>JAWWEO010000009.1:34337458-34416653 GCA_035582975.1 Ormyrus labotus | reverse complement strand
CTCTCTCTCTCTCTCTCTCTCTCTCTCTCTCTCTCTCTCTCTCTCTCTCTCTCTCTCTCTCTCTCTCTCTCTCTATGCGGGCTTCATTTTTCACTCGCCTCCTCTCCTCCCTCTCGCCGGACCTGTATTACGGTAATCGCGCCTCGGAAAAAAAGGAGAAAAAAAAAACAAGCGGAGAGTCGGAGAGCTGGAAGATGACCGCACACCGCCGCGGGAATATGAAACGAGAGAGGAGAAATTCTTGGAGGACCGGGGGAAAATGTCGAGAGCGACTGACGGCTGGAATTATATGGTCCAGTTACTGTAATATGGAGATTTGAATGTTTTTCCAGGGAATGGTAAAGTGAAACCGGACTGATTGATGGAAAGATCCTTCGGCCTTCTATAAAAAGGATTGTAAAGAATCTTTTAATGCTTCTCACGAGACAGCTAATTCTAAATATTTGGGGTAAATTATAGTTTTCAGAAGATCACCTGACCCTAATTAGTCTCATAATTCATAAAACTTATACACCGAAACTAATCGGATATAAAGAATACTTCGAATCTCTTTCATACAGAGAAACCCTCGGAAATATTCCACGGAAACGCATCGGACGGCCAGGCCACACTCGAAGTATACGTGTCCAGTATTTCGAAGAGCGATCATTTTAATTGATGGCCGACTCGGGAATGAATCGACGAATAATAAGATATATCCTTGCGCGCGTCTCTCCTGATAAGAGGAACGCGCTCGCCTTTGCGTTCCCATAGAGCTCGGCTTTAGAGCGACGATTATTTTGAGGAAGATTGATGCGCGCGCACGAAGGATATGTTACGAGATACAATGCCAACTACTTTAGATAGTCAAATCGGACGATTTGAATTTTAGTTACGAGGGTTTTCTTGTCTCCTCCTCCCCGACTCCGTCGCGCGGAGTCGATTTTTTAGGGAAAATTAATGGGCGACGATTGTGTATACTTCTAAGAAAGAATAATAACTTGTTTGCTTTGGGTAATTACCGCGGGGGCAGCGCAGTTATGAATTTCTCGAACCTCCGCTCCACTGTTGCCTTTGGAAAAACAGGTATATATGTGTTTTTTTTCAAGCTCGAGCGCATTTTTCGTAAACAAGAGCGGATCGATAAAACGTTTTTATTCAAAATATAACAGCGGGAATTTTTAATGTTTACCGACGATTTAATTGGGGAGTAGTTTCATTTATCTGCGTATTTTGAATACGGTATCTCCGTCGCGTTGCGCCTGACCTCATTAGTATTAATGTTAAGTGATATGTCAAGTGCAGCTGTTATTTCGAATTCACATTATTTTCAAGTGCTACACAATATCGAGGAGTATTTATAAATCGAACGCAGCGTATTTTGTTGTTTCGCTTCAAGTGACGACACTTGTAAATTAATTTGAAAGCGTATTAAATCGTCTAGTATAAAATTATTCGAAAATCAAGAACACTTTCCTCCTGAAAAACCATTATAAAACAAAGACCAGCGAATTTCCAGCACAAAAATCGACATCTCGCTGAAAAACACTTGCAGCAGCTCGAGCATTATCCAACAGCTTCGCGGAGCATTCGTCGTATTCATCATTCGCGAAAAGCGACGTGAGAGCGATACTACAATCGGGGCCGGTAAAGCCTCTCTGCCTCGGCGCAATCTAAGGTTATCCAAAGCGTTATAACGCTCGCGGAGCGAAAACCGCAATCACGTTTGCGCTCGGTCTGCGCCGAAACTCCTGTCGCTCGGAGGCGTTGCACAAGTACAAGCGAGAGAGAGAGAGAGAAGGCTGTTCGATACTTTGCACGCGCCAGCGACGAATCCGCCGAGCTTTAACTGCCTTCCTGTCTGGCGGCGCATGACTCACCCACGCCTGCCTTTCCTTCCTAGAGCCTATAAGTATATGGGAAGGCAATTTAAACTTGCCTTACTTCGTTTCGACGCGGTAATAAGACCTTTCGCCCCGCTTTATCCGAGATAAAAATAACGATCGGACGAAATTCGTGGCCTTTTCCGAAATGCTCGCCGGCCGGGGAGGGAGGGCCGGGAGGGTGTCGGGTTTCTATATTTGTTCCGGCTAATTTGTGGAAACGATGCGCCAAGTTTTTTTTTTTTATTAAATATTGTTTGCGGTAGGTGCGCAGTTTGCAGTACAGTGGAATCGATAAGTTTACTTATTTGTGGTTCGAATTCTATTTATAGTTTTTAAAAGTTTTAGTGCAATATTGCCCTTGAAGCACATTGATTTTTACTAAAATATTGTAATTTTTACTACACAAGATTTCTCTTTGGGTGGCGTCAATACGAACGCGTTCTTTATTTAAATTTGAAATCTCAAAAGGTCTCCTGATCGATAGATGCGAAATATATATAAAATAAAAAGAGCATGCATATAAAATCATCACAGTCGCGAACGTCTGCGACACGAAAATCAAAAAGGTTGTATTCTTTTATATAGCTTCTAATGTATAATCCACGGCACGCTCTTCTGTTTACGTCCGATTTATTCCAATTTGAATAAGCGCAATGGCCAGGAGGACGTGACGAAAATGGCGACTCGTAACTCCGAGGCGGCTAATTTTTATTTAAAAAAAAAAAACAACTATCGGTTCGCGCCGCACTTGTCGTCGCGATAATCCACAATGACTCCCGGCTCCGCGACCTTCCACGTATGCATAATAATGGACGTCTGTTCCGAGAATTTCACGCCAATTCTGTCACGTTTTTTTTGTTAGGATTGCACAAACCTCCCGGGTTTAGGTTCTCGCATCACTGACCGGATAAAAGTTATGCAAGTATGTCGGAATGCGATGCATATCTTATACAGTTATCGCGCGACAAGCTTTGTATTCTCGGTAGGTTTCTCTCGGCCCGGTGAGAAACGCGTTTAAAAATTATTTTGACAGGATTTTTAAGCAGATTTTATATGCCTGCTAGAGTCACAATGTGGAACGAGGTTTGATAGCTTTTGACATCCTTTTTTTTTTACGATATAGCTTTGCAAATAAGTTGCGAAAATGGTAAGCGCAATTGTACGCGATTGCACGTAGTTGCTATTCGACGCGGCGACCGAAAAATTTAAACGCCGATAAAGTTAGCCGACGACAAGCAAAAGTCAACGGAATGTACCCTTCGCTTCCTGTTTACTATCTTAGGCTTTGATTAGATTATTGAAAGTGACTACTACGATCCGAAGTGTAAAATAACCGAACGCGTTACGTTTAGAGATAATTCCGAAACCTTTTTCGAAAATACTCGCGCAAATTTATCTCGACGACTAATTTTCTCTCATTTCTTTGTACTCCCAACGATGTTAATTTCAAAACCAACTGTTTCCCCGCTAAAACACAACCGACTGCCTTAACAAAGCGTCGATCTATCTGGCGTGACTCATCATTTTCGAAAAAAAAAAGCAAAAAAACTATTTCCGCGACATTTTAAACCGGCATACACACGTCCACGGTTACACAGCGCGTCGAAACGAAATTCTTCAATTAGCTCGCGCTCTCGACTTCCGGCAAATTTTTCAACGACGCTCGTCACCCGAAGACCGCAACCCGAGACCAGACGTGTACGCGCCGAGCGAAGATAAGACGAGCTGTGTATACGCGCGGAGTCGAAGGAGGGAGCTACATTTCGTGCTGATAATAATTCGCGCGCGGAGAGCCGAAACGCCGTCGCCGCCGCCGTGTAACGCGAATGCGGGAGCGCTCGGCTGTGTTATTACGCGCATTATATGCGCCGAGATAGTGTCGCCTTACCTCCTTTCGATCGAATTCGCTCCCCGCGCGACCTGTAATTCTGTGTACCTTGTCGCACGTGCGCGAGGTTGGCTCTTGCGCCTCGCTTTTTTTTTTGTTTGCGAAGAGAGGAAATGGAAGAGTGTGTTTTGTCAGTTTGCCGGGGGACTGTAGTTTCGATAAAATTTTGGTGTGACTCACCGTATTGTAGTGCGAGTCGATTATGCATGCGTGCTTTTTTTTAAATGTGTCACTTTGGGGGATTTTTTAAAGAGACGTTGCATTCGTAGGAAAGTTGATTCATAATATAAAAGATGTATTGCAGCTTTTAAGAGTCAATCTCTATAATAAAAATCAAGATTTCTTCGTTACGATATGCACAGTACTGATAGAACTTTCAGAAAGAAGTTGCACGATAAGCTAAAAATTCGATTAATTAATGATTCATATCGTCGAGTACACGCATGCATACTAATTACTGCCCGACCCGCAGAAATTCTCGAAGAAAAAAGATGCGTCAATCAATATTAGTAATCAAGATTGACGTCGCCGGGAGAGTGAACGAGTAAAGATAGTTTAGTAGTCAATGAATCAGTTTATTGAATGACTAACTACTTGATCATGAGTACATTTGGATATATGAACCGATAAAAACCATGATTTATTAGTTTAGATTAATAATATAATTATCTTGAATTGGACACTTGAATGATTAAATTCTAGATTAACTACTTTATAAAGCGGTACGTGCAGTGCACAACGTTCTAAAAACACTATTAAATATTTATTAAAACACGCGATTTTCTGCATTCGGAAGCGGATAAAACGAAGAATTGTTTAGCAGCGTGTTCAATTATTCATATTCCAGAAATACAGTTTTGACAATACGTTTATTGTCAATTTCAATAATCGAACCTATATCGGCCTTCAACGTATTTCACCTACAGAAAATGTAAACGAAACGAAAAAGAAAAACACTCAATCCAACGATCTAAAGAAAGCGTTTAGCGCGAAACCCAACTACTTAACATCCACTCAACGTTTAAAGCTCGCCGCGCGGCATCTCGGAAAAAATGATCCGCAATGATACCATCAGAAAATCCGAGAGGCTAACAATTACGATCCCCAAAGCTCTCTCGGCGGCGGCGGCTCCCCGGGAAAATAAGACGACGACGACGACGACGACTCTCGCCGGTAATTGCCCGCAATCTGCGCTCGAATAGCCCGCACTCCCGAGCGAAATTAGCGTTATCTCCCCGGCGTATCCCGGCAAGCGCGTAATTCCAGCCCGTTCCGCACACCTCGCGCGCACGCCTGATAAAACCGCCGCCGCTGCGCTCTTCAACGGAAGGCGGTGCACCGACCGATAGATCCTATATAGAGCCGCGAGAGACGTGAGCGGCCGCGAGCTTTTATGCGCCGGGGAGAGAGAGAGGGAGAGAGGAAGTCTAATGCCAGGAAGTTATTGCTATCACGAGCAGCGACGCCACCGGCCTTACCGGCTATCGAGCTGCCTGCCGGCCGCTGCGAAAGATGTATTAGGACGCGATATGCGGAGCGGGGTATACTTTATTAGCTTTCTTTCGGCTGAGCGCTTTTCGATAGAAATTTCGCTGATGCTCGGCTTCTCGAGGAGCTTTCGATTATGTAGAAGAGGAGCTTCTTTTCGGGGTTTTCTTTTGGAAAATTATGGTTCTTACAGTTTGGAGTAGAATTTTCTTTTTGACGATTTATTTATTGACCATTATATTCCTCTATGCAGATATTGATTTTCATCGGTTATTTGTTACTTCGTAATACCAATTATTATGATATTCATCCACGCAAGAGCTTTAAAATCGTATTCTTTTAAAAAAATTTCACAATAACTTAATCAACTAAACTAAAATCGGCCCGCTCTCCTCGAAAATCCTTGCGCCAACACCGCCGTTTCCAAGGCAGCTACAGCCCCGCTTAGCCGGCCTCTGCATTTACAGCATTATCACGCCGGACGGGCAGCGAGAGCGAGAGCAGCAGCAGCAGCGCGCCCGGCGTCCTTCCGAAAAGCATTAGTTGACAAAGGCCTTTTTGCAGCTCCGCGAGCAAAGCCTCCCGGATCGGCTTTCGCTCTTTGCCCTCCTCCCTCTTTCGAAAGCTCCGATCCCCTGCAAGCCCGCGCGCCTGCAAGTTCAGCCGCGATGCAGTTTTTCCCGGGCGTCGAAGAGCGCGCGCGCGGCTGCGGCTGCGTCGTCGCGGGTCAGCTTTCGAAAACCTGTTTCTCGCTCGCTCGCGCGCCCGCGGAGAGTCCTGACGGCGCGTTTATATTATACACTATGTTGCCAGGCGCGCCGACTCGCTTATCGATTATAACTTGCGCGCGCCCGGAGACGGCGAATATAAAGTGCAACGCCGGCTTCTGCCAGCCCACTGCGATCCTGCCGATGTGCGTCCTCTGCGAGAGCCTTCGTCGCGGTAATGTTCTGGAGTTTTCGTGCGTAGAGGGATTCGTTGAGTCGGTGAACGAAGGCGTGCGAGCAATTAAATTTTGTTCGCGCAGTTTGGAGAGAAGTTAAGGATTCACTTTGCTTTGACGGAATTTAATTAGATTAAGTCGATCTTTGTAACGATATATACTTGAGAAAAATTCTTGTGCTGTTTTTACTTTATAAAGTTCTCGTAAATATTTTTAAGAAAACTCGTAATCTGTTGTGCCGGAATGTAAAATTGTATCTTCTGATTAAAAAGTAATCGTACGTAATAATGCTCGTGTCAACAAGTTTTCATATAAAATGCCTCAATAACAAGAGTACTTGCTCGCAAGAAATATCGTTCGGTTTTCAATTTCAGCCGGGAGCGCTTGTTTTTATTCAGAGAAAAGCTCGATTTGTTGCTTTTCCATCAATCTGCCGTAATTAATTTTCGTCGAATAAACGGCAAATTGCATTAAACGTTAAAAAAGCACAATTCCCCTCGCAATAAGTATGCATCAACTCCCGCAACGAGATTACATATTTACACGATTGTCCGAACGCGGAATAACGGCTGAAAATGTAAAACAATGAAATTCAATGGTGGGGAGCCGTGAATTTCAGCTGAAACGAGCGAACTGAAAATGTGGGACGAGCGTAATCTCCTTTGTAGTTTTCAATTGCATCTGGGAGAGGACTGTTCCGTTACCGGCACTGGAGCTCGAACATCTGTCTTCGTTTAAGTCATCGGGGCTTGTATCAAGCCAACTTTAACTCTTGAACTTCGAGCAACTTTACGGAACTGTAAAGGTAACGTTATTTCTGGCGTTACCTGACGCATTATCCATCATGACTTGCGAGAACATCGCCTGGAAATAGGTTAGGTGAACGATATTTTGTAACAAAACGCTTGCGTAAATCGTGACTTTTTTTTTTGCCTTTTGTAAAAATAAATAAAAAAAAATCCGAAACGGAGCGTTTCGTTATCTGTACTCTCATTTTAAAGCGTATGAGCTTAATTCGATAACTTGCCTGAAATAATTGACGAAGCAACACTCGGTTTCGTTATAGTTTCAGAAAAAAAAAAAAACAATCTAAACTGAACATTTCCCCGAAGCAACAACAATAAAACGCTGCTCAGTCTCCCTCTCTCTCTCTCTCGTCTCGGTGAAACTTCTGCCATCGCAACGCTTTTACGACGACGACGCGCGGGGGCTCTCTAAATTAAGCTCGAATCGGCGCATATCGATAACTCGCTCTCGTCCCCCAGCGAATTCCTGCCGCTCTCGCCTCTCGGACGTTGAAGAATAGCCGTGTTATTTTCAATTGCCGTAAACAGAGAAAAAGAGAGAGGAGAGCGAGATCGGGGGGGCCTCGCTTGATAACCTCTCTCCCAAGTATCAAACTTCAGGCTTCACTCGTTTGCTTGTTCGTTCTCTTTTTTTTTCTTTTTTTGCTTCTTTCCGTCTGTTATTATTCCGACGCTGCAGCAGCAGCAGCAGCAGCAGCAGCAGTGACTCAGTCGCGTTATATACTCAGCGTGTCCGACCGCCAAGTGCATATATACGTACAGATCGTCGTCCCGTACGTGCACACGTGTGCGTGTCATTGCCGCTGAGTGAGAGAGAGAGAGAGAGAGAGAAAGGAAAGGCCCGGGGAAGAGAGAGAGGAGATAGATGCTCGGATAAAGAGCCCAGATATACGTGTATACCGGCGAGAGTAAGAGTACCAAGTGGAAGGGAGAGAGGGAGAGAGAGAGACGCTGAGAAATATGTACAAGACAAATTGGCTTCTTTGCTGCTTTTAGCCTCTGCGCCTCCAAAGATCTTCATTTCGGATACTTGAAAGTGAGTTTTTTAACCTCTTTTCCTTTTTCTCGAGCCTCCCTCTTTCTCTCTGCCTGCCCTTTATTTTTGCGCGCGCAGCTATGAGGAATCACCCGTTAAAGGATCGCGGCTCGGCGGAATAGTTATCATTGTCAACGCGAGAGCTGGAAAAGTACGCCGAAGGAGCTTAGATTTATTATCGGGGGATTCCGACCTTCTTGTTTGTTTGAAGAATTTTTTATCTGCGCCGAGGCGAACGAAAAGTGGAGCACGCTTCGCTCGTGGTTTTTGGATTTTTCTCCAAGTTTGTAAAAGGTACTTGTTTCAATTTATTAAAGTTACATTCCGCATGTGTAATTATTAACGTATATATATGTCCTTCGAGGCGAATATTGCGTTTGGTATCTTAATAGGCTTAAGAGTTGCGTGAAATTTAACCGCAGATAAAATAATAAGTAATTGTAAGCACTGTGCGGATAATCCGTTAATATTTTAGCTGGAAACGAGATAATTAAATTAGATTATCGTTATTTATACTCGAGAAAATTCTTTTACGGTTTTCAAGTGAAACGTAAAATGTTTATTAAAACGCAAAAAAGAAAAAGTCAACGATCATTTCCATTTAAATTGACATATATCAGCAACGTCTTTCTTTTTTATAGGTTCATTATTAAATTTACGCATTTTTCCGCATCCTCGCAGGCTTGTTATAAGCTTACGTCAACTTATCATTTACTACCTTACCCCCATTCGCCCTAACAATCCCCCAGAAGCATCGCCCCACGCACTTGATATCAAACGAAAACCACCGTCCGCAACTCAAATCCGTCATAAAGCAAACCCAATAAAGCGCAAAGCAAGCTCGGAAAATTAGCAATTTCCCGCGGGGAGAAGAGGCCGCGGTGCCCTCCGCGACCGGACTCGCCGCCGGAGTCTTTACGATTGTCTGGGCGCTCGGTGCGTCTTCTCCTCTTTTACGATGTCACACGCGAGGAATGCGCGAGGCCGACGAGAGTCGGTAAATATCTTAAGAAAGCCGCGGCGGCGGCGCGGCCGGGGAAATTCATTATGCGGCCGAAGGACTGCCGCTTCCTTCTTCTTAAAGGCGGGATTACGCTGTATTTACGCGGCGAGCCCGCGGGGTTTAAACCCCCCGTAAAACTGCGAGCGACTTGGGTATAAGAGGGCTTTTGAAGGTTGCGGATGCGTGAAGCTCTGCCGAGCGAGTTTTATTGGGTTTTTGAGGTTTGAGGGAGGCACGTTGGGAATATTGACTATGGTTTGGGGTTTGACGCTTAGGCTACTTTTGCTTACGTTACTATTTGAAGAAATGGAAAAAATTATTTTTTAGTATTAAAATTAATGGGCAAGGATATCCTTTGCAAAAAGACGTCGATAAGCTCGTAATGCGAGAATTGAAAAAAAGTGGCTCTCGTAAATTCATTAGAAAATAGCTCATTAAGAGATCAATTACATAAATTCATTGCGCAATAGAGCGTTTCTTTGTTTATGGCTTTATTTTATTTTAATTTTCCTGAAAAAAAAATTTTATGTGAAAAAATAACGTTTTTACGCTCGCGGTGACTCATCGAAATTACTACCTGCGCCGTCTGCATATGTCATAAAATACCATTTCTGAGAATATAATTTTCCTTTCACTGCTCTTAAGTGCTTTATTAGTTAACAATGTCAAACTAAATGCATCGACAATGGCAAAATTAACGTTAACCATTTTACAATAGAAGTTTTCCAGGTCCCCTCTATCTTCGCGTACAAAGCCGAAAACTGAATCCACGACTCCGAGTGACGGCCGATCACTAATGTTACGAATCATTAGTAGACCGACGTTCTTCCACTTCAACCTCCAATTTCAGAGGTCATTAACTTCGCTCTCCGGGCTCAGGTACATCCCGAAAATCGGCTATTGCGTGTAATTTAAATTTCAGCCTCGTCAAAAAAAAAAAAAAGCCGACCGCCCCCCCGAAAAACGGGGTCAGCGTCCGGCTTCTATAAAAAAAAGAAGCCTCAGCTGGCCTTTGTTATACCCAGCGTGCCTAATTTCCCCTGACCTCAAGCGAGAAAAGTCGAACCCTGAATGCGCGCGAGAGAGCAAGAGGAGGCTGAAGGGCTCTCTCTCTCTCTCTCTCCTCCGGCATCTAATAACCTCCTCGAAAGGGCGTCGTCCCTCGCGCGATATCGTCTGCTCTCGCGCGGCTAAGAAAGGAGGCGAGAGAGAGAGGCGCGCGCGAGGCTCCCGGAGGCGCTCTTTCATATGAAAAACCGGCGCGTACACACGCAGCGCGTCGCGGCTGCTCCGGGGTGGCTCTTTTTCCTCGGGAGCCTCGCCGCCGCCCCCGAAGGTACATTGCGTACAGCGCCGTCGGGTTTCGTATGCTGCGCGTACGTACGCCCGGCGTAACACGTGCGCGCACACCGGGACGGAGGAGCCGCGAGGCGCTGGGAGCGGGAAAGTGTTTTTGTCGGCCGAGGCGGCTGGTTATTTTTCGGAGTTTACTCCCCGGGAGAATGCGAGGCGGGCGATTTTTATTTAACGCGGCGGTTTTTTTTTTACGAAGGTGGAAGAGTAGGCTGAGGATATTTTAAAGTTTGAAGTAGAACTTGGTACTTGCGAAAAATTGTCGGGAAGGATTTTTATCCGGTCTTCTGAAAGATCCTCTTTCACATTTCACGACCCTCTCGTTCAACTCGAATTCGAGTTCCGAACATTTGGAGTTGAAAACTGTTAAGAGGCTCAAGGCTCCTTTTATGATATAACCGCGCGTACTCGTTACGAACGGGATTACCGAGCTTTTATTTTACAAAGCCGCTGTAAAGGCCGGATAAAGAAATAAAAGTACATTGTTTAAAAAAAAAATGGTGAACGCTAATATTCGTAAAATCGTTTGACAGCCGTATTTAGTTACAAAGTAAGAAGCAGAGTAGGAGGGAAAAGAGAGGAAAGATATGGTCCCTTGCAGCAAGGATCTCTCGGCTACAAGGATCGATCCTCGTTATATTCCTTCTCTCCTCCTGCCGTTCCTTTTTTGCCTCTCGCTCTTTTTCTTTCTCCCTCCTTAATCTGTGTATAGCTATATACACGCGGGAGAGAGAGCGTCTTTCTTGGGTGCAGGCGCGTGTGTTTGTACGTGTGTGTGGGTGTGTGTGTGTGCGAGCCGCTAGAGGAGAAAGAGGCGAGGAGCCGCGCGTCCGTAAACTTTCCTGAGTAGTCGTAGTAGGAGAAAAAGAAAGGATTAAAGGTAGGAGAAGAAGGGCGCAAACGCTACTGTTAGCCTTTTTAATTTGTCTTTGTACCATTTCACAATTCCGAGAAAATTCATTCGTTGGTATTGGGATTCTTGTTTTTTTTTGTTATAAAAAAAACGTGCGGTCAATGAAAGTAATTGCACGGTGTGTTTTTTAAGAGTACCTGAAGCATCTTAATGCCACGGCAAATTTTACTGTTCTTTTTAGAATTTTTTAATCAATTTAATGCTTTTCGCGTCCACCGTTTTCCGATTACATTAGTATCACTTTTGCAAGAACAGTTACTGTTTTATTCCAAAACCCATTCCCTCGCATTTCCCAAAAATTCCAAAAATTCGACACCGGAACCGGCGATGACTCGGCGATTTCCTATAGCTCTCCCTCGAAACTCCACGGCATTTTCCTGTATATACCTTCCGCGGCTCTCTCAGCCGCAGTAGTCCCCGCTCCCGCTATCAGATCCTAGCGTCCATTTTAACGTTATTAAAAATGCAGCCCTCGAGAACCGCTTGTTCACGATATAATTAAAGCCGGGCACTCTCTCTCTCTCTCTCGCTCGCTCGGCCGCGCCGCTCATGGCGCCCCGGTCTCTCCCCCGAGGTAGTCCGAGGGCCCCACCCTAGAAGCCGTGTCCCGACGGACCGGAGAGGAGAGCGAGCGCAAGCGCATCCACTCCTCCGTGCGCTGTATTTCTTAATTCGCCCCCCCCCTCCTCTCCCTCCTCCCCCTTTCCCGAGGCTTTTCCTGCCGCCGCTTCCGAGTGCGATTCGTTAATTATAAGCCTTTTTTCTTGGGGAGGAGGCGCGGGAGTATATACTGGTCTTATTGGTCGGGCGGAGTATTCTGTTTTGGGAAAGTGGTAGAGCCACTTTGTTATATGAAAAATTTTTATGGAAAATTTATGTACGTTAGCTTGGCAAAATTGAAACTTTTATTGGGGGGTCGCGAGGGTAAAACTGCGATGGAAATTTTAAAGAATTCATTACGGCTTTTCCCGCTTTCGTATTTCTGGCATTTGTTTGGTAAATTCGTTGCTATGCTTTTTATTTCCCGCTACACCGAGGATAGCTGATTACCGCACGTTGCATGAATTTTTTTAACACGCTTTTTTTTACATTTTTGTAAAAAAATACATGTTTACATTTTAGCGTTAACAAGTTTTTTTCCCGGAATACATTTATCACATTTTGTTCGTTTTCGAGCTAAATTTTTCATCCTTAATAGACTGACGTTGATATTTTAGAAGCGCCTGCATCACGTTTCCCCGAAAAGAAAAGAAAATTCGTTAAAATTTTCGAAAAAATTCCTCCCAACAAATTCACTTCTCGCTACTTTGAAAAAAAAAAAAACATTCATTAGAGCGTGCATCGCGAAGCCCTGGAAAATTTTGCATCAATCAGCTTCGAGTTACCGAAAATATTGATTTACAATTCATCGTCGAGTGCTTTGCAGGAAAGCGAGGCAGCGAGCCATGACATTCCTCGTTCGTAGCCACTTGTTTTCGCTCCAAAAAAAAAAAAAAAAAAAAAAAAACCCGAAGCGCCCTTAGTCCCGGCCTACGCTCGCCTTCCCGCATCGCTTTTCAAATTCCACGACTCCGGGAGCGTCCCTTGATTGACGGCTGAAAAAATCAAAACCCCCCCCCCCCCTCTCCCCCTTTCCGAAAGCCCGACGCTAACAGGTACCAATAAAAGAAAAGTCCCCGCGGAGAGCATCGCCGTCCTATTTCTCACACTAAAGTCTTTCGCACTCGGCATAACCTCGTCTCTCTCCTCTCCTACATCCTTATATTCCTCATCCCCCGTATACTCGCGGCGCACACACGCAAACGACCCGACGCACAACTATAATAAACGCACACAGAGACCGGCTCTATCCCCCCCCCCCCTCCCTCTCCCTCGAAAGGTCTGTTCATCCTCGTCGGTTATATTCCAGCTCGCAGCACCGAAACTCGCGCGCGCGCGCAGGTCTACCGCGATCGTGACAGCCAGAAGCGAAAGCCTCGAGAAAAGAGGGGAGGCCCAAGCGCGAGAGAGCGAGTGAAAGAGAGAGAGAGAGAGCGAGAGAGAGAGAGAGAAAGAGCTGCCGCGTCCGCCCCTGGCATATCGCTATCTTTGTCTCTCGGGCGCAGCCACGAGCGAGCGGAGCGGCGGCGTCCCGGGCGCTCATTCTTTGCTCGGCCGTCGCGGAGAGTGCACGAGTTCTCCTCGCCTCTTGTGCGTGTGCGTTTCTTCCCCGCCCGACCGACCGACGAGAGAGAGAGAAAGAGACACGCACGTCCTTTTTTTAACGGCGCACGGATAGTTCTTCGCGGAGTGTTGAGTGATATCACATTGTGCCCGGGGAGAATATATACCAGAGTGTGACGCAAGATTATAATATCGTATACACGAACGACAGTTTTTATTCGGAATAAAAAAAAAAAGAAAGAAATAAGTAGTGCCTGGATCCTTAGATTGTAGTGAAAAACTTGTGTAAAATTTTGCTACGTCGACTCGAGAGTGAGATTTAGTAAGTAGATAGCAAGATTTTAGTTGTGAAGTGAACGTCGGGCCGAGAGACACCCGGCGGAAGAACGTACGTACACTCTAGCGCGCACTCGGCGAACGAGCGGCACAGCACACACACCGGCAGTAGCAGCGCGTGCCACCGGCGAGAGGACCGAGGCAGAGCCGCAGGAGGACCAACGACTCTTCGGAGGTAAGCGCGCTTTTTCCGAGCTTCCATTTTCGCTCGGGGTGAGGAGGGTAAAAGCCGAGCGGAGCGAGATTTTGGCTTTTCGATGAGAATAGAGACGCCGCCGCCTTTTTCCTTTCTCTCTCTCGCTCCCTATCTCTGTCTCTTTCGCGCCCGTTCTCTTTTTGGGGTTCTCCGAGAGCCAAGAAGCGGATGAGTTCGGGAACGCGGCTGATTTCGCGCGCGCAACCAACCCTCGCCACACATCCACATGCTTCCTGCGTTTCGCCAAATGCAGCCGCCGATCTTCCTTTGTTTCAGGCAGTCTCTCTCTCTCTCGCGCGCGCGCTCGGAAAACCGTTATAAACGTATATACGAGCGCGAGGAGCGATCGCGGCCGTGAAATCGCCGCTTTTTCGAGCCCGAGCGGGGAACAACAAAGTCGCTGAAGAATCCTGTCCCGTGCCTTTTACGACGACGCTCGGGCTTCCACCCTCTCTTTCAGCTCCTTTTTCTCTTTCTCTCCTTTATCCCGAGCTGCTTCTTGCTGCCGCTGCTGCTGCTGCTGCTCGCGTCTGCTCGTCCTTTACGGCTGTTTCGGCTCCGCTATCCCGTGTTCCTTTTTTCGATTCGGACCCGAGGTGGTTCCTTTCTCTTTCGCTGGGCGAATTCGCGTTCTTCCTCCCCCGACCGCACGCTCGCTCCGCTGTGTTCTAGGAGCCGCTGCGCCGTTTTCCTGGAGCTGAGCTTGGAGTTTGTCCTTTTTCGGGTTAACGGGTGTTTACGTTATTTTTTAATTTTAAACTTTTTTCAAAAAACGTTCTTTTTTTTAAGCAAAACGGATTCTTTAATGCATTTTATGATATTTTTAAAGTTGGATTTAAAATGCAAAAAACGAGTTTGACAGTAAAAATCCATAGATTCGAATCATTAAAATTTGAATGTGAATCTATTCTTCCTTCTAACGAACATAACCTATTCAAAGGATAAAACCCGGGGCCATCTTGAGGCCATCATCTTAATCCGCTGTCATTTAAATTACGAACTCGGCCCCCGATCCTTTTAACAATTAAACTTCATCTCTCTGCGAATCCGCCGCCTTAGTTCGATCGCGACTTTCTGGAAAAAAAAGGAGCGTCAGGCGGACTCGGCGTTAAAACAAGCAATCGTCCTGGGGATTTTTCGCGAAAACGACAGAGACGGAGAGAGCAGCGGCGAGCAAGAAGCCGGGCTTTTCGTTGCTGTTGCCATAGCGACGCACAAAAGGTGGCCGGCGTCGCGCACACCTACGTGCTGCGTGCGTGCGGTGTGTACCGGCGATTTTCGTCCGTTCGCTCTCTCTCTCGTCCCCGCACAAGGCTCGCGTGTGCACGCGCTGCCGGATTCTCTTTCTCTCTCTCCCCCCGCGCCATTTTGAAAATGGGCGCACGCAATCGATAGCTGCGTGTGCGGGGCGCGCGGAGCCACCAGAGCCTGCGTGATGGTGGAGCGGCGCGGCGCCGGACAACGCCGGTATCCTCGCGATTTTTTTTTTCTTTTTTGCTGCTTTTTGGGCCCGAGGCCTGGATTTTCGGACTGGAGGATTGAGAGGTTTCAGGGGTGAATAAAATAGGGAGTAAGAATTTTAAATGTGATTGTTTTTAAAAGTATTTAATAAAATAGGCTTGCGAAGGTAATAGTTTGAATAAATAATAGTTTTTGAGAGGGAATAATTTGGAGCTGAAAGTTGGGTGTAAAGTTTAAATTGTTGACAAACGAATACATAAATATCATTGAATATTCTATAATCGAACAAGATTTTCACTGCAGATTAATGCTTTATTAGATTACACGTGTAAAAATACTTTTTATAGAACTTGACGACTTTGTAATTAAAATTCAATATACTACTTTTTAAGAAGCCAAAATTCCAACGAAATTAAATCGAACAAACTCGTAACATTTAAAATTAACTACAATAAATTCAAATCAGTTTCGCAATACAAATTAAACTCAACAATTTTAAACTAAAATCCTACAGCGTATCCACCGTCACAAATGAAAAATATTTTTTCGCCTCATTTATCGCGAGTTTCACAAGCTATTAACCGGTAACCTAATCCGAAGGCTCGCACGCAGCACTCGAAACGAACCGATAAAACACTCGATACACGTGTTAACACAGCACTCGAGAGAGAGAGAGCCAAACTGCCTCCGTCGCCGGCTACGTTCATTTTTCCCAGCGGCTCGAACACGTGTTTCGCAGCAAACGAGACGCAAATTTCCCAACCTCCCCCCGCTGTAAACTGAAATTCCACCCAGCGCCAGGAAGGCTTCTTTATTCGAGCAGCGGCCTCGGGGATTATTCGGGCAGCGTGCTGTCGGACGCACGCGGCGGTAGCAGCGGAGAGGCGCGCTCGCCATCTTGATCTCTCCCTTCTCTCTCTCTCTCTCTCTCTCTCCGGCGAACCCCTCGGATGCGAGAGAGGCAGGACGAGTGTCGAATCGACCGAGACGCGCTGCGTGCGGCGCCGCTGCCGAAGTGTAGCTATATACGCGAGAGAGAGAGAGAGAGAGAGAGAGAGAGAGCAGTGCTTTTCGGAGAGAATCTTCCGCCGGCTCTCCGTCCTTGATTAACCTTTTTCCCTCGGGCCGACCGGCGCGAGCGGGCCTTGGCCGTTTTTTCTTTTTTTTTTTTTTGCCTCGAAAATCTGGAGTGCACAGAGTCCTCCTTTTGCGAGCGCCACGCTGCAAATTGAGTTTAATGAAGAGGTGAAGGAAACTCTGTTCCGAGTAGCACAATGGCTTTTTGTTCCTCGTAAATTCTGGCTTTCATCGCTGGTGTGTTTGCTTTAAAAATCCTCTCTCGGCGCTAACGGCGGAGGGCGAGGAACGAAGAGAGAGAGAGAGAGAGTCGTCGATAGATCGAGAAAAACCGCACCGCGCGCCTCCAAGGCCAGAGAGTCTCTCGCTCTCTTCTCTCCGCTCTCTTCCGTAAACCTCGGGAGAAGAGTGGCCATCCCTCACTCGGCCGCTCATTTTGTTGTCATTCCGCGCGGTCGTCAGCTCTTTCTCTCTCTCTCTTCTCTACCTGCTCCGCTTCTGAAAAAAGAGCCCCGAGATCCGCGCACCAGGCTGCAGCAGCTGCTGCTTTGTGGCGAATTTTTGCATGCCGCGGAGGAGGAACGCTAGCCGCCGTGCATTTAAAACGTTGTCAAGGTTTCCACGGAAACGACGAGCGCTCTCTCGGTCCTCGGCTCTTTATTTCTCTTTGGGCTCGTCGATCGAGACTCTCTCGAGCCTCGGGGCGCGTGGGCCAGCGCAACTTTTATCCCCCCCGTCTTCCCCCCCTCCCTTTTTTTTTGTTCTTTACTTGCGCCTGGGCTTCTTTGCCGTTTCTTTTTTTTTATTTTGGCTTTGTGGAAGCGCGCGCGAGAGAAATACGAAATGGCTCTTCTGCTTCTCTCCGCCGGGGATATTTCCGAGATGCATCATAGATTCTTAACTGAATCCCGGCTTCGAATCGACCTTTCCTTTTCTGATTAAATCGTATAATTTTTCAATAAAAGCCGTTTTATCCTGCTTGGGATTAAAGATCGCACAAAATCTTTTCCAAATTGGCCGTTTTGTAACGTTTTAAGATTATTTATTTATAGCTCCAGCGTCACTTGGCCGTTCAATTAAACGAAACGAGTGAACCCCCGTTAATGCGATGACTTTAATCCATTCATACTAATTAAAGTTCATCGCTATAACGTCTCGGTGTATTTAATTAAAATCCATTTTTTCGGATAAAATTCAAACATTTAATTAAATTTATGCCGCTAATTAAATTGCTCAGCAGTCACTCTCTCTCTCGCCTATAACAGAATCCATCCCGAAAGCTCGCTCGGCTAAAAAAAAATCCCCACTCGCAATAACGACGACGCATTACCTCAGCGGCTCTCTCTCTCTCACGAGGCGCGCATGCAGCGTAATAACGGCGGCGCGAGCACAGCGGCAACAAAAAGCCCCGGTAACAGCGATTCTAATTACCCGAGAGGAAAAGCATAAAATCGAGAACCGCCGCCGCCGCCGACGAGAGTAAAACGCGAATCGAAAGACTCACCTTGACGAGATAAGCCCCCCCACACACATACAAGCGCACGCACGGAGAGAGAGAGCGGAGAGGAAGAGGAAAAAAAACGGCAGACTCGGCGCAAGAAAAGTCGGAGTGAGAGCGCTGTGAGAAAGATCTGCTCCTCGAGATCCGCCGAAGCGTCGTCGGTTGCGCAACGCGCCTCTAATGCACGATATTCCCCCGGCTTTTCTTCTCGCCTCCGATTCGGTTGTGCAAATGCAAATGCGCGCCTTGATCTATCGCGGTTCTCCGCGTCGGCTCTCGGTGTACGTATACGATTCCGAGTGAGAAATTCGTTATCTGGAAACACGGGGTATCCCGGCGATGTTTGTACAAAGGATCTCGAGCCCGCCGGGATTGCGGCCGCCTAGATATTGCAGTTTCAATTTACTCGCGGCGAGAGGCGGTAATGATAAACCGTAAGGCTCTCTGGATCACGAGGAATTACGGCTTTTCGCGCGCCGGGCCGATTCGCGAGAGTATTGCCGTACGCAATGGTAATTAACGAGAGGAAAATTCGTGCGATTCTCGAGGGGAAAATCGGCCTCTTGATTGTCCGAAGCGTAAATTATTATCTTTCGCGTTCTAACGATCTGGAAATAAACTTTTTAACATTGATCGTTAACCCATTTCCTGCATTGATCGTTGAGAAATCTTATTTAAATTTTTTATAAATAAATGCGTTATTATACATATAGCTATCGGTTTTATCAGTGCGTGACTAAGATTCGTTTCACTCTACTCTGGTAGCCTAAAAAAAAAAGGTTCAATAAATTTAGCATTTTTTTCGACCGCGAGAGAGAATTCGTTTTGCGCAGTGTTTATTGCTCGACCGCCGTCGAGTGTTGTGTTTTTTTCCCCGTTATAATTGTCTTTGCCAATACACATGCGCCGGCCGAGATAAAGCGCCGAGATAGACCGAAGCCAGGCGCATTATTACAAGCGCAAGAATTTGCGGCGCAAATGAAATCTCTATTATTACGACGCCGATAAGTCGCTATCGAACGGAGCGAAAAAGAAAAACTTTATAAATTTCGCGAAGCCTCTCCGAATCCGATTGCTTTCCTCGAAAATAAAAAGCTCCTCTCCACTTTCGACGCGAATCAATTATTGCGCGTGCACAAGAGTGAATATCGCACGCGGTCGTATTGCATCATGGAGCGCGCGTGTGCCGTCTTTCCCCGCGGCGTGTTGCAACGCGCAAAAAAGGGACGCCGCTATTCCCACACGAAGAAACTAATAAGCCAACAAATTGGCTCAGCCCCGAAAAAACGTCGCCGTTACGCTCCTTCCGAGTGAAAATTGCGCAATTAGGATCGCCGGGGAAAAATTGGCTTTTATATGCCTCGGACGCGACACACAGACACACACACGCGCGCGTGTTTTCGCAAGAGGCCGGAAAAATTTCTCGGGATAATGCGCGCGCGCGCCGCTTCGCAAATTACTTACGGAGAGCCTCGAGGAACTAGGATCGGGTTAAGGAGAGACGCTTGCGTACGTCCATTTATGAAGTACTAATTTCATTCGAAACTTTCACGTACCCTCATTTTCAGAGAGTTCAAGTGAATATATATTCCTGGCATCGTTTTCGATATAAACGCGTTACGGCTCTCTCTCTCTCTCTCTCGAGGAACAATGGATAATGCGCTGTGAAATATAAAATTTGTGCTTTTAAAATATATATATATAAAACATTCCGTTACGTAAAGCGGTATTTCTTATTACTTTTAAATAATCTCGGCACGGCAATTAAATATTACATGAAAAATTATTACGTAAACGCGAGAAAAAAAATTCAATCTTTCCACCGAAATTCGGCCAATAAATTAAGCCGAATCCCCCGCATAATAAAAGGCCCGAAAAAAAAAAGAAATTCAAAAGTGACTGCCCCGGCAGTTTCGTGAAATCCCATTGCGCAACGCCGCCAGACAAAGAAGCAGCAGCAGCAGCAGCCGAGGACACACATAGCCCCGTCGCTCTTTCCCTTCCCGAGCGATCCTAATCGGTGAAGCTCCTCGCTGGAAGGCAGCAGCAGCGGCACTCCGTCGCCATCTGCCTTTCTCCGCCGAGCCAAGATATATCCTCGAGGGCTTCGCCGGCCGATTCCTCGGTATAATATTTTAAAACCTCTCGCGGCTAATTTGCGAACTGCCTGCGCGCGCACACACCGGAAACGATCGATTAGGATATTAGGTTTTTGCGCCCGAGTGAAAGGACGGAGAAAGGTTTCGGTCCGAGACGTTTTTTGCCCGAGAAACTCGAGAGGTGGTGGATTTTATGAAAATTATGCATCGAGGTTTGGGGCTTTTTGATGAATTGCATGGATTTCTAATGTGGACGGTTTGATTATGCTTTTTTAAACGCTTTTTTGATAAGAGTTACTGTGGTCAAAAGAGCGCATTGTTGAAATTTGTGAGGCGTTTTTGAGTGCTTTTCTATGATTGTGTTTAATTTTTTTTTTTTTTGCGTGTTTATTTTGCGATGATAAAAATTTTGTTTTGAATTGAAAAAAAAGAAATAAAGCGATAAATGACGAGAATTGTGGTAAAGCAGTTTATATTATCGCAGGCCAAGTTTCTTCTAGAGCTTCTTAGAATTACGTACGTTGTTCGTTTTTCAACCGACGCTTCCGAGAGTGGCAATGTTTTGATAGCTCGGGAGTCAATAAACAAAATCGCCTCGTTCTTGAATATATTTCTAGTATTGATTTTCCTTTAAAACGAACGATTTGTTTACCTTTGCCACAAGAGTTTTCTCTTTTCTATTTTTCATTTACAAGCTTATCATTATTTTGAAAAAATTTCATTTCAAAAATACATTTTTCCTACTTAATGCATAAAAAAACATCCGAAAATTTCGACAACTCCTGAAGGATCAATCACAACACTGCAATAAATCACGTCGGTATCTGTCCAAATACCCTCTCGCACCCCTCCTCGACATCAAGCTCAATTTACAGGGCGGCGAACGCGGCATTCTCCGGCGATAATCAGCGCCCGTTGGCAACCCTTCCATCGACTAGACGTCAAAGTCGCCCCCCCTCATTTGCTCGCTCGTTCATACTCGAGCGGCTCCTCTCTCTCTCCAAGATCCATCAAACGAAATCGACTCGGCTGCGCGTCTCGTTTAGCCAAAGAAATCGCGCGTACATGTGTGCGTGCGGGAGAGAGAGAGAGAGAGAAAGAGAGGCTTTTTCATCGGAATACAGAACATCATGTTGCGCACGTGCGCCAACGCTGCTGCCGGGTCTGCTCAAGCATGCGGGACGGTGGAGTTAGTCGCGCTCGATACGGGCCGCTGCCTTGCATTCCCATAATTCTCATTTTCAAGTATAATGCGAGCGACGACGACTTAGGCAAAAGGGGAGCCGCCACCGCCGCCGCGCTCTGTGTGCCTGCCTTCGCTCGATGCGGAGAGCCGCGCGCGCGCGCTTTGCCTATGTGCACGCGCGAGAAAGCTAAGGCTGCAGAGATGCGCTTCGCTGACCTGCTGCTGCTGCTGCTGCTGCTGCTGCTCGGGCTTTTGCGAGTAAGCTAAGAAGCGCTTTGGAAGCGACGCTTTGAGGTTCGATCCTGCCTGCTGGCTATAGCTTTCTTGATAATTTATTGGCTAATTCTTGGAGGAACAAGATGTCTTTTATTCTAAGAAAGCGAAGAAAAATTTCCAGTATTCTAAATTTACTGGAGCATTTGGCAAATTTATTCCACAAACTACTCCATAATTTAAATATCAATAAAATTTTACGCAGCTAAAAAGCTACGATTTACATATCGTTCTATCAAGACCCGTTCAACAAAGAAGCCACGCTTTTCGCAGGCACAAACACGCCAGCTCCACTAGTATTTCCAGTCCGCCACGCGTTCGCTCCTGATTGGCGAGCCGAGGAAAGAGTTTTCGAGCGAGCAAAGAGAGCCGGCAGATGCTCGTTTTTGGGCTTTACAAGAGGGGGACATATATATATATATGCATACAGTGGTCAGGGAGCGGACGCCGGAAGTATACGGAAACGGCGGAGCGCGACCGACGCGTGACCCGCGAGATTCGAGGAAGCTTTCTTGCTTTTTTTTTTTTAATTTATGCGCGCCGATGGAGATAAGAAACCCCCCGAGCGGACCGTGCGTTTTTCCCGAGTAAACGACGTAAAAGTGCAAATAACGACATTTTTCTTAATAAAAACGCTCGCTAAAGTGTTGGTTTACGGAGCTGCTCTTGAATTAAAAATTTGTTTTCATTAAAAACACTTCAATTTAGCTCTTTAAAAGCGTACGCGTATACGAGTTATCGTCTGAAGTGTGCCGCTGTTTCCGAAATCGGAGACTAGGAATTCCAAGTACGTTTTAAGCATTCACGAAATTCTTTGAGCAGAGAGCAGGAAGCGGCTAATTCGTTAAATGACCACTCAGCGCCTAATTGGCCAATAAATACTTTCGCCCAGGCAGAAATCTCTCATTTTTCTGCCAGGCCTCTCAAGGAACAAGCACAACCCTAGAATTCTTGAAGAGCCGAGCTCTTTCAAAAATTCCACCCTTCCCCGAGAGACTAAAAACTCCCGCATAAACAAAGGTCCCGCGCGCCGACTGCGCTTTTTCCGGCGCAATCAGCGCGCGGGCGACAGCAGGCAGGCCCGAAATAGGTTTTTGGAGCGGCCTACTACGCAGATCTGCGACTAAGCTCTCTTTCTCTCTCTCCCTCTGGGCTGCTTTAGCGCGGCGGTAACACGGTCATAAAGTCCAGAAATATATGCTCGGCGGGCGCGCATAGCTGCGGATTCGCGCGCCGACGTTATATCGGAGAGCGGCTTTCCCGATTTGAACCGGGCCAGATCTAATTCGAGTGGGGCCGCCCTCTTAGACCGCCCCGGACGTTCATTAAGAGAGCCCGCCGACTGAGAGAGAAGAGGAGAGAGAGAGCTGACGAGTGCGCGCCGGGCTTGGGAGACTAGGATGCAATTTCTCGGCGCGCGCGGGGAGCCTATTCGCGCGGAATTGTTCTGTTCTCGAACGTAATGAAATCTGCGCTTTGTAGTTTTGGGGAATTGACGATGGGAGAAGAGAACGTTTGGGTCTTTAGTTATCGAAAGTTTGCTCACCTCTAGATATTTAGTTAGAAATAATTAATTTTTCAGTTAACAATTCGAAATTTTCTATAGAACAATTTTCAATTATTTTCTGAATTTAAAAAAAAAAAAAAAAAAAAAAAAAAACAGAAAAGTTCTTAAATCCATTAATTGCATACTCTCAGCTCTTGAGAGCGAACAAGATTCCAAGCAATAACACGATCCGGCAAATACGGCAACACATGCGAATAGTCGCTCGGCGGAGTATACATCGGCAACATTCCAAACATTTTCTGCCTACAGTCGGACTCGTCCCGCGGTCCCTCGTAATAGGCACCATAAAAATGACGCTCCTCTTAATTCGCCAGATGAAACTCGAACGAAGCTCTCTCTCTCTCTCGCGAACGAGCTCCGCGCCGTGCTCCCCCTCCTCTCGATGATAAATCGCTCCTAAATGAAAATATCAGATGAAAGGAGAGAAAAAAGGCGCCAAGATAAAAGAGACCTTGAATGCCGGCTGTCGGGTTCGTCGCACTTTCTCGCCGGCGAATATAATATCTCCCTCTTTACCCCTCCGTTTCTCTCTCTTTCGCGCGGCGGCTGTCCTTGTCTAATGACGTTGTCTTGCCTCTTTTGCACTTGCCGTTTATTGATGAAACAGTCAAGTTTTTCTCACGTATCTTGTTTCTTCTCGCTTCTCGCTTGTTTTTTTTTTTTTTTCGTCTCTCCCTCTCTCCTCTCCGCTTTTTCTTCGCTCTCGGTATCCGCGCGTTCATTCGCGATATCTACCCGCCCGTGGTTGCAGACTGCTTTCGCAGCGTGCTAAGCGCTTTAACGAAAGCTTCAAATTAATATTGCGGCTGTTTTTTCATTTAATCGATTTTTCGGAGCGATCGTCTTGTAAATTAAACGAGTGCATAAAAAAACAACAAAAGCGCAAATGTAAACGGCGCGTTGGCAATTAGCCGTGGGGATTAAAATTTTTATGTCGCCTCGAAGCTTTTCCTCCTGGAAATCGTCAAGTTCAACGCGCGTTCTAACATCGGCGAGCCAGCCCGAGTCCGTATGTAAACAAACACAAAGATTCGAATAACATTGTGACGGTTCTCGCCGGTGCTATTATAATCTAATAAAATCCTTGGCTCTCGCTCGAATCGCAAACATTGGCTCGACCGCAAATCCTTCGTGACCCTTAAAAACGCAAAGAGAGAAAAAGACTCCCGCCTTCTCTCTCGTTCCTCCCGAGCTTTACAATGCACATCCGCCCTAAGAAATTTAGAGAGCACTCGTGCACTCGGCTCTCGGTGCGCTCGCAATCTTACAATTCAGCTGAGCAGCAGCTGAGTCTCGCGCTGCTCTCCGCAAGAATGGCAGTGACCCCTGAATGCGCGCTCGTTAATCTATTGAGGCGGGGACGACGGCCGGGTGTGTGGGGTATCTCGGAATATAAAAATTTCCCGACTCGGACAGCGCGTACCTCGTTGAATGGACAATTACCGGGCTGCGAGAGCGAGAGAAAGGATCGGCGCTTTTTCACCTGCTCGCGCTCTCTTTCTCTTGCGCAAGACTTGCGCAATTGCCGCCGCATCATCGCCGCGTCTGTCTGTGTCCGTCTGTCTGTCTTGCTCCGCGCTGCGATGGAGGAGTTTAATGCTCCTTTGCCGCGCGGCGGAGAGATATCGCGGGAAAGAAAATCGTGATTTATCGTCGGAGTGTATTTCTGGAGTGACGCGGGGATTTGCGAGAGGAGGAGGAAGGAAGGGATACATCGTCGGTCGCTATTAGATTACGGAGTTTAAGCTCGTTTTCCAGTTTAATTATTGATGAACCCTCTCCGCTCGCGGTACGTCGTAAACGTCGTTTAGTCGGATGCCGCGTTATTACTTGTGTGCGTTTTGCTCCGTAATTTATCATCTGGTATAAAACGATAACCGAGTTTGCCGGGCGAAACTGGAAGGGTTTTAATGCCCGCGCTCGAAAGAAATATACGTCGGTGATTGTTTTCGCAATCGTGGCGGCTGCATAGTCATGTGACCAGTGTATGAAGCCATTGACTTAATAGAAACTCCAATTGATAGCAGTTTGGCCGAGCAGTGCGCAATATAGTACGTGTTCGTGCGAAACAATTGGGGCATTTACTTCCCTCGTTGAAATGCAGAAACATTGTATGTAAATATACATCGGTAGTCGGGGGGAATCTTCGGATGGAAATTAATTTTATTCAGTTAAAACGGGGTATCGGTGTTGCAGTAATTAGAATGCGGTTTTACTTTCCGAGACTGAGATGCATCTTAATTCAATTCATCGCTGTGAATTAGTTTATAAAAAAAAAAAAAAAAAAAAAAAACGTACCACTGGATTCATTGGTTCAACACTTTGTGCGTTAAATGATTTAAAATGGAAATTAACGCCGTTGTGTGCAAAAATAATTCATTGTTTTAAAGCCTCCCATTCACATATAAATTAGCTAAACGCGCTACAAAGAACAAAGAGATAAGACAATCATCGCGCATTTTATTTTCGCTCTATCGCATTCTTTTGTTTCGATAAAAGACTACTAAACTTAACAAAACAATGCATATCTTACATAGTTTCCAGAGAAAAAAAAAATTCCCCACGAGTCTCGCTCAGTTTTTACTCGAAACCACACCGCCGAGATACTCGCGCTAAGTAGAATCGGAAAATATCTTCCGCTAAAACAAACAGAACCCCGTCAAAGAGGCGATCCAAGAATAAGCCCTTCATCTCTCTCTCTCACTGCACTCGAAAGGGTCGGTTTACAATTTTCACAAAGCTAATGGAATGCCCCATATACCTCTCTTGGGGAAGTTTTTCGGCCCGCTAAATATAGACGCTCCTTCGCCGAGAAGCGGGGCTCTTTGTGCGCACGTGTGCGCGCGCGCACGCACGCACGACGCGCGCCCGGTACCCCGTGACCTTCCCGTCCGAGTTCCCGTCCGTGGCCGGAAGCGCGTAAAAGCCCTCTCGATTCGCGAGCCGGGGGGAAACGGCGAAAAAGCGGGGAAGAGAGGTAGGCAGGCCTCTCGCTTTTAATGGAAGTCCGCCGTGCGTCTGCTCGTCACGCTCCTCGTATTTTTTCCCTCTCGGCGCGCGCGGCCATCGGAATTGAATTTTAATCGCGCGACCGGCAGGAATGCTCGAACGAGGAACACAACCTTTGTTGCGCTCGTTCTCTTTCTCTCTCTCTCTGTCTCTCTTTTTTGCTAATTTATGCGCGCTTTTTGCAGCTTGTTTACGCCGACGGGTATAAGGGCATTACGAAATGGGAGTTGGAAGCGAGGCGCTTGGGAGTTTGCGTTTTTGCGCGAGGACGCGGATAATAGCGGCGGAAAAGAGGTTTGTTTTCAGCGACGACGGCGGCGGCGGCGGCTCGTGTTATGGTTTAGAAAGGAGCGCGATTCATTGAAAGGCGCGGTTGGATGTCACTTCGGAATAGAACTCTAAATCAAGCCTTGAATGCCGACGTAATTCAGCGTCGTTAAAACTTTAATCGCTCATTCTTCCTTTTTGTCTTTAACAAAAACATTCCGAGCCACTTAATTATCCCATTCAGCGCCCGGGCCATTATTATCCCGGGATATTTATGCGCTTCTATTTACACATCCGAAATCCAGAGCGTTAATCTCGGCGGCGTGGCAGAGCCGCGGGATGAAATATTAAAATTTCTATCTCGACCGCGCGGAGAGAGAAGCCAGCCGCCGCAAAGAGAGTCGCGCAAAAGGGCGTAGGAAAAAAGGCTGCGGGCCGTCGCCGTTCCAAATTCCCCGCTCTCTCTCTCTCTGTGCGAATGCAGAGGCGGCAAGGTGGTCCAATTTATTTCCGGCTCGCTTTCGGCCAGGAGGGTTAGTTAGAAAAAGAGATACGACGGAGGCGCGCCACTGATGGCACGTCGCGCAGTTGGATGCCTGGGCGCAGGGAGGAGTGTTGCTGCCGCGTAGGTTGGATTTTTGGGGCTGCTTGTCTGTATCATCCGATCTTCTTTTTTTTTTTTTTAGTGGAATGTAGGTTGTTTGTCGCGTAGAGTGATAAGTAAAAAATGATGTAAATAAACTTGTACTATTTAACAAAAAATTACTTGGAAAATATCGAGTCATCATCGAATAAGATTCCGGAATAAAAATGCCACCGCACGAACGACCCGCAAAAAGGTGAATCGAAGCCAGCCGAACCTCGCAAAAAGACAAGCAAATCACCTTTCTACCTAGTTTGCGACGCTCGCAACGCTCGATCGCGTCCGCATAAAGCGGCGATCGCTTATTCCGAATGTGTGCAACGCTTCCATCTCTCCCTCTCTCCTCCTTTTTCTCCTACCGCGCGAGTCTATTGAACTTTAAAAGCGGGCAGTGCGCGACCCGAGAGAGCAACGCTCGCTGGAAACGGCCAGCGGCCACTCGGCGACCCACTGACGAATGCAGCTGCCGGAGACGCGGAGGTGGAGTCGTAAAATGCACCCGCGCCTCTAAGAGCGCGGCCGTGGAAGAAGTAGCCGCTCGAAAAAGGACGACGCGCTCGTAAACCTCGGGCCGATGCCGTCGTTTGTCGCGCGATTTCTGCCCGTTCGCCTATATACGGAGGTCGCGAGGCGTAAGTAAACGCGAGGAAGAGGAGGAGTTATTGAACCGCGAGGGGATTTGGCTTCTTTTATAACTGGAGGAGCTTAAGTTCAATGAATGCGAGAGGAACGGATAAAGGATGCTGATATCTGCTGGAAAGAGTAGTAGTCGTAATAAAATTAATCCGGGAAACCACTAAATTCCTTGAATAAAAATACCCCGAGGTGTAAAATCCTTTCTTTGACTTTTTATTGTACTCGTTGTGGGTTCGGTGAAGCTGATGAATAAAACGGACAGCCGATAAAGCAAACATAGGAGCAAAACCAATCCCGCCATGTCTTCATACCGTCAAAGCCTCACAATTATTAGCATAGGCAAACCCGAACTCCCTCAATTATTTCTAATAGCAAGTTTCACGTATACACACACGTCGGTTGCGCAACCTTCTCCCATGTTAGGAGAACGCTATCAACGTCAGTCATCAGCGGCGGCGGTAGAACATTTTCGATCTATAGCAGGCCAATTAATCACATGCGATCCACACGAGTCAAGTCCCGTTCCCAATGTAATCGACAGCCCGGCCAATCGGACCCTTCACCGCCTATCCGCGTGCCATCTTTTTCGCGGCCGAATCGCCGCCGACCCGCCAATGACGAGGTCGAAAGAATCGAACGCTGGCCGCAAAAAAAAATCGGCAGATATGTCCGATGGAGAGAACGATATCTACACGCCGAGAGACACTTTGACGCTTGGACTCGGGTGAAGGCTGCTGCTGCTGCTGGGCGCACCTAATTCGCGAAAGCGAAGCAGTCGTTTACTCGAGCGCGACTTTATTAGAGGGAGAAAAAGTGCCTCCTTGGGAAACGCCGATGTAAGAGAGTTTATTCAGACGCGGGGATTAAGTAATTTCACCTTCGTAACAAAAGCAATTTTCAACCGCGCGGCGTATATATTTTTCCGATTTCATCGTTGATTCTCCTCTGCTATTTAGCGCGTGTAGGCTGCGCGTACGTAAAACGCCCGAAGAATAAATCGTTAAACACTTGATAATTGCCGAGCATCGACGACTGGCGATACGTTCTCTCTCATTCCCAGCCAACGGCGAGCAAAATAAATCTCGCCAGTTTTCATCAAAGGCCCGAGAAACTACATCGTCCTTTTCACTCTCCATAAATTTCAGAGGCAAATATTAACGTACCCGCTAAAAGCGAACGTACCACAACTCGCAATCGATCCAGCCGATTGCTCGGCCGAGCACACAAACGAACGAACTCCGTAAGTACCTTCGCGAAAGGCTGTGCTCGGTCCGTGACTCTCGGACTCGACAATGGATTGGCCAACGCTTCGGTTCTCTCTCTCTCGGTGTGAGCTAACGTCTATCGAAGCCGCGTTGTATCGGCGGCAGGCGGCCGAGCAAAACCGGATGCCCCGAGGGAAGGTGGAAGGACCTGCGAGCATTGACCCAGTCTTGTCTTGGAAAAGGCGTGTCGCTGCCTGCTGCCTGCTCGCGAGTAGAATTTTCTTCGAGGGGCGCGCGATTTTTGTGTTTGTCCGCTCGATGGAGGAGCTCTTGTAAGTCATCTATTTGAGCTACCGAGATACTCTCTTGGGCTTGATACAATATTTAGATTGGCGGGGAAACCTCTTTGGATACTCCGCGAGTATCGAGGCGAGGAACAGGTTCTCCGCTGCTCGAGATAGCTATCGAATCTTACAAGATTTGCTTTATGCAGATTATTATTTTAATACGTCGCGAGACAGTGACTCCGGAGGGGAATAACAGCCGGATAACGGTTTCGAAAGTTTTTATTTATGCAAATGCTTTGTGGTGTATATAACCTTGGATAGGCCGGCGGGATAAAGCCGGACTAGAAAACCGCTTAGTTTCACTTTATATCGGTTCCGCAATATATGTATTGGCGCAAAACCCTACGCCGAGTTTTTAGCCTCGAACTCTCTCGAAAGCACGTTTTTCCCATCGACTCTCTCGGCAAACAGTCATCGCACATCACTCGCCTTAACAGCCCAGCAGCAACAGCAGCGGCAGCCAGGCCATAATTCTCCAATAACAAGCGCCATTAGCGGAGCGCTCTCGAGCTCTCCCGTTCCGTCGAAATTCGTGCGGAGAAAAGTGCGCCCGGGCCCCGGCCATTGTGTTTCTCTCTCCTCCTCGTGAGGCTCGTGAGCGATAATCGGGCGGGCAGCGCGGCTTTTTCCCTGGAAAAACCGGCGGCGGAGCGTCTCTCGGCGCCGAAGGCACACGTGGGGTATTATACGACACGCGAGAGCCAGTCTCGAGCATTAGAAAGGCAAGTACGTGTGCACCCGTTGCGTGCATAATTCACTCTCGTTAAAGCGAGGACTTTACAAGATATCGCTGCCGCCGCCGCTGCCGCGGTTGGCTTTCGCTCGCTTTTTAGGAGGCTCGGGGTTTCGGTGTCGCCGCCAGGTTGCGCTGAAAGAGGAAAGTTTATAATACACGGGACACGGATCGCGAGCTTTTGGAAGACCGGAATTATCGCCGGGCAAATTGAATTTATGGCTCTACGGAGAAGCAGCGGTGTGCTTTCATACCGCGCAATGAGAGTAATGAATTATGAAATTGCGCCGTACGTGGAGAAATTACGCGAGAGAGAGAGAGAGAGAGATCTTGAGCCGCTGGCATTTTTCGTTCGTTGCGGCGGCAATCAGCGCCTCTTTGTGCCTGGTCAGGGAGCAGCGCGCTTGAATGGCTCCTCATTCAAAGCCGGCCTGATCCTCTCTCTCTGCGTCTCGTGTCAATTTGCGCAGCGACGTGGATCGAGGAAGCTAAGCGTTAGAGGCAATTATAGCGATACAATGTTGCCGCCGAGGAGGAGGCTTTACAATCTATTTCTCTCTGCGCAGAAGCGGCGATTCTTCGAGAGCGACGCACGAACTTGTCCAATCTCGATCCATTAGGTGGGATTGACACAAGTGAGAGCCTCCATTGTTGCGTGTCCCCGAACGCACCGCGGCAATAAAATCTCTGCGAACGCCGAATGTCAAACGACTATTCAAGCTTTTCCCGGCCTGCGCGCCGACTCGTAATTGCGCGAATTTGCTTCAATTGCCTTTTCTTAACTATTCCGTGGAGTCGTACTTAAAATTGACGGCTTTCTCGGGCGGAAGTTTCGGCGGCGTAGTTTTGCACAACCATTAGCGATCATTGCACGCCAAAGACCACCTGTTCAACGATTAACCGCGCGGGCATTACTCGCGCAAAAACCATTACAGCTCGACCTGTAAAAGTACTATCGACAACAGAACAACGGCGGCGTTCCCCTTCGAATTTCAGACGCCGATCGATATAAATCGCGCAAACGGAGCCGGTAAAACTGGAGCCGGATACTTTCCAAGCCGAGTTTATCCACTTTATCTTTCGACGACGTGCGCAGTTTTCTTTCCACCGAGAGTTCGACCTGCATTAGTCACTCCCCAAAGTTCGCCCCACATATCCGCCGAGGAAAAAAGAGCTTCGCCGCGCGCGAGCATCGAGAGAGAGAACAATGGAGAGCCGGAGTTTTCTCGTTGCTCGCGATAATTAGCGTATCGAGCAATTAGTCGGCCCGATTATTCTTTGTCTTTATGGGAGAGGTTCGGGGGGGGGGGGGAGGCCTCTCTCGCGGAAAGCTACACTTTAAACACACCGTTACCGCGCATTCTGGAACACTGGAGGACGGAGCCGCGCCGCGGAAAGCTCGTTAGCCGCGAGAGTCGTATGCGTTGGGCGCGAGAGGGTAAAAAGTGGAGCGCCGCGCTTTTTCTTCCCCTCGGAGAGAGAGAGAGAGAGAGAGCGGAGCAATTTTCATCCGGAGCGGCTCCGGGGCAACTCGCGGTTTCTGTGTGACCCTTTTTTTTTTCTGCGGGACGCCGCCGCCGCCGCTCGGAAAGCAGGTCGATTGGGTTGCTAGGTGATCTTCTCGAGAGAGGCGGGTATACGGACGTCGTCTTCCTTGATGTGCCGTATAATGGGGGATTGCAGCGCTGAGTTTTGCTTTGCCGAGGAGGGAACTTGGCGATTTGCTGCTCGAAACTGTACATCGGGACATTTGTAATTCCGTTTTGCTCGATTATTTTGCTTCTTAATTGCTTTCGGCGGGGTAGCCGTTAGGGTCGGAGGCTCTTAAAAATCTCGTTGAAACTGTTAGTCTCGTCGGTTTTTTAAACATTTTTTATTTTCAGCCAAGTAGAGATTGCATTTAATAAGCAGTTAAATCGACTAACGCAACTCCCTAATCGTCAAACAACATACGACGTCTTGTTAAAAACGAATAAAATTTTTCATCTCTCAAAACGGACGATAAAAATAGAAAATTTATTCAGTTACATTCATCGCGCCAATAATAGCGCCGTAACTTGGCGTTTCTCGCAATTCAAAGCGATTACGGATCATAAGCGCGTTCCTTCGGCAACGCACACCATAATCGCCCGAGCAAAACGCGCAATTCAAACTCGGTAAATCTCGGGCGCGATTACGCGCCGCGACACATCCTTTCGCGACGACGGGGCCCGCCGCCGGGCGATATAAATCATCCGCGCAAAAAAGGCGAGTTGTCAACCCGCCGCTTGTCCGCGCTCGGTATTACGCATCTTTCTCCCGCGAGCGAAGCGCGCCGACCTTGGACTCGCTATTGCGCATCCTGGATCGCGTTTTTCTTTGTGCCCTACAAAAGGACCCGAGGCCGTTTTATCGGCTGTTTGCGCGTTTTATCCGGCTCTCTCGTCACCCGGCGGGAGATAACGAGGCGCGGAGAGAGACGCGTCGCCGCGGAAACTCGGCGCTAGATTTTTCTTCCGTTATTCGCCGTTTGTCGGGGAGAGTCGGTGTTGGTGGTTGAGTTTTTATTGGTTTCGAACGGTAACACCTTCGTTTGCAATTGTAATGAGAAAGTTGGCTGGTGAATACACTCGGTTTTTGCCGTAGGAAGTTGTAATGGTTGTGCGTCGACGTTGTGCGAAGTTGGTAAAAAAAACAAGTGTTAAATTTTGCAAACTATTGTTAGGATTTAATTAAAATTTCACGAGAATCGAGCGATTAAGAATAACGAGAATTTGAAAAATTAAAGGAATGGTTTTCTTTTGTTCGAAGTGCACTTGAGTCGGTGCATTATTTAGAACGAGTCATTTTTTTATGATTCAGAAGGTAATTAAGATAATACTAAGCGAAAGAAAGATACTGTAATTGCGGATGAGTAATGCGGAATTGCTTTTGCACTTACGAATGAACATTATGAATGTGTTTATACTTTTTCACTGAAACTTAATGAAGCATGTTTACACTTAAATATGTGAAATCATCGTTTTTTTACTATATCTAGCGGCTTTTCTACTCCAGCGAACTATTGAAACTAGAAAATTGAAAGAGATAACAATTCCCATTTAACTATTTAATTAAAAAGAGCAAATTGGCAATGTTGCTTTTTAAACATTTGCTTAGAAATTACGTTCCGACGACATTTACCACAAATATTTGAAAGCTCTTATGTGATCAGCGTGGGAACGACTAAACTTCGAAGAAAGTTTGCGAGCTTCCATTCTAGTTCTATGCATGAGTAATTTACTGCGCGCGTATTTTATGACCTTTTCCAATGCATTTTAATTACAGTATTTCCAATTTGATTTAATACATTGTCCGGAGCAAAGGAGTTTTCCACCTTGGAACATAAAATTCATGCGCGCTTTATTCTTCATATTTTACCGGTGATTGCCGATAAAACTTTCTTTCAATAAATTTCTTCGGAACGTCACGAGCAGCCTCGTATTTTATAATTTTTTAGCGAATTAATATTTGTTCTAATTCGATCTACCTAATAGTAATAACTTGTTTATTACTCTGAATTTACTTGCGTTACATCGAAATTAGGACGTAAATTATTTGACGTTATTGGTTCGAGACTGATTAAATTTCATCAGTCCGTAGAGTAATGGCTGTGGATAGCTTTATATACGTTCACGAGTCTGCAAGCGATAAATTACCCTCGCTTTCGTTACAGACCAAAAATTGATCATTACTCCATTTAATACGAATTCCATCGAAAACGCATCAATCCCGAATCACCTAATAACCCTCCCCTTCTTTTCTGCTTCCAGAATCAAAGTCTGAGAAAGTTCGAGCTTAACGGCTAAACGGCCCAAGGGTTGATCAGGACAGAGATCGATTAAGAGAGAAAAAAAAGAGAACATAATCGAAAATGGGAGCGCGACAGAGCAGAAGGTCCGTTGACATAACGACGACGCCGAAGAAGGAGGGCATACCCGCCGAGGGAGCCGCGATCGGAGAGGCCGGCGAGAAGATCGAGAAGCTGGGCATGATCGAGGAGGCCGACGCGAAGCCGACCTCGAACGGCGTCGCGCCCCACACGGACTCCGCCGACGACAAGGAGAAGGACAAGGACGAGGCGACTGAGAAAGATCAGGATAAGGAGGTTCGTGCACGATATTCATCTTGTATAAATCGAAAGTTTTCAAATCTGTATGATTATTGGGCTTTTTTTGGTTGAATGACGAGGAGAAAAAACGTGGTACGTTGCCCTGTTTGATGAAGTAATTTTGCAAAATTAATAAGTGTAAAAGGGGTTCTTGTTGCGGTTTCTGGATGGGACGTTGCAACGGCTAAAAATTTTTGAATTTTCAAGATAATGGAGTGCCATGATTTATAGAGCCGTAAACTTTACGTAAGCATGTCGTCAAAATTTGCAAGGGAACAATAATTAAGCGTCATTACACCGGAGAAAAAACGAAAAGTCTTTCGCCCTTAATTGCCCCGCCAAAAGAAGGGAATTTTCTGCCTGCCGCAATCTGACACTTTATTTACGAAACCGCTAATTACGAGGTTCCAGTAAACACCTCGGTTAAAACCCCCGGATCGAGTGACAAAAAACAATTTTTTTTACGCAGCGCGCCTTTCGCAAAAAATAAAACAATTTGCGTGCACGGATTGCCGTTGAAAAGGCAAAAAAATTGCAAGAGAATAATAATCTGTTCTTTTGGAAATTACAAAAATTTAAAACGCGAGCACCTCGCCTCGATAAAAAGTACGTTCCACCTGCCCACCTGCCTTGTGCGCGTTTCGCAAACAATTTCAAGCTCGACGTAAACATGTGCCGTTGGCCGCGCGCGATAAAAATAAGATTCGTGTCACTGTCTGGCGCTCTCATTTTTAAATCTTTATTTACGTCTCTTCGGATAGCGCGCTCTGGAAGTGGGATTTGCGTTTTGCTTCTTCTATCCCCCCGCCGCCCCGAGTGCCGATTAATTTTTGCTCGCTTCGCTTTTGATTAAGAAGCAATTTTTCCGCGAAGACGAAATTAAACAAAGCGAAAAAAAATACGAGCTCGAAAAGCGCTGCTAAACGGCGAAAAACAATCGCCTTAATGGAGCGCGAAAAGCTCGCGGCTGAAGCGGTCATTTCCGGCCCATCATCGTGTCTTGGCAGGCAATCGTCCCACCGCATCTGCATCTAAATCGTCAATTTCTGCTAATACGTCTGCTGCGAGCGAGCGTCAACCTCTCTCTCTGTCTCTTGGCTGGCAGTGCGATTACTCGCCGCGTAACAGCTGTCGCAGTTATACACTGACCTAGGCGCTGGCGCAACGTCGTCCGGCCCGATCATTGCCCCGGATCGCGGCTAAACTTAGCTCTCTCTCTCTCGAGAGAGAGAGATCTGTTTATTTATCGGGGCTTTATAATCGGGTGTAATTGGCCCCGCGTGATTTATCGGCGGAATTTTCGGGTGGGCGCCCCTTTTTACTCCGGCGCGCGCACGCAGCATTGTTCGCGGGGGGAGTAGGTGGCGCGCGCCGATGAAGCAACAACGAGAGATGAAATACGGCCTAATCAACGGCGCGGTGCAGGCGGCGGCGGCCCCGCGCGTAAGAGTTTGCCCCGCGGGTATAAAGCGAGGTTTGCCTTAGAACGGCTCTCGAACGCGGCGGCGGCGGACGCGGGGCGAAACTTGATATTTCCTCGATTGAGCAAGCAGCCAGGCAGCTGTCACGCGCCAGATACCAGCCGCGTATGACACGCGAGACTACCTCCGCAAGTCTAACCTTTCCCCCGTAACTCCTTCCCTTTTCATTTCCGTTTGCTCTCCGTCTCCCCTCTCTCTGTCTCTCTCTCTCTCTTTCTCGCCGAGGCGAAATCGCTTCATTTCCCGTTGCGTCTACAGGCGCGGAGAGCTTCTTTGTTTCGCGCTCTCTCTCTTTCCCGTTTATGGCTTCCTCTCTGATAAGTGAAAAAGTTCGAGAGAGATTCGACGATTAGTTTTATGTCGCGGATCTTTCGGTGTGAGAAGAGGCGCCACTGCCTTTTTATGCGCGTAGTTTGTATTCAAGGAGAGGTTTTTCTTGAAAACAGGATGTTATATTAGTGGGACTCGTTAAATCTTTTTTTTTCTCGCTCTCATCGCGATGCTAATGCACAAAGGCGGGAGGGAAACTAAAAATTCAATAGAGAATCCCGCTACCTGCCCGGTTTACAAATAACGTCGTCATTTGAATATGAGCCGTCTATCGAAATTTACGACTCGACTTGGCATTTTACCGCGCGCTTTTCCGATAGACATTTGGGGAGGAATACGCCGTCTTAATTTATTTGTCCCGACGCGTTCGGTGCGAGTCCTCGTGAAACTATCGTCCTTTTTTCTCTCTCTCTCTCTCTCCCCAACCTCCTCTTTCTTTCTTTAGACAGGTGCGCGTGAGGCGCCTGCTAAAGTGCGTCGTCGTCCGATGCTATCGAGTTTCGAGTTCACTGTGACTCGGTCTCACGCAATGACAAAAAAAAAAGCGCGGCGAGAGAGAGAACGGCTTGGCGTTTCGCTCGTTGACGAGGAGCCGCGCAAAATTCAAGCGGGGAGGGGGAGAAGGGAAGGAGGACACAACGGGTGTAGAGGCAAGACGCGCGGCACACCTGCCTTGTTTGCCTGGCTTCTTGGCACAGTTCGACCGAGTCGGATCGAGCTCGACGCTTAGGTTTATATAGTTTTTTCGCGGGATTTGACCTTGCGAGCCGCGCGACTGCTTCTGGGAATTTACGTGCAGGCATTGTAAGAAAGTTGCCGATCGTTTGTTTACCTTACCGCTGACCTCGAATATCGAAGCGAAACACTTGCGGATGATAAATTATTAATCGAGAAGGAATAAAGTGCAGTCGACGAACAATGTTTAAAATAAGTGTTTTCAGGTTAACAGCTGGAAAACAAAAGCGGAAAGATCTTGGAAAAGCGTACGAGCAGAAAAACGGTTTCCTCAAACCCTGCCGAGTCATCATCCTTCCTTGCTCTTTCTCCTTGATCCCCTTAACGGGCGACGAGCAATAAAAGAAAATCTTCCCGCTCGACGTAGAACCACTGGCATCCCAGCCTCTCCGGCGACTTACCTCTGGGAAAGATTTTCCGAAAAAAAAGAAGAGAAAAAACACAGACCTGGAAAGCTAGAACCAATATATCGATAATCCGAGATCTCGAGCGAATACAAGCGGAAACTTTCAAGCCTACATCTGTAGCTGCTTTTACTGCGTTCCCCCCACGGAGAGGTTAACAGCACGGCAGCAGCAGCAGCATCCCTTCTCGCAGCGTCGACCTTGACCGCAAAAGCCCCAATGGGTCAGGTCGTGTGTCGTAACGGAGCGTCGCTCCATCCGTAGGGTCAAAAGCTGGCTCTGCCCCCTTCTCGCGCGTTGTGTCCCCCTCGGTCGATTTTTCTCTCTCTTTCTCTCTCTCGTCGCTCGTAAAATCTCAAAACGACGCCTGTTTTACGACCTCGCGGGGAACTTTGACTCTCTGCGGCATTGTTGTCGCGGTCGTCGAACGCCTGCCAAATTACCGCTCCAGGACGACTGATTTAAGGTCCCCGACAGGTGGATTAGGGCCCCCCGAGATTCTTGGCGCCCCCCGCCTCTATTCGGAGGCTGCTGCTGCTTTTTTCTTTTTTTTTTTACGGGCATAGAAAACGGGTTCCCTTTGTGAGCGCGCCGGAGAGCGCGGAGACACGAAGGAACGGTGGTGGCTGCGTTTCGGTGTATAAAAATGGGAGCTTTACTGCCTCGTAAAGTCGGCTTATCGATGGATTTGTTTTCAAAATACACGTCGAACGGACACCCCGAGAGAGCGTGGAAAGTGCGCGCGGAGCGCTGCGGTTGGATTTATGAACGGTTTCAGGTGAATTTCGTAAACGAGAAGCGGCGGAGGTTTAAAGGAGACGCTTGATTTATCGCCCGGAACAGGTATTTTGCTTCGGTTGCAACGAGGATCGTTACATTAGTTCTTTATCTGCGTTTTTATTCGAAAAGCACTACTACCGTCGCGCCCTTTTGTTTTTATTCCTCGGTAACACTGCGCAAACACGTCATTTACATGCTTTTAGCGTTTTTACGAATGAAAAAGTAGCCTCTCCATTAGCAGACGCCCAGCGCGCAAGAAAGAGCCTCGCGCAGCTTTCCGCTGAAAAACCGTAACAGCGTAATTCGATATATATCCCATGGCGCGGTGCTCTAAAAAAGAATAAGAACCGCTAAGCATCTGGCGCTCTCTTCGCGTAATCGCGAGCGTCGAGAGGAAAATTACACCGGAAGAGAGTTTCGACGATACGCATCTCGCGGAGAGCAGGAAAAGCCGGGGAAAAGGCATCCTCGCGTGCCGAGTTAATGATTCACGCCGCGCGGATGACACGCTTTGCCGGCGCGGGAATTCTCGGCGCGCCGCGTCGATTACGGCCGATGGGAGGAGAGGAGAGGCGCTCAATTAAAGTCGTTTCGACACGTATTATGATCTAAGGCTGCTGTCTGAAAGCGGACTGGCGGCGGCTTCTTTTTCTGCGCCGACGGGAGAGCAGCGAGCTTCTTTGACGCTCGGCGTCGATTCGAGAGGAGTGTAATTTAAATGAACGATTAATTAGTCGTTTGGATTGTACTTTTTTTTTTGGAACGTTCGGTTTGAAGAGTATTTATTCGAGTTTCTTTTGAAATCGGTGAATAAAAGGAACTACTTGCATAATTTGTTGCGTAGCTCTTCAAAGCCGACAACTGACCTCCAGCCAAAAAACGAGAGTCTCCTGCGCGCGGTAATTTTTCCATTGGCATTGCACGCGATTTTTTAAAATTGTCCGTCGAAATTCCCTCACGAGAGTCTGCAAAATTCCCCCGAAAATCGAAAGCCAAATCACACACGACGCGAACGCTCTCGCGAAGTAAACGAAAAGGAATCGACCTTGAGAGCGGCGGAAAAAATCTTGGGCCCTTTTACCGGCGCAAAGACGGAATAATTGACGCGTGCTGGCCGAAAATTGGATTTCTCTCTCGACGCGAACGATTACCCGCACGAATTCCCCCGAATGGGAGGAAGGTCTCTCTCTCGTGGATCCTTTTCAATTCCACGGCTCCGTCACTCGTCAAACTCCGGCCGGTGTGTTTCGAGTTTTTTCGAAAAAAGGAAAAAAAATCGTTCGCGTGATGCCCCACCAGAGAGATAAGAATTCGACGCTAAATGCCGGATGCGTCCGGAGGAGAGTCTTCTTTCGGTTTCTCACGATTAGCTCTCTCTCCCGAAAGGCTGCCTCCTCGGATCGAGTGCGCCGTTTTTTATCCCGAGTACGTGTAATTTCGTGATTGTCCGTAAAGTGAGTGCTAATCCAACGCTGTTCACAATTTTTTGCCCCCGTTATTTAGGCGACTTTTTTTTTCGTCGAGGAGAGTCGAGTTGTCGTTTGCGTTTCTTATACTTTAATCATCGTCCTCGTCGCTCTCTTTTTTTTTCGTTAGTCATTTCTTAAAAATGCTAGTTCTGCGTTCGCCTTCGCGAAAGTACCGCGGAAGCGATGCTCGCCGCGTCGGCGAACGAGACTCATCCATTATCCGCCGACACGTTCGTCGTTGGAAATTCGCGCAAAAAGCTCGGCGGGAATGCGCCGCTAATTAAATATCAAGGAAGTGCCGAGGAAAAAATGCCGGGTCAATTTTAGGTCAACGGGCAAACTCGTCGGTTCGTGCGGACTTTCATATGCTGAAAAGCCTCTTCTACTTATTAAAAAAAGAAAAAACGTAGAAGCACTCGGCAAAACGCTTTCAAATTTCTCAATGTAATGGCAATGCCAACTAGTAACACAAAAAGTTCAATTTAAAGAATGCACGCAGCAGCTCTGCATTCGTTTCCTAAACACGTTTAGAAATACGTGTAAATCAGCGCTCCGGTTAACCGGATACCTTAAACATTAAAAAAAAAGAAAAAGGTTCGCGCGCAATTTAATAGCGTAAACAAATCACCATCATCAAAATTCCAGCTGCAGCGGCTCGTATAAATACCAGTTTCTCGAGCGGAGTTCGAGGAAAATTTTAAAAATCTGAAATATTGCGCTTTTCGCCAACTACGCAAAAGTCCATAAATACTCTCGGGGCTCTAGCCGCTATCGTAAATATACATTACTCCACAATGTTATCTCTGCCCCCCCTCTCTCCCCGCGTCGGCGTGAATTACTGGCGGCGGCTCGATACACCGATATTCCTTATATACACACGGGCCGGCAGCACGGCGCGTTATATACATACATATCCTTCGCCGTGATTCAGTCGCGCGGAATTCGCGAGCGTGCAACAGCTTTCCGAGCTGCAGCAGCAGCGCACCTGTCACTCTCGTCCTTCGGGCCTCTCTCGTAGACTGGCTCTCTTTTTTCGACGGGTATCGCTCTCTTTCTCTTTCTCGTTGGAGAGTCGCAAGGCGGTTTTTCTTTGTTGTTAAGTAAGGGGGGAAAAAGGAGCGATGACAGATCGAATTGGATGTTGACGGTCGAGGAGGGAGCTGAATTATGAACTGGTTTTTAAAATCGTGCTTCTGGGAAGGGACGGATAGATGTGTCCTTTCGTACTAATTAATAGCGAGTTTCGTGTTGGAACGCGGTGTTTTTTTTTTTTTTTTTTTTAAGTGTAGAAAAATAACCCGAGCGGTCGTGTCGGAAGCTAATTTAAATCTTATGATTAATAGACGGCGAATTTATAAAGCTTGTAAATATCGCGTTATAAGAGCCGCGAGAAAATTGTATTTTGTTACGTTCATTTTTCAAGCGTGCTTGTTCTCGTCGCTCAAGATTCTATTTATCTTCGAAACCCCGACCCAATCCCGGTCAAACAGAAACAGTTCCCGATCAGAACCGGCTGGAAACTCGCTCGAGAGTTCCTCCCAATTCTATTAAAACTCCCGCGCGAACTTGAACCAAAATCACCGCCTCTCGCGCACCGTCCAGTGATTAATCCCCAAAGTTGACGGCGGAACGTCTCGGAAAGCCATCCGGCACCGCGGCGCAATTCCAGGCAAACCGCAAAATTCGCGCACCGAGCTATGGCCGTGTCCTCGGAGATCAGCGATCCACGCAAAAGCGAATCTCCCGGCATGTAAATCGCGTCAGGAGCCATTGTGCCGCTCTCTCGCCTACGTCGACTATTGGCCATTTATCTCGACGTCGCAGTAGCCTTTTGCCTCCCGGCTATTTTTAGCGGCCGCGATGCCTCTCTCTCTCGCGCATTTGCATTCGCGACACACGCGAGTTCTCTCTCTGTCTCTCTCTCTCTGCCCTTTCCGGCGCGGATCCTCTGCGATCGTCATGAGAAAAATCCCGCAGTCGGCTAAGGGAGGGTTGGAGAAAATGTTATTCGCACGGTGGGAGGTTAAAAGTTTTACGGCAGTGTACAGTTATTTTGCGAGAAAGGCTTTTTCAACCATACGCAAATCGTGTTCTCAGTCCGACGGAGATCGATTGTCGCGCGAAAGCAAAACGATAATCCGCCTTCAAATGTAACTGAAGACGGGATTTAATTTTACTGCTATTAGCCGGAAAATTGCTTGACTTTGTGCACCGAGAGCAGCCTCAACTGAAATACTGTCTCGCCCCGGCAAACATCCGGGCTGGTCTATATGCAAATACTCCTCTCTCTCTCTCTCTCTCTCTGCCAGTGATTAACATTTGAGATCCGACATTAACTGCCTCGGCGAAGCTCTCCTCGGCTCTCTTAACTTTTAGTTCTCCTTCATTCCTCTCCGCAAACTTGTTCGCAGCTCTCAAAACGCGTAGGTTTATCGCACTCTAGTCGTAAGTTCAAGCAAGTGCAGGCGCACTTTGCGCGGCAAAAGTACGCCGCAGCGGCTCGCCTCGCCTCTCGCGCAGAACTTGTAACTATCTGCCTTTATCGAGTACTTATCATTCGAGGCCTGGTGGACTTCTTTTTTTTTCCGCCTCGCGATATTGGATTTTCCGACGCTGCTTCGGTGGCGGTTATTAGTCGTCCGATCGACGAAACGATTGCGCCGCTGTTTTTAGTTTGTTTTTTTTCTCTCTTTCGGGAGAGGGAATTATTATGTACTCAGGATAAATATTTAATCGTTCGGTGGGATAGTAAACGGCACTTTCTTGCATCGAGGCTCCACTTTCAGAAGGCAGTCGAGGGAAAAACTTTTCAATTTCCATACGTTTTATTCCCGCTCGTAACGCAGCCGCAAATCGTTCCTAATTGAATACATTCCACCCGGAATTCTGTTTTAACGTTCAATGTATCCGACAACTAGTGCAGTTTCTAGAATTTGCCTATCGCCAATTATCCCCGAGTTTCGCACAACTTTCATCGAATTCCCCGAATCGATGTACTTTCACGGGCATTCTTATCTCCGCTTCCGCGACGTCGATATTTTCTTTTCCCCGGGAAAAAAAATGCCTCGTCTACCCGGTGATATTTTTTTTTTTTTTCGCCTCCCCCCGCTTCATTCGCCGCGGACGATTGAATTCCGCAATCGAGTGTGAATTCGTCTAGCCGCCGCGGTGCGATTCTCCGATATTCACCGCGGCAGATAAAGGCGAAGTTTCGCGATTCCGCGACACGGTAATTGACTATCGGCGTCGGGGCGTTTTTTTTGTCCGTCGAGCTTCGCGCCCGGAGTGCGAATCGATGCCGTCGATGCGGTTAAGGTCGGTAACGACCTTTTAAAGCTGCTCCGGTTTAATAGCTTTTTTTTTTGTCTGATGGCAGCCGTTTGGATTTTAGTACGAATTAATGAACTTTGACGTTGGAGATGAATATTTAATTTCAGACTTTTATTGAAATATCCGAAGAAATATGAAATTTAACGATACAGTAAAAAGCAGTATGTCTTTATACCTTCGTAAAACAAAATATATACTTCCCGAATATTTCAATTAATTTTTGTTACTTTATCCTCTTCGAAATCAGCTTACCCCACCCAATACACCTAAAAAAACAATGCGTACTCGGCACGAACGAGCGCACAATTGCCGAATCCCTCAACGACGCTTTTTATCAGTCTCGAAAGAGAAATTGATTGCCCCCGAGATCGCCTGTCCCCGCTAAAAACGGAGAAAAACCGCCGTGGGGGAAGCGGCTGCCGCGCGTCTCTCTCTCCGCCGCTCAACTCGGCTGAAATCGGATATTTTCTGGACAGCGGCCGCGGTCGGGAGACCGTCGCGGCAGGCACGTCGTAGTTGCGTACCTACGGTTTGCGGACCGCTTTCTTTATTTCTCTCTCTCTCTCTTTACACGGTCCGCGGACGCCCTTTTCCTTCGGACTTTTATTTGCCGTGTCTCTCTCTCTCCTGCCTTTATTGATATATGCTCGGATGCGTGGCTCTGGTTCCAAGCCGTTCGGTGCGCCATTCCTCGTGACAGCGTGGATCAAGTTTTGCGAGAGAGGAGCGATGATTAAAAGTTCCTGCGGGTCGGTTAATCATGTTGCCACGGCGTTGGTATTCTTTTGATAACGAAGATTAGTTCGTTGGAGTTTGTTGATGTTATCGTATTTTCCTGTAATGCAAGACAATTGTTTTGATAAAGTTAGATATTGCTTGAAACAACGAGAGTGTATTGTTGCCATGAACCGGGTGGAAATCCGGTCCATTTGTTGGCGTGTAAAGAGCTATCGAAGCAACAGGCAGACCAAGTTCAAGGCACTTTTTTAGCTGGCTTAACGGTTCAAATAATTGAAGTTATTTCATACTTTAGATATTGCTAAACGCGATAAGAGCTGATTTAATCTGACAGTGTACACAACCTCAATTATTTATATCTAAACAAACTGACAAGTGACTTTGATTTGACGGAAAACTTTCTGTCTATCGAGGCAATTTTTTTTTTCAGACATTTCATTTCGAAATCATTCGTCTAAAAGAAAACGCGTTTTCACTCTGATAACAAAATCACTTTCAGAAATTTAATCCGCAAAATAACAATCCAAACGAAACCAGCCTCTAATCCGCGCATAAATCGAGCCCGAAACTCTTAAAAAAATTCTGCGTGCAAGCAGCGCAACGAGAACGTCTTACAGCCAACCAGCGAAAAATCGCTTCTATATACGGGTCGGCCTGCTCGTTTTGCGTCACCGCGCGGTATCGTATTCAGACGTCACTTTACGGTTTGTCGGGCTGCCTCTCTCTCTCTCAACCCGAGCTTTTTTTCCTCTTATTTATCCTGCGGTAACGGAGCGCGATGCGGCGAAACGCGCGCGCGTGCGTAAAAAGGAAGCGGCAAAAAGAGAGTTCCGAACAAACGGCGGTCGAGAGACGTGACGTTTGACCCGAAAGTGCGCCCCGGGAGTCAAAGGAGAAGTTGGGAAACGAGAGTTAAAGCGGTTGATTCTTCTTTTTGGCGATCCTTTTTTCAGGGGCAAGTTGGTTCGATGCAAATATGTAAATTCGAGCTCGTAGTACTGACGGATTGTAGACAAATATTGAATAATACACCAAGTTTGATTATAACGATTAGAAAAAAATGTTTGAATTTAAAAACTAAAAGCCTAGTTCGGGTGTAAATATCTTATTCGGAACAGCGAGAAAACGGCGGCAAACTGCGACGATTTTCACGTTGATCTCGCGGTTTTTCCTTACTCCGTCGCGCCAAAAGTGGAACGTTACATACTAACAGCGCGCTTTTGTGTCCCGCAAACTTGACACCTCGCGTCTCGTCTCCTTTCCCCCTTCCGCTCGCTTTCTACATTCCAAGTTACGAGACTCCGCCGCTGCTCGCGCAATTCCGCGAATAATCGTAAAACTCGCCATCGACAATTACCGCGCCTCGTCGTCGTCGTCGTCGTCGACGGGTTCGCGCTCGAGCGGCTCTCTTCGCGCCTCGCCGAGTGGAACTTTCGAGAGCGGCAGCGGCGGCAGCAGGCATTGACAAAAGCAGCAACGCTGCGCCGCGAGATTATCCGTAATTGTCTCCTCTCTCTACTAGGAGGAGCGAACGCGCGCCGGGAGAGAGGAGGCACTACGCACTTTTGCCCCGACTGCTAGCTGCCGGTTTAATGAAAGCTCGTAAGAGAGGAGGATGGAAGAGCCTTGAGAAAAGTGGAGTTACGGGAGAGTCTTTTTATTGTGCTGCTTTACGGGCCTCCCCCCCGACTTTTCGCTCTCAACTTTTATCATTTTCTCTTATCGAAGCTGCCCTCTCGCTTTTTTTACGCGCCTCCAAGTGGTTATTAAAGTTTTTATTCGGTCGCTTTTATGAAAAATAATTCTCTCCCGCGCGCCTCTCTCGCCGCGTTACGGTTATCTAATACGAATCTCCTGTTTCGCTTTCTATTGTCCTTCGAGTTCTAGGAAAGAATTTATTTATCCTAACTTTCACGTCTCTGCGCTCTCGCTGCAACGGCAATTACGAGGAGATAAAGAAGGCGGAGTTGCAAAACTTACTAACCTCGTCGGATCGTCGAAAATAATAACTCGGAATAAAACGAAAAACAATTTTAAATGACCATAAGTAGACAACAGAAATCTCGCCGTACGTAAACACCGATAACAACCTCTCTCTCTCTCTCTCTCTCTTTCTCACTTCGCCGCGCGAAAACAAAGGAAGCTCGGGCGCGCGAAGATACTATACCTCTTTTCTAGCGGCCCGCGCAAAGACGGGGAACAAAAAGAGCGGCCCGCGAGCAATAACAACGGGCGCAATACCGTTCCCCTCGTTTACGGTCGTGCAAAGCCGAGAGAGAGAGAGAGAGACGAGCGCTTTACCTGCACGATGGCTCTTCGTGCGCGATCTCCCGCTAATTACCTGCATTATTGCGCGCGAGTCGAACGCTGAATGGGGGATACATATAGGCTTGAATTAAAACGCCGGAATTCTCGGGATTTTTTTCGCCGGGGATATTCAGTGGGTCTCCGTGGCAGTGATGCGGCGCTGCTTTTTGGAAGCTTCTCTTTAGTCGAGTGGGAGAGAGAGACGGTCGGCGAGGCTGTTAAATGCGAAATAGGAAACAAAGAGCGAGCGACGCGCAAAAAGGCAGACAATGAAATTATGCTTTTTAGAGACGAAAATTGAAATAATTGACTCATTTCGAGTGCGAGAGGGGGGCAAAAAAAAGGTATTTTAACGCGCTCCACCGGACCGAGTAATCCTTTTCGAGTTGATGAGACGAATTATAACGCCGTAAAGTATCGACGCAAAATTCACGAAAAGAAAATTACGACTCATTCCGCGGTCGAAAGAAACTTTACAACGAATTAAAACGTCCGCCGCAATGAACTAAAACACCGATTTCCACATCCTCGGCTCTCCCCGAGTTCCACATTCAGAATCCCGGCATTAAATAGTCGTCGCTGATTAACGCGGGAGCGCACGATAATTAACCGCGATCAGTGATTAGTCGCGGAGGTAAACCGCTCGGCGTCGCCGCCAGCCGGCTTCCTTTGTTCTCGCGGCAAGTAGCTGCTCCGCGTAAAATGTATATACAACGAGTTAGAGGCGCGGAGGGCGAGGAGAAAGGCGAGGGAGAGAGAGAGAGAAAACACTTGTCGACGGCGGCGACGACGACGACGACGACGACGACGACGACGCGAGTTTGGTAAACTTATGGAGAAGACTTTGAAGAGCCATCGTCGCCTGTACAAAGGCGCCAATCCCTCGCTCTGTTTTCTTTTTTTTACGTCGACTTTCGTAGTTTCTTTTTTCGATGCCGCCCCCTTTTTTCGAAGTTGCCGAGGGTAACTTGATTATTGCCGAAGTTTAATTAGATTTAATTAGGCGCCTTTGAATGGGTTGCGGTGGAGCTTTGTTTGCAGAGGAAGAGATTGGTATCTCCATTGCGGCGCGGTTGCTTTGTTTGCGCTATTAGTTATTCGAAAAAAATTTGTCGGGTGTAGAACAAAAGTGATCCCTGATTTACGATGAAAACGAGTCACGGTGCTCGATTCAGCTAGAATCCGATATTATTCTTAGCAAAAACTAATCGAGCCGTAAATCAACTTTATTATGCAAACATTTAAATCCGAATAATTAACGACTGAATTAGCGCGCTAACAGCCTGGCTTTCACAACAAATCGCGCGACAATCCATTATATTCTCCCAAGCCCGACTTTACAGAACCAACCGCGTCGCACTAAAAATACGCGTTGTTTACATTCCGAACCGGCCGCCGCTAACAGTCGTCGATTGGCCGAAGAATTTTAATATGAGAATCGAATGGAAGGAAATAAAAGGAGAGCGCGCGTCGCCTCGGCGCAGACGATAATAACAATACCGAGAGCGGGCCGCGTAATCGAGTCCCTCTCGCGGAGGAGGCACGAGCCTTTTATTGGAAAATGTTTTGAGGCCTTCATAAAAAGGACGACGCGCCACATATCTGTATCGGAGGAATGCCGACGACTCCGGCTCGTCGCGCGTAATAACCGGCGCCGTCGATGACTCGGAATTGCCCCCGAAAAATAGCGCGGAGGCTAACGCGCGCGGGGGCTCCCCCGATCGATCGATCGACCGTTCGAGGTCTCTCTCTTTCGCGCGTCGCGACTCTTTTTCTTCTTTTATTTTTTGCGGGCCGTTGACCTTTGCCGCTGCTCTCTCTCTCTCTCTCTGCCGCGGGGCTTCGACGAACGCATCTGCCGGGGATCGGCCTCTTAATTTCCATCTTCGTCCATTGTTCTCTGCTGGATTTCGGCTGTCTACTCTCGGACAAAGGGGAAGGGGGCAGGCTTACGAAAGTTCGTTCGGCCCGTATCGCGGGGCAAATTAAGCGGGGATTCTCGTTGAAAAAAAATGCCGGGGGAGAAACTTTCCTTTCCTTAAAAGTCGTCGGAAATTCAATGATTTTTTTTTTCACCGCCGGCCGGAGAGAAACTTTCCACGATGTATCTCACGGCGGAAACAAAGCTGTGCGCGCGCGCGGATATATGTCTCCGCAGCTGGGAAACTCGACTCCTCGCGCGCGAAATCTCCCAAGATATTTCCCTATCCCTGGCATCGGCAAGAGCCAGCTCCTATCCCGACTTTCATCTTTCTCTCTCTCTCTTTCTCGCTTTGCGAGCCCATCGATTTCTTCCGCGGGACGAAGGACGAAGGAAGCACAGCCGCACCCTCGAGACAGAGAGAGGGAGATGAGCGGCAATTATCTCGATCGCTCTGTTTGCTCGCTGAATGAAGTCCTAAAGCCTCCTTACGGGAGTCGCGCGCGTGGAAACGAGTTTCCGGGTAGCTTAGGGAGGTCGAGCTGCGAGAGAGGAAATAAGCGATATTTTACGACTGCCGACCCGTCTCTCTCTCTCTCACGTTTATTTGCGTTTTATCTGGCAGGAGGAGGTGGCCAGTTGTTATATTCGTGGCTGGTCGCGGCGGGGAAAGCGCCGAGGGGTGGGCGAGAATCGTTTCCTTGAATAAATCTAAGACTATTACGGTGAATTTTTCTTACCTTTATATGCTCACGGAGAGGTGATTACGACCGAGCGAGATTTACGAGATCGTTATTGATAGCGCTGATTTGCTCGGCGGACTCGTAAAATGTTGGCTAAATGAATAATTAGATGGGGGATTTGCTAAAACGTGTTTTGAATTTATTTCGTGTACGAACGACGAAGAGAATATTTCAGCTGAAGCAAAGTAACCGAGTTTTTATCAAAAATACGCCGTCGATCGAGCCGAGAGGCGCGTTTACGTTGAAAACGACAGTGAAAATTCAATTTTTAAAACGAGCCGGCTGCAACTTTGTAATGGAGAAAAACGCCGCGTTTGCGCAGCAGAGAAACCCTTCGCTCGAATACCGCGTTATATTTTTTTTTTTTTTTTCGACGATTAATAGACTGTAGGCTTACGCATCGATCGGCAAAATAAAAAGAATAAAGTTTTCGTAACGAATAAAGGGGGACGAGAGGGAGGAGAGCGGAGGACACGGCTGGGAAAACAATATCGTCTGCCTGGCACAATGCTGCTGACGTATCGACAGTTGGGCTTCATTGTCTGTGTGTGCTTTTTTTTTCGCTCGCTCGCGCGCGCACATCTTTTTTTTGTGAGATCCGTTAGAGAGTGTAATGGATACGAAACGAAGATACGGCTTCGTATACTCTGGACGGATATCATTATTGAATTCGATAGTTTCTTGTATAGTCATGATTCTCTTCGTTTTACGTAAAGGCTTCGGGGTTGATGACTTTAGAATATTGCGGAATGGATTGTGTCTAAAAAATATAAAAATAAGTTCATGGTACTCCAAATTATTCAAACAATAAGGAAATTACATTAAACAAAAAAAAAAAAAAAATTTATAATTCTAACAAAGCTTAACGTTCCTCTTGTAAATTTCCGTTGCAGAAGCAGGGCGAGGATGTAGCGGCGGCGGCCAACAAGGAGGAAGCGAAGCCCGAGCAGCCGGTGGCCGGCGACGCGGCAGCTGCCCCCGCCGCGGAAACGCCAGCGGAGAACGCGGCGGCCGAGGCCACAACACCCACCGAGGCCGCCACTCCCGCGAGCCCCAACCAGGCCACGTCACCGGACACCAAGGAAGCCAAAAAGAAGGACAAGGTGCGTTTTACCACTATACGACCGGCAGCCTTTGCTTTATTTTGCGGAGGGTTCGCGCGCGTAGGCGAGCGCCTTTATCGCTCTCGGGGGATCGACATGCGGGCCGATTTCCAAGAGCAATTGCCGGAGGAAGCCCGGAGGATGAAGGATGAGGGGTCGTGATTTAGCGGGGGCACCTCTCGACCTTAGCGCGAGATGTTTTCAGAATAGATTTTGTATTTTTTTAAATTTTTATGTGGTTAAGTTAGTTTGCCTTGCTTGTCGATCAATTTGCAAAATGTCGATTCTCGAGCCTGCGAATCAAAATTTCGAAGAATAATCGCAATATTCCTCACTAACAATCAGAAATCGATTCCCATTTAACCACAGAAAAAATCCAATCGAAAACTAACAGCCGCCTCGTTCGTATGATTACAGAGCAAAAAGAAGTGGTCCTTCAGGACGATCAGCTTCAGCAGGAAAGATAAGAACAAGCCCGTGCGCGAGACCACGCCGAAGAATGGAGACGTCGCCAAGGAGGAGCCTCTGGCAGAGGTAAGCAGAGAGCGGTCACCCAAATTGATTTCCAACTTTCTCTCGCTCGAGCGCCTCTTATCGGCGAGAGAGGAGAGAGGTGATTCACGAGCGGCAAGACTCGGGATCGATCCGAGAGAGATTGCGAATTCGAGCTGTGATCCGTTTAGCCGCCTCGGACCGATAATCCCGGATAAAGCCGATAAATCAGTGGGATATGTATTTTCTTGCCGATCCCCTTTGCCCCGGTGATAAATTAATGTACTTGTAGCGTTATTATTGTACACGTGTTATTTCGTTCCGAGTCGCGATGATTTTATTTCCCCCGGGGAACGGAACACGCTGAAAGCGAAATTGAGCTTGTAAGCGGAAACGTTTCTTTTTTTTTTTACGTATCGCTTTATTTGCAGCATTTATACGGTTCATTCAATCGAGTCGGGGTTTCAATAAATTTTTCTGAAAAATTCTTAAACGCACTGAAATTTTTTTTCGATTTTAATTTTTACCGGAAATTCTTGACTAAATACAATTTGACAAAAACATTGCTTTTTCGGACATACTTATCAAAGTTAACCTTAAATAACTCACTGAACATTCCCTATAATCGTCATTCTGCACTGACCCACCAAAACGAAACCACCCCTCCCCCAGCAAAAAGAGACGTCTCGCACAGTGCAATCGAGGTCCCGATGAGTTACTGCCCTGTTTTTCGTCGCGATCGGCGTCGGGCCTCTAAGAGAGAAGCGCCAGCCAGTGACGGGGCGATATCGGTCGCGTGCAATAAATCCACTGTCGCAGCGGATATATCATCGCTCGTCCCTCTCTCTCTCGGGGTCGTCGCCTCTTTTCGCGTAGGCGCGACGATCGCGAAGAACACACACACCGAGTTAATCGGCTCGTCGTTGCTACTCTCGCCGAGCGCGTTTTTAAAGGCTTCGAAGAAAAAGAGAGGATAAAGCCGGAGGGGGAGAGAGAGAGAGAGATCCTGAAAATTAACAGATGCGTGGAGAGAGATGAGAGATAAATTGCCGGAATAATTAGTTTTAATTTGATGATTGCTTCACAAGATTTTGCACTTAAAGCTCTCCTCTCTCTCTCTCTCCTGCTTCTTTGTAATCAGTTTTAGGAAGCTTAACGAACGGCTATTCTCGTTCCCCGTTAATTAATCCATAAATAACTTTTAATTATTTCGAAGTTCAACTCTGCACGGAGGTTTGTTTTTAATCGAAGGCAAGCGTCGAGGTAAAGATATCGATAAAAGAAGTATCATGGAAACGGAGCAAATACCATCTTGTAATCAACGAAAACAGTAAAAACTTTGATTAAAAAGCCGGAAAATCGACGAAAAAACGCACTCGGAAGAAAAACTCGACCCGCAAAATCGAAAGTCGCAGACGGCGCGAAGAAAGCGAGGCGAAGAAAGGAGATAAAAAAAAAGAAAAAAAGAAGCGTGCAGCCGGGGAGCTCCGCGAAAAGGAGAGAGAGAGAGAGAATTAATCGAGTGACTCAGCCGTCGTATTTCTGCGTCTCGTTCCACCGAGCGCCTCGAAAGAAAGAGCGCCGGGGAATAACATGCTGTACGCTCCTCCTCTTGATACCGCGGCGCGCGGCTGAAAAAACTTTCGGACCTCGTCCGAGGGAATTATCTCCTCCGTGGCATCGAGGCCGCGATCTGAAGTTTATGTTTATTGCTCGCCATCGACCGGCGATATTATTCGCATCACTTATCGCGCGCCGGGGCAGATAACGGCGAGCCTCTCTTTCTTCTAGGTTTGCACCCAAGTAAAAGGAGAGCTCCCTCGTGCCTTCCTTTTTTTTCTCTCTCTTCTCTTTGTCGATCGAAGCGCGGACTTGGCTGCTCTTCCGATAGCTTTATAGCTGATACGTCCTTTGTGAGCGGTTTATCCTTGCGAGCGCGAAGAACATCGCTGGCTCGGGATGAAATTCGAGCCGGATTATTGCCGAGTCGATACGGCCGGTGATACGACGCGGATCGCGCTCGGAAAGTGCCATTATTCAGTGATTAAAGGCCGGGAGAGGGGAAGTATTCAATTAATTTCTCAATATTCCAGATATAAGTCCAATCAATGAAAAGTATTGGTTTTGCAGAAATCTCGGGACGACTTTTAATTAAAACTTATCGGCCGGCTCTTCAGTCGCTCCTCGGCGTAAATATTTTGATTAAATATTTGCGTTTACTGCACTTACGAGGAGACAAAGCGTTCGATAATCCAAGTCTTTCCTTTCGTTATTACCGTCGTAACTTACCCCCTTGAGAGAGCGACCTTTCATATTCCACTGGTAAAAGCCTCGCGATATGAATAAAATCTGCGGAAAGAATTCGATTCCCCGTGAAATTTTACGGCGACTGGGAGGATCGATTCGCGTAACGAATCGAGCGAACCTTCAGTGGGTTACGTTCCCTTTGTTCCTTTTGGGGCGGGAGGTGCAGTAAGTCGTGCGCCGTCTTAATTAATTTCATTGCTGACGCGATTTTCGGGAAAGGAGCGAACAAAAGGGAAATCCGCGGGGAACGGAGGAGGAGGACAAATCGAATTATCATAATTGACTGCTCGATTTTTCTCTGTCGAGTTGGCAGATAAACTTTGGCGCGGGGAGAAAAAAAGCTCGTTTAAAAAGCAGAAGGGGAGGTTTGTTGATGGAAAAATGTTGTTATGCATTGCGTTCGGTCGCTCGACGCGTATATCGATTCGATGTATAAGCCAGTTACTTGTTTGTACAGTTACTTGCTTCAGCGAAATTCACAAGAGCGAGCAATTATTGGCGTTTCGCGTTCAATATGGAAAAGTTTATGCGATCGATGCTTTCAAATGGATTCAAAATATATTCATGCTTCAAACTGCCTTTTGTTGCCAAGCGCTGAATTTACAAAGTTCAAACGGAGAGGGATGCGAATTATTATATTAGTTTTGCACAATTTACGGATTCGTAGATGATGTTTCGTTCGTATTTCTTGAATTTTTAAAAGTGAATTGTAATGTAGGATACTTTATTGTATCAAACGCTCATCTTATACTCTGTTTAAAACTGCCAACACTCGTAGAAGTTTTTTATGCCACGTCGTATAATTGTATCGTAAAAAATCACACGGAGTGCGTTAAAAATTTTTATTACGATTGAGATATGATACAATCGAATGAAGTCATTTTCTACGAAATTTAATAAACAATTCATTTGAGGAAACAGAGTTCACAGCGATAGCCGAGGTAAAAGTAGACATTATCTATAACGCTCCGATAGAAAAACCATTATCCGAAAGAAAAAGCGACTTATTCCTGCGGCGGTGGTCCAGTCGCGCTAATTGGAAATTCCCCTTAGGCTTCCTTTCTCTCTCTCTCCTGGTCTGCTCGTCGGCGCGTCTCCGGATTTGCGTGTGCGGCTCCTTTTTACAGACGCAAAGGGAGTGCCGCTCGCCCGCTCTGAATTATGCGACTGTCGCGTCATCGCTCCGTCCACCTCTTCCCCTCCCCCCCTCCGCGTTCGATACATATACATATTCGCGCTTTACTCGGCTCTCGCTCTCGCTCGATTTACTTATTAAGTACCTCGTTTTTCAGCTCGACCCTTCCTTACTTTGAGCTCTTCTTTGTTTTATGACTTCTTGCGAATTTATTCGAGACGGCGGATGAATATTTAGGAAAGTTTTTTTTTTTTTGAGGATTTGCATGCTGGCTTTTTATTCGGTTACTTTTATACATTTATGTTGATGGAGGATGTGAGGCTGGCGAATTTATGGATGAGCAGTTTTTTTTTATAGGTAACAATAGATAAAGGCAATGATTTATTGATCCGAAAGAAACTGTACTTGCCACAAAGAAACATATTTGTGATCTTACTCAAGTTAAAACGAATTTGAATTAAATAAATTTGCTTAAATAAATAATTTCAGTGTCCAAACGCGCATTATAAGATTCGTCGAAACAAATCCCCTTTCCACAAAGTCAACTCGAATAAAATCGTTCTGTAATTCCATTTAAATTTCAATAGCAACCTCGCTCGAATCCCCAGCTCTCTCTCTCTCGCGACAAAGAGTCGCTTCAAATAACGAACGAAAGGAGGAAAAAAAAAAAGAGGTCGATCGGCAAATTGAGCGTCGGTCACACCAGGGACTAATTTTCGAGCCCGCATTATAACCAAGCGGAAGTGCTCTCGGCTCGGCGCGCGAATTCGTCAACGACACACGTATATACACACAACACACGAGGACGCGCGGCCTGTCGCGACGGCGACGGACTGCGGCGCATTGTTGCCTTTATTTACGCGGTTCAACGGCCCAAACTTCCCGGATACGTCGCGCGCGGCCCGCCGTCGCTCCGCGTCCCTTAAACGTCACGCACTTATCGCTCGCAATTATCGGCTTTTCACGCCGAGCTTTCCCTCCCCCCGACCGTCCGTCCGTCCGTGTCTGTCTGACGCCTCTCCGCGTCCGACTGCGTCTGTACAGGTATTTCCGCGGGCCGGAGTATCTAACTTCGGAACACACGAGGGTCATGGGGGAAGGTCGGGCTGTTGCGAGCTATTGAATTTTGGAACGCGACCTCCGCTGCTACTCGCGGGTATGCCGGCGTTGCGCGCTGACTTGTTGTGTTTTGCCAAAATAGATCGCGAGACGATAAGGGTGAAAGCTCGCTTTGCAATTTAAATTTTCAGCCGGGATTCGATGCTGATTTACAAATTGTTTTTTCAACAAAATTGTTAAAGAAAAAAATAGCAGCCCGATTTATCATCGCGATCTCATAATTCATCGACAGTTTAAATCGAACCTTCATTTTTTCCGCAGCTAATTACTCTCGACCCTCCGTCGAAATCCCGCGCGATAAGAGAGCCTCCACGCAGCCCGCAGTGACAACTCGACCGATGCCCCCTTCCCGTCCGCGCAGCCGGCGTCACTCACCTAAAACACACACACGCGCACACACACTTCCGCAGTCAATTTATTAACCGTTCCGCGCATACATAATCCCCCGGGCAGCTCGGCGCATAAATTCCCGCCAATCGTGCGCTATCATCCCTCGGTCAGCGTCGTCGTCGTCGTCCCTCTCTCTGCCCGCGCGCAAAATTTCGCTCCGAAGTAGTCGCCTCTCTCTCCGCTTTTACGAGAGAGTATAAATATAAGTCGGCGCGCAACGAGGCGGCGCGCGGAGGGAGAAAAAATATATCCCGAGAGAGAGAGAGAAAGATATATTATTATTCCGCGCGCTCGCGTTTCTCTCTTTCTCACGGTGACGTGTCGCCGTCGTCGTCCTCTTTCGGCCGACTCCTCGGCGCGTGTGATTGTGATTCATTAGTTTTTTGGGAAGTGAGAGAGAGAGAGTGCTTGTGCTTTTGAATATAAATCAGGTGGGAAGGGTAGGAATGCTTAGAGGGGCGGACTGGTTGTTGGCACTTTTTTTTTTTTTTTTTTGGCGGCGGGGAACTCGTTCTGCGATATTTAGATCTAGTTTGCAATTTAAAATACGGCCTGTACTTAAGTTTAATATCGCGAGGGTATTTGCAATAGAACTGCTCGATAAATATTTTAGCATCGGATTTTACGAGGTCGCTAATTAGTATAAACGTTAACTGTTGCTTAATTAACTTCCAAAAAGCCCGAAGTGTAATAGTTATCGAAAATAAAGGAACACATCCCGTATTCCTCTCGCATTTAAATACACCCGAAACCTTACTATTCAACTCCATTCCCCGAAAAGGGGCCGAAGCGGAAAACATAATAAACGATGGTTACGTTATCGAGGCACTCCAATCAAATAAAACCCCGACTGCCCGACCATCGTCACGTAACAGAGTCCACTCCCGTCTCGCTCGTCATCGCGATTCAATCCCTCTCCGGAGGCGCACGAAAGAAAAAAAAAGGACTTATCCAAGTCGTTTCGGGGCGCAATCTCGATGGCCCATAAAACCGGGGCGGCAGCGCTTCCTTACTCGGAATTTCGGCGACTCTCTCGCCGCGGTAATCCAAACGGCGGCGCGGAGGAGCGCCGAGCGAACTCGCCGGGGAGAGTCAAGGCGCTGGCTGGTGGTGCTTCGAAGCCGGCAGCAGCCGACGCGCCTCTAATCGATAAGATCTTCCCGCCGCGGCTCTCTGATGCTCTCGGGTTCTTCCTGCGCGCCCGTGGCACGTTCTCTCCCCGGCTGCTGCTCCGCCGGCTTTCAATGCTCTCGGCGAAGTTTCGGGAGAGCCGGTAATGTGGCTGATGGTTTCGTGAAATGATTAGGAGTTGGATGGAGTTGGGGAAGTTTTTGCCAAGTTTCGTATCTAAGGCGGGTATTATATTTCTCGCGGTCGCGTTTCGTTTGATTTATGCTCTCGGATTGTTCGTTTTCTAAAGTAGACTCGAGGCCTTGCTTAAAGCTAAAATATGGCTGCTTGGGAAAGTTGCATTGAAGAAAAATCTGGCCATCCGCGTCAGTCTTCGGGGAAAGGATTGCCTTAAGCGAAGGCCTTTTCATCCTCCGCGAACGGGTCGAAAAATTAAAAGCGTTTATCATCCATCTCGGCTTCATTAAGAAGAATTTCATGCAGGCAAATTCAGGAAAAAACAATTCCCGACATAAATCGCCGTCCGGTATTTCTTTCGAAATTTACGCTCGGCGCGCAACAATTTCAAACATCGGCCGTAAAAAAGAGAGAGAGAGAGAGAGAGGCCGCGCGTCGGCGCGCGCATTAAAGCTTTTAAAGTAAAGCGCGCGTAACGAGGCGAAGGAGCGCGTGCCGCCGCTTTCCGCCTTATCTCGCGACGAATCCGCAGAAAATATCCTTAATACCTTTAATAAAACACGCCGGATTTTAACGCCGACGAGCCTCGGCTCTTGACTGGAAGGTTTAACGGCTGTCCTTAAATCTGCGCGCATCGCCGAGGGTTGTAGAGCCGAAATTTTCCGTCGCCATTATCTAAACACACGCAGAAGGCACTGATTTCTACTATAAACGCGGATCAATGAGAATTTCGCAAAGAATATCAGCGCGAGTAACGCAGATCTAATTACTTCGAATTAGTCGTGCAAACCGTGAGCCGTTCCTGTTTCGCGAGGTTAAGAGGCGTAATGCACGCTGGGGAGGTAAAAGGAGAGAGAGAGAGAGAGAGAGAGAAGCTGGGCTCCGGGGCTCTTTTGTAGAAGCGCGTTAGAGGCACAGAGTCTGGAGAACACATGCGCCCGCAACAAAAGGTGCCAGGGGGGCAGGATTTAATTAGGCTTCAGCTCGCTGCTTATTAAACGTAATTCGCATTCGCGCGAGTTCCCCGCCTTCTTTTTTTATTTCCTCGTCTTTAATGTTATTGCGCGCTACCTTTCTCCTGATGAAACGCGACGGTAATCTAAGTCTTTGTGTAAAGTTTTTATTAGTAAAGCGACAGTTGTTTATACTATGTTGACTGTTTTTAATTTTTACGTATGAATAAAATATTAGAGCTTTTGCTTGGTAAGCTACAGTAAAGTCTTCTAACACGTACAATTTCTGGCTTAACTACCTGTTGTGCATTCGTATTAAAACATTTATAATCAGGAAGGTAAATAATATAAAACTGCGATCGGACGAAACAAAAAATCAATAGTCCAGCAAAGATCAACATGCACTTGAAATTCACCTTGCGGTGAAAGTAAAAAAAATTACACTGTCACTCCACCGCCTCCTTCCTTAAGAAGCAGCAGCAACAGCAGAGTATCGAGGCGTCGGCGGCGGAGCCGACGGAGACGAGGTAACTCGATTTCCGCGCAGCCGGCTAAGGTGTCAAAGCAATTTTCAGCCGGAGCCGAGGAGAAATAGCGCCGCGGCAGCCGGCAGATTACACCGACGGGAAAGAGAATGGCGGCCGCCGCCGTCGCCTGCGAATATTGCCAGCCGAGAGGCCGCTTCTCTCTCGTTAGGAGCTGACGCGGCCTACGTGACAGCAATGTATACGCTATGGGGAATTTCGGAATTTTCAATTCTGTTGCGAGGCCGCTTTCGAGGGGAGGTAACGGTTCATTCACGGCTTGTCAAAGTGCGCCGAAGGACTGAATTTTTGAAGGCTTCTCCGTAACCGCATGTTGAGTCTGTCCAGTTATGATAGTGGGAAAACGTGGCTGCTTAAATTTTTTTATAAACTTTGAGAATAAATCTGTCAAGTGTTCCTTGGAAAATTTTTAAACTGCCCGGCTTGATCGTATAGGTGTCGGCTCGAGAATTATGGGTTTTCTTATTTAGAAAGTTACCCATCGGAATTCACTTTGAACTTTTCTTATAAGCAAATCCCATCAAGAATTTAACGAGATTTAATCAATTTGCATTATTGAATTTGCCCAACTCTCTCTCTCTCTCTCTTCCCGCGCTAACTCATCCATCAAAGAGGTCTCTCCACACTGTCTTCTCCCTTAAGCGGGCCTCGGCTGGCTCGCGAACAACAAAAGCCGACTCGTTCGTCAATACGCTGTCTGCGTGCCACAAAGCGGCCCGGGCAAATTGCTCGGGCCGCTTGCTCTTTCCGTATATACCATTTTTGCGCTCGAAAAGAAATTCAGCCGCCGCGCGTCTATACGTTAATTACGCGCACGAGGAGTCTACTCTCCCCGCCGCCGCTCTCTCCCCTCCTTGCAATTGTTATGCAAAGCGTCTAGCCTGCCGAAGGCGCGTAGTTTAACGATCCCGGCGCGCGGGGCTGGGGGGGAGGGAGGGGGCGCCGCCTCCTTCGCGGAATATCGCGCGCCCGGATGCTCGAAAAATTTGCATCGACACGGGGGAGGACGAATAAGCTGCGAGGGCGCGCATAAATTCAGGGAATTGAAAGGCTCTCTCTCCGTTTCTTGAGGGACATGGGAAAAGGCGTAAGGACACAGCCGCACAGTGGCTCCTGCCTTTTTCTTCTTTTTTTTCACTCTCTCTCTCTCTCGTCTCGTTGGTGCTTTCGGGCGAGGGTGGGTGTGTTTAGTTGGCATTGTTGCCGCGTCGTCGACGCGCGAGGACTGCGGGCTTGATTTATAAGGTTTTTCGGGAAAGGAAATGAGGTGGTGGCTTCTTATAGTGGCGTCGGGAAGTGAATATATCAATGTAGAATGATGGATGGAATGTTCATTGTTATGTTGATGAGCTGCGGGGAATTCGTGTGTGGACATCGATTGTCGCCATCTGTTTTAATTAAAAATACTCATCCGCCGTATGGCAACAATACAATCGGACATTAAATTTAAAAAAAAAAAACACACCCCATCTATCAAAACAAATTCCCAACCAAAGCCCGCTAACGAAACACTTTCTTTCTGTTCCAGGTAAGTTGAGGCGTCCAGCATCCGCGAGTGTACAGCGCACAATCGCCAGGTTTGATCTCTCCGGCATTCTCCCACTCGGGGCCCCTTCCAGCGAATCCCCCGTCAATCCCTGAAACGATATAACCCTCCGCAGTGAAAATATTAGCTCGGCACCGGGCAGCAGCCGATATCCGCCGCCGCCGCGGCAGCACCACTAATCACGCCAATCCCGCGTGTTTCCTCGGCGGCCGATAAAGCCCGTTCCTGCGCGTGGGCAGTCGTAGGCGCGTGCGCGCGCCCGCGAGTTATATTGTCGGGCCGCATGGGCGGACCTCTCTCTCTCTCCCTCTTTCCGCGCGCCTTACTTGGGTCGACTCCCAAAGTCGAGAGAGCCGTTTGCACCTAGTCGAGAGACGGAGATTAGATCTTGGCTACTTGTCGTACAAGCGCTGAGTTATGTTCGCGGCGCGCCTTTTCTGCTCGCGGTCGCCGAGTGGGTTTAACCGCGGCGGTGATTCGATTTTCGAGAGAGAGGCGTTTTGCTCGGAGGAAAATTGGGCTCGTTTTTGGACCGGAGCTTTTCCTAGCGTCGTTGTTCGGAATAAGAGCGGGGTTCTCGAGCGATTGAATTGTTTTGAATCGGCGGTGGAGTAATATCGGGGTTAACGAGGAATTCGGCTTTACGCGTTCATTCACGGAAATTGTAAGGCATTCGTAAAATCGAGGATTTGTAGGTCAACAAGCTCCCTCGAGCGCTCGTTATCGCGCCGTTCTCTAACGAAATAGTAAAGCCCTAATAAGGTCAATGACTTATAAAGCGATTATCCAATTTGGGTATCGCGACCGGCGTGAAATTGAATAATCGATTACGCCGATAATAGCTCAAGGAATTCACACATTACGATTGCATATGCATAATTAATTCAATGAGCTATTTTCGGAGTCTATCAATTGATACGCGTACTAGTTTTCGATCTTACACTCAACGAATCGAACCTTTGCTTCTATTTCAAACGTTTCAATTGCAATGTTTCTATCGGCTCGAAAGTGCATAATTAATTACTTCCCCATACTTCTGAAAGCAACGAATCCACACTCGATAAACTCGGCATGCTCCGCGCACTGCGTTCCCTTCTTTGATACACAACCGAGCAATTTAACCATCCTGCAAAGGTGCACCTCCCTTTTTTGCGCTCGCCGCAAAGTCAGAAGAAAAAGGCGAACACAGCGCAAAGGGCTTTAACGTCCCGCCGAGAGAAATCCGGCCGACTCGCAGGTGTTGGCCGCAGGTGTTGCGAGCCGTTCCGGCTCGCGCAAAAAAGCTCCTCTTCCGCGCGCCAAACTTTTGCTCGCTCGGCCGGGAAAAGCTCGGCGGGCTTTGACGGACTCGCGCGCGGAATATTTTCGCGAACTCTCGCGCGAATAATAGGCTCGAGCTTCGGCGCGTCAAAGTCGGGTCCGCCTTTTTCAGGAGGATCTTCTTTCTGCTCTCGGCGAAAATAACTCGTGAATGGAGGAGAGGTGCGCGAGATTTTTGCGGGCAAAAGAATTATTCAGGAGTGGAGTTGACTGTGTTGGTCTAGCATTGTGAGGTAAATTTTGGGATGTTTCGAAGTGATTTCTGAATGATAATTCGGTCGCTACGATTTAAAGACTTGTAAAAACAGTTTTTCGAAAAAGATTAAAAAAGTAAATGCCAATTTATGCCATTGTAAGTAACTCATGATTTATTAAGCATTTCAATTCTTTAAAATCCCTCTGAATACAGACTATTTCATTTCTTCGCGTAGTTAAGCAATTTAATCAGCGGGATAAAACATGAACCTAAAAAGACAGCAGAAAGCTACCGCTCATTAAAACTGCATATCCCCCCCCCCCCTTCGCCGGCAGAAAAAAGCTCGCAACTTTCTACCTCGGCCAATTAGAAGCCTCCGCTATCAGCATCGATCTCCAGTCCGCCATAAACTCTCGGTTACATCATAAAGCCGGGCAAACGGCTCAATTATCCTTGCCCAATCCTTCCTCGTAAAAGAGGCAGAGGCAGCAGCAGCAGCAGTTCCATTGAACCTGCGGCGTTCGATATCCGCGGCGGCGGCTGCGGCGGCGGTTCGATGACTCACGCTCGCAGGGGTCACGAACGGCTGGCTGGCTGGGTGGAGGTGGGAGGGAAGGGCGGGGGCAGATGGATGATGGCTCAGGTGTGGCGCGACGCGGCGGCGTGACGGTCAGGGCCGCTTTCAGGCGGCGCTTCCATCTCGTAGTTAAAGCGAGCGAGGCGCTGCTTAAACTCCCCCCTGCCGCGGACGCTGATGACACGTTGGGACGGAGAGTGGCTTCGGTTTAAAGGCGAGAGGTTGTGCGATCGCGTGGGCGCTGGACGACAATGGACGGTTTTTGCGTTTTTTTTTTTTTTTTTTTTGAGCTTGTCGGGTTTGAGAAGCGATTGGGAGTAATTTTAGATATTTGAGCTGGTGTGTAAATTGGATAGGTCGATTGTTTATTCGAGCGAGAAGGCATTTGCGCGAGAAATCCTCGTATAAATTACACGGCAGTATCGAGAATCAAAGCAAATAAAATTTCTGAACGTTAATTTGCTGAATATAGAATGTTATTTTTATTTGGAGCAAGTACTTTTTCATTACGTACAACTCTTGCGCGCGAGCTCGAAGAAATGAATCACCGTCGTCAAGAGATCCCTAATAAATCGAATCTAGGCTGCTAGACTTAACGTTTGCGAAAAGAATCTGGGTTAATAATCGTAATACTTTTACTCCCTCTGCGATAAAAATAATTATACGAGGCTTGCCTAGTTCCATCCGCTTCCCGATGAGTATTGAAGGCGAACCCTTCATCATCTTTCTTCCCAAAAAAAAACGCAATCAATTAAAAGTCAGCAAAGGCAACTTTTCAATTAGCCGCGAAGATCGGGAACAAAAAAACAAAAGAAACCGAGCTCGCTCGCGGAGTAAACAGATAGTTAGAGAGACTCGTCGTCCCGGGCGATAAGTTCGCCGAGCAGCGGAACGTGACGACGTCAATTCGGATTTACTCGCAACTTCCCAACGGGAGAGAAGGAACGAGCGGCGGTTACGCAGGAAGGAGAGGAACTCGTCTCCTCCGCGGGGAAAGAGAGAGAGAGAGAATATCTGGTTTCGAGTCGCAAGAAGCAGTGGCGGCAGAGGCCTTGTTTGCGGGAGAGAGTATATTTTCCGGCTTGCCGGGATTGCCGATGCACCGGGAGACGGGGGATTTACCGGCGGGCGTTCATTGTGTATATCCAAAGCCTCCTGACGCGAGTTGTTTCGCATGCATGGAACCTTAAGAATGTTAGATTAAAGTGGGATTTATGCTTTTCCGCGCTGCGGCCGAAATTGTTCGGGAACTCTTTTTAACGTTTGGAGAATTTTTACGGCTTCCGCTGCGTTCGATAAACTACGAGAATATTAATAGCGCTTTGAGTATTAATCAACTGTTAAAGGATGTTTCAGCTGTGTGCTTTTTTAATCTAAGCAGTACGAACAGCAATTTGCAGGTTGAAAGATGACTCAAAAACCGAGCAATTACGAGACGATTAATGATACTTTTTACGCGAAGGCTCAAAAATAAACTTCGAAAGCCGATCCGTCATCCAAAGGCGTTTTTTCTCCTCATTTCGCAAATACTTCCCGCCACGAATACCTCCGCGGCATTTCAATAAAGGCAGAAGAGCAGGCAATCAGCGGTTAATTGAAAACTTTCAGACGACGTCGCGTCCCGAAAATAAAAAAAAAGGCATCAAGAGTCTCCTCTCCGCCGTTGAACGTCTCCGTTTCGCGGCGTCGTTCCTCCCTCCCTCCCCCGTCCGCCGGCAAAGGCTCCTTATAAGCGTCCCGCGACGGCAGTGTCGAAGGGGCTTCCTCGCGGAGGCAGAGGGCCTCCAGTAGGAGGAGAACAATACGCAATTACAAACTAATCAGACTCGAAGGAAAAGCCTTGGCGCGCCGCCAAAACTGTTGAGCGCGAGCGAGCGACTTGTCGGTTTCCACTCTCGTTATCTCTCCTCCCGCCGACTGCTGCCGGCTGCCGTCGACTTCCCTCGAAAGTCATCGAGATTATCGGCGGATTAAGTGAATCGGTTCCAAGTTTGCGTTCGAGCGATGATTAATTTCGCGGAAGAAGCGCCTTTGGGAGGGGAACTCGATCTGTCTCGATCGCGAATTAATCAAGCCGCTCGACTTGCCGGCCGCGGATCGCTTGTAGCGGGTAAATTCAGCCCGGTGATTGATGAACGGAGGAGCTTTTTTTCGCGCCGCGAGCCGTTTTTAAAGCTCGAGCGGATGTCTTGGAACTTCCTTTACTCCTCGTTTTACTTATTTACTCGCAGTCGATCAAAATTTAATAGACGCGAGCCGGAGGACTCGCCAAGATTTCGCTTCATAAATCTTGCCGCTCGAGTGATTCCTCTTCTGGGCGACGTTATTAACGCTCTTGCAGACAGCTTTTGAGCGGTGGTACCATTTTTGGACAGCCTTTAGGTACGTAGGGAATTAGTTGGCTTCGCTGCAGGCGCTACATCAAGCTCGAATGTACGAGGCAAGCATTACCGCTGTTGAAATTAACCTCAATTAGCGAGCTCGGTTTCCGCGCGGCTACGAATTAATAACGGTAATGCACGATTTTATCGGTTTATTGCGTTAATCACCGCTCGACTGTCCGCTCGAGCAAATTTGCATCGGAATAATTCACCCGCGATATACTTTCGATCCAACCGCGCGAAGAATACATATCCTCCCTTTCTCCCGAATAATTAACGTCCTCCGACTCGTCGGAGCGGAGCAAAAGCAGCCGATCCTTCGACATGGATGCAAACAACGCCGCGCAAACTTCTCTCTCGCGTAACAGCGGGGCAAATCAAACTGCACCGTCGCTCTCCGTTCAAAGGCGGCGGCGGCATTTCGCAAACTTGTCATTAGTTGGTTAGAGCGCGTTGAGTTTCCCGAACTAACGGCGCCGCGGAATTCCGTGCTTCTTTATTCCACCTCTCTCCCTGCCTCCTCCTCTGTCTTTTCACAAATAATTAGCTCACTCGAACTTTCCACTTAGGCGCGCGGAGACGCGACGACGGCGGCGGCGGCCTCCGTATGGCGCGTCTCGGATTCCGCGTGCAGTTTCGTGTTTCGCGCCTCGATTAAGTCGAGAGGCGCAAAGAACGGAGGAGGAAAAAGTCTAGGCGAAATCAAAGGGCGTCTCTCACTTCTGCGGGCTGAGAGCGGCGGTTTTTTTTTTTTTCAGTTTTTGTGCGGTTGCGATTTTTTAGTCGAGTTTTAAGGCTTTTGGGCTGGGATTGAAGGTCTTTGAAGATATTATTTTGGTTGGAAATTAATGAATTTTCAGAGTTAATTATTTCATTACGATGATTCTTCAGAAATTTCTTTTTTTTTTAACTAAAATTAAAAAGTAGATGAAAAAAATACGCGATAAAACGTTCCACCATTCCCTGAACACGTTTATTTTTCCCCTCGCAATTTTCCTCCAAAAATTGAAAAAGTTATCCGTTTATCGAGTTTTTCCCAGCTCCGCGCGAAAATGAGGTACGAGGGACAGTCGAAGGAAATAAACGCCATTCCATGGCGGTGTGGCGCCATCGAAAGCGGAAGGCGCGCGATGTTATTTGACGTTTTCCATTCAGGCGGCTGTCGAAAGTTGGCGTGCGGCATCGAATATTGACTCTCTCTCTCTCTCTCTCTCGGCGATCGCGCGTACTCGCTTGTCAATTAAAAATGCGAGGCGAGTTTTGAATCGGGCTCTTTATTTTCGCAGCGCGAATTCGTTGGCGCGCGCGCGGCTCGAATGCCCGGCGCTTTTTAATCGCCGCTGAAAAATACGGGCGGGGGGGAGGCTTTTTGGGTCGCGAGCGCGGAAAAGCTGCCTTTGAAATTGCGCGATGCTTTTCGCTCGCGCGCAAACGAGCAGAGTGGATTGAAGGCGCGAAATTATTGACGTCGGTGCGGGTAAAAATCGCGGCGAGGGTAAAGTAATGCAACTCGGCTGGTGGGTTTAATCTCGTTTAAAGCTGCGTCAGTCAATCGTACTTAAAAATCTGGCATCGCATTAGTCGGGACGGGGAGAGTCTTGTATTTCCGCGTCGTATCGATTTGGCTCCGAATGTCTTTCGTCTCGGCTTCTATTTTTTCCTTTTGCCTTTGCCCGCTCAAAGGGTCGGAAAAGGAAGGGATGGGGGGTAAGTGGTCGCCGAAGGAAAACAATTTTCTTTATGCAACAAAGCCTCCCGACCACAATTCGGGCGAACGTCGGATAAAGTTGAAAGAAATGCCAGGAATAGGCTTTGGATTGTATTGATCTGTCTCGCGATTGTATTCTGTTTGATATTACTTTGAGATAATTAAATTATCCCGTCCGAATTCGATATAAATATTGAAGTGTGTTCGAGAATAAAAAGACGTTGCTCATTTATTGAAACATATTTTAGGATTCTTAATGAAGATGTGAAATATTTAAACGCTTAAACTTCGGCTATTTATAACATTTAACAAAAAAGTCAAATCAGTTCAATCAAAAGTAAAAACTAAATCTTTAACAATATAACTAGATTATCACTTAATTAGTACAATAGCAATAATCAGTTGCTCCAACAATCCCGTCAATTCATCTCGGATTCAACCCCGAAATTTCCCATTGGCGGGAGGCAAATACAAGAGAAAGAGAGCGAGAGAGAAACTGAGCGGAGTTAAGGGCGATCGTCTCCTATAAAGGATCTCGAGCGACGAGCTAAGGGGGGGGGAAAGGGCTGCATGAGTCACGACACAATACATCGTCCGTGTCGATTCTGCAATCCCGGCGATTACTCTTCCTCTCGGCGAGCGAGGCGAAAGAAGCGAGAGAGAAAGAAGAGAAAAAGGGGGCGGGAAGAGAGACACGGAGGCTTCGGTGGCATTATAATTTCTCGCGCGAAGCTGCAGTCGGAACGTGAAAACGCCCCGTCAGGAGAGACAATCGCGAGTCGTTACTGCGAAGGCGGCGAGCTCAGTCCGCTGCCTTTGTATATTCTTCTAATGAATATATTGATTGCGAGCTGGGGATATTCGGGTGAGCGCTGCTTTAATTATTAATTCATTTTTAATTAAAGCAAGTACTTTGGGATTCTCGCAAATATTTAAAAATTGCAAGTAGATCGCTAAAATATTAAAGCTCCCTCTCCTCTCTTACCCGAATTTCTATTTTTAAACGATCCTTCTCTCGCCCCATAAGCCTTTAATCCCGTTACTTTCCCCGAAACTTGTTCCGTATCCCAATAAACACTTGTTACCCCCGCGGAGCGCCGTCAAAATTTGCATCTCCTTCCGCGTCGGCCATCCAATCTCGAGATCCGGCAACAAATCCAGGCCGGATCTTAGCGGCTGTTTATCCATCGCGACACTCGTTTCTCCCCCCTCGGATCCCGGTTCTTAGATTCGTGCCCTCTTTTTTTTTTTATTTCGCGCGCGCCAACGAAGAGGGAAGCTGGGCGTGTGTATCGAGGGTCGAGAGAGAGAGAGAGACAGAGAGAGAGCGGCTGCCGCTCCGGCGTGCGGGTCGATACCGCAGCGCGGCGCGCATCTCGCCCCTCCGCCTTTTGAACGTCCTCTCTCTCTCTCTCTCTCTCTCTCCCCCTTCTTGGTATTTCCAGGCCTGAAGTGCAGGGGAGAGAGGGCGGCGCGCGAGCATTCCGCGCGAAATTTCCAATTTAACTTGCCGGCTATTTAGCGTATTACGCGATTGTTAGAGGCTTAGAATTTCAATATTGCGGCCCGCGGGAGATAAATACGCGCCGCGGAGAGGAGTAAGGCTCGTTGCGTCGCGCGGATGGGACTCGCTTTTCAGGATTTCGGGCAGTCGCTCGGTGAATTTAATTTAATTGCTTGTCGGGAATGAGTTATTAATTTGGATTAATTTTCGGGAAATTTTCAAGTGTGTTTTTACTTTTTTTTTTCGGGACATGTTTAATTTTAAAGTTAGATGTATCAATCTGTTTAAATTATTACAATTTAGTCCTGAGCCTAACGACAGCGCTAAAAATACGCCGATCAAACTTTAATTCCCGATCGATAAAACGAAATTTTAATCATCGAAACCTCGCCGTCCTCGCGCCCCGACTCACCCCTCGCCTCTCTCGCCATCCGAAAACCGAAAGCAGCCTGCGGGCGCAGGACATCCTCCGCGGAATAAAAAAAAATAGTCCGACCGAAGCCTCGGCGCGCAAAGATCCTTCGGTGTGCACGGGCAGGAGGCACAGCCCTGGCGGATTTGGGCGGCGTCTAGTATCGAGCGCGCTTCGCGCGAAGCCGGGACGCGCCGCGAGCTGTTGCCATGCCAACCGACGGACTCGCTCTATAACTCGCGCCGTTGCCGCCGCCGCCTCCCCGCGATGGCCCGTGCACCGAGAGAGCGCACCGTGTACGACGAGAGCTGCATGTCGCCCCCTTCCCCCCTCCCCTTCCCCGAATCAAGGAGCCGTACACCGCCGCGGAGAATCCTGTTACGCCGGCCGTATAATCTCCTTAGCTCGATATGCGCGAGTCAGGACGTTTTTTAATAAATTTTACCGACGGGGGCGGAATTGGGAATGCTTGATCCGAGGCGAGGACCGCGTGGAAATTGTCTAACTTTGGAAGATGCGGGGGGATGCTGCGTTTTCGGAATTTCGGAACAGTGGAGAGCGTCCTTTTATTCGGGGGGGTTCTTGATCAAAAGGAGTGTCGGGGTTAATATATGAATGGGTAGTGGTTTTCAAATTTTACGCTTGGATTCATTGCAGTTAAATTAATTTGATTTTATTTTAAGCTCTAAATTGCATTCTGAAAATTTCATGAAATCAGCTTCATATTATATTAAGTAATTTTTAAAAGGCCTTTCTTACTCAATGTGACTAACGTTTTAATCTGTAAAATGTTTATTGATTCTGTGGCGTTCAAAGTAAACCGCCGTTGTACACAGCAAATTCATATTCATACGATCCGGGTCGTTTTAGTTTATTGGTACAGAACCGCCTCGTAGCTTTGATTAATGCATTCAACGGCTTTGTTGCACAGTTTAGCGTTCATTTACATACAGTGAAGTGTGTTTGTCTCGTTGGCGTAGTGCATTTAGGTGTGGTGGGCATACAAATCAAGGCATTGATCGTACAAACGAGCAATCAAGACGTCTTCATCATCGGAAAGCGAAAGCCAGCCGCTCGAGAAAAGTTCCGAAAAAAAGAAAACTATCCCAAGCGGAGCCGTCGAAAAGTAAAAAAGAAGCTCGCCCACTTCGTTCCTGTAAAATTCATACTCGCGGCGCAAAAAAGCGCCTCGCGGCTGCTTATGAAAAATGCAAAGAATTTCGAAAGCGGAAGAGACGAGAATTGCATAATGCAGCAAGGGGGACACGTTTCCGACATGGAAAAGCGCGACTTCGGCGCGGCGGCGGAACTTTTCCGGACTTTCATTAAAAGTTCAGGGGCTTAATTACGATCGACGTCGCGTTTTTCGCGCGGCGCCGACGACCGATTTTGCCGTCCCTCTCGAGTGCCGCTTATCGTTCCCTGCCGCTCGTCCAAGACGCGAAAGCACGAAAAGCTGCTTCTCTCGCTGTCTTTTTTGGGGCGAGAACAGGGCGCCGAGAAAAGTTGGCCACTCGAGCGGAAAGTACCCGCGCGGAGATACACTCGAGATTTTCGGAAAAGTTCGTCGGAGGTGCGCTTTAAATTTTTTCGATTCGACGGTAGTCAATAAGAACTCGGGAGAATTATCGGTTTGGGAATTGTAGCTTTGTGAGGCTTAAGTGCTTGCATTACTTGTGTTACTCATCTACAATTTAAAATTCAAAATGAAAAATACTGTTCTCTATAAAGTTCACAAAAACAGAAATAATAGCAACAAAAAAGTAAAAGTATACTTACTATTTTAACTTTAGAACCTCAAAGCTTCAATTATGTGACTTATAAATTTATTCAATTTTAAAAAATTGCATTCACATCAAACAAAATTTTTATTACGAAACAATTTCTACTATTTTAGATAAAATTATATTTAAATCAACTTCCTCAAAGAAATAAAAAGCTTGTTTAAAAAAGTAAAAAGTTCTTTGCGTACGCAATAATCCTAAATATATTACATCCAAATGCTTTCAACCTCTCCCCCAATCGCCTCCGAAACTTTTACAAAACGATGCAAATTGCCCTAATAATCGCCATAATTCAGTTGTACCCCGCTCCGGCCTCGTCGCGCAATCCCTCGCATCACGTACGGAAGTGCCCTTCGTCAAACTCCCCCAGCGAACCATCATCACTCCTAAAAGCTCCAACTCCTACGACATTACCCTAAAAGACTCCCAAAAAAAAACCCCCCGCCCCCTCTCGACAAACTACCCAATTTCCCAGCGAAAGAGAGAGAGAAAAAAAGCAGCAGCGTAAAAAAAAAAGAGAGCTCGCATTACCCGCGGTAATGTATACGCGCGGGCGCGGGCATTGGGTCGCTGGATATCGGGGTCGCGACGCGCACGCCCTTTTCCGGGGGTCGCGCGCTCCTCCGCGTGTTTGTCCGGTGCTCGAGTCGTGCCGTCGCCCGCGCTGTGTGCATCGTCACCGGGGCCACTTCCGCTCGAGAGGGCGGCGCGGAGATCGGCTTTTATCAATTAGGTCGAGATGCTCGGTTAATGGAGGGCTGCGCTCGGCGGAGCTCCCGACGTTTTTTACACGGAGGGCGGAGGAAGCTCGGGTGGGTTTTCCGTTGGGGTGACGAATGCTGCGAGGCACTTTCAGGGGGTTGCTTTGGCTCCGACGCGTTTGTCGGTAGAGAACGGATTATTTTTGTCGATGGGATTATTTATCAGGGTGGATCATTATTTATCGTGGAGTCGAGTGCCTCGATTAAAGCGACTTGCGAGTACTTCTCACTCATTGAGAACGGGATGAAAGTTTCGCGTATATTAAAGCCAGCGAAGCCACTTCGTAAACCACTTCAATCAAACAGTATACATATTTTTTGTTAATTTTTTGCTAATTTGTTACGCCGTGAAACTACAATTATTAACTAGTTTTTCCATCAATCGCAGACAATTACATAATAAAACAAAGTTACACGTCCCAAGAGAGTCATTCCATCCGACAGATAATAAAAGTTTTCCAAACGGATCCAACTTCCACATTTTCACTCACTGTTTCCCAAGAAATTCGCGAGCGATAAATCAAAATCAAATCAAACCGAGCGAACTCGATGAAATCTCTCACTTCTCCCTCCTCTTACTTACTCCCATCTCTCAGCTAACCTCGTATCCTCAGCAGGAGACGCCTCGGCTCCTGATTTTCATCTCCTCCACACGAGGAACTTTCCTCCTCTCCACCGGGCGATAATCAGATGGCCCGCGGAACACCCGAGTCGCGGGAGTCTTTTCTGCGGGCGACGAAGTAACCCCGGGGGCGGCCTTATTAAATAAAGATACGGGGAGCGTCGCGAGGGGGAAGGAGAGAGGAGGGCCGGTAACGCTTAGCGCCGCCGCGATTAATTTGATTAGGAAGGAGCGGAATCGATTGTTTTGCCGAGGGGGGAAGGAGGACTCTGCTTCGTTGGTTTATTGGCCGGGAGTAATTAATAGAGTGGCCGGTTTTCCGTTATCGTTTCTGTTTCCAATTGATTCCGTTATTTATTTATTTTTTTGCTATTCCGTCGGAATTGTTTGCGAGCCGTTATAATAATTCCATTGTCGTGATAATGCGTTATATTTAGATTGCGAAATCGCGTGTTTGCTTTCTATTATGCTTGACTAATGAATGGTGAATATTCGATTTAACATTTATGTTTGAGAAGAGCTCGATCATCGGTTAAGCATAATAGTTCATTAAGCAAACATAGCATCGCTAAAGATTGTATTGTTATATTCATTATTCCCCCCCAAAGTGCAACGTAAATAAAGCATGCATTAATCAATTTTTCCGTTTTTCTTTTGTTCCAGGTGAGTTATCTATCCCGGGTTCCGAAGCTGGAGAATACATGAATTTCCCATAGCGCGAAACGAAGGTTTGATCTTTCCGACTCTACAAATACCCTTTATTATCAATATTTGCCCTAAAAATTTATTCGCTCCACTTCGAGCATCGGCACTTGCCGCCTCGGCGAGCGAGAAAAGCCAAGTCGTAAAACTCAGACGGCATCTCCCCCACCTCTCTTATTCAGAGGTAATTCAAAAGAATTCGCCCGTCGGCCGTTGCATCAGCCGTTGTGAATAATAGCGGCAAAAGGAGCTTGCACAAAATTTCAATCGCCGCGGAAAATTCTCCGCTCGGCGATCTCTTATTTTCGTCACGCGGGCCGTGCGAAAGCTGCTGCTGCTGGCGAGCGGAGATAAGGGAAAACGCAATCACGGCGTAGCGCCTCGTCGCCGAGCATGAAAAATTCAGTCTCTCTCTTGCGAGACGATAAAATCGATATTTCGAGTCGTCGTGCAGCGCCTCCCTTTTTGCGCTTTCCTTTTCCGGCTCTCGCGGGGCTTTGCGCGAGAGGCGGAAGGATTAACGGCGAGGCTTGCGGGGGAGACCTCGGGGTGATGATAAGTTTTCGGGGAGATTCCGATCGGGGAACTCGCGACGCGAGCTGTTTGCGGAAGCGAGTTCCGTGTGCGAGTTTGTTTGCATTGATTTGTCGGGCTTTGAATAAATCAATTTTAACGAAGTTCAATGCCAAGGCGAAGTAAACGCGATTTATTGAAGTTCGCTCGGGGCTTCCTTTTGAAATATTCATTATTCGAGTGATATTTGGAGTGTGGATGATGAATGCAATGATATTAACATGGAAATTTACCAGTTTATTCATATTTATTTGAAGGATTTGCAAATTTTATAAAAAGCTTTGTTAGAATGGCACTTCAAAATAACAGCGTTAACTTTATTTGAATGCAAAATCGATGTCTGTTTTCCAGCGATTCCATTAAATTGCAAGCTTGAAATACCTACGAAATCCTCTTAAAAATTAATCGATAGATTAAGCTTCCATTATAAAAGAAAACTTCAACCCCGCCAATTTATCATCGTCTCTTACCTCCCTCGAAATTAATAAATAACCGCCCTCCCGCGCCATCGACCATTAAAGTCACGCTTCTAATAACTCCCGGTCGCTTTTTCAAGCCCCAGCCAGAAACGCATCGCCTATTCACGACGCGCGGCGTTCCCGTATCACCTCGCCGGGAGCGGAGATGACTGTTGCTCCCCCCCGATCCCTCGGGAGAGAGAGAGGCAGGCTCTCGGAGACGTGTCGCGCGCGTCTTGGCTGCTCTCGTCTCATTCGATTGCCGGGACACGCGTCGTCTAGCTCCGGGGGGAGAGAGAGCTTGCTTTCTTATTCATTCGAGGCTGCGCGAAGGAGCTCTCTCTCGCCTTTGCGCGGGCCAGGTGTCGCGTCGCGAGCTTTTTACGCCGTTTCTCCGGGCTGTTTTATTGGCGATGTCGGCGGAGTCAGCTGCGTGGTTGTTTAGGCGAGTGTGTTTAGTCTTCGCTGAGAGCTGAGATTTACAGTGTAATGCGTACGGTAAGAGGAGTTCCGTTGGAAGAGCCGACGGGCTTCGGCTGTGGTGAAGGTCTGCTGGAACATTGCAGATATTCATATAGGATAATGCGGTTTCAGTTTTACGCTCGAAACTCAATTAAAATGGTAATCGCGAAGCGGTGTTTTCTTCGAGGAGCGATTCAACGATAAATATTGCAGCGGTACATCATCACCCCGGACAATCTTGTTGCAACCGCGGCGCAGATAAAATTCCTCGTAAAGCTCGAAAATTCTCCGCAGAGCTTTATCCCAAAGTTTTACACTCGAACCGAGAGCATCAAAGGAGAGCCCCTTTATGTACCGAAAAAAAAAGAAATTTAGGACGCTCCGAGGACCCCCAACGGCACAGTCGTTCCCGGAACAACTTCCTTGAAAACTTGCTCGCAGCCGGAACGGAGCTCGTAAGCGGGCGTAATAAAGGCCCTCCGCATCCTGACTTAAATCTTCGAGAAGTAGGCCAGCGCCGCCGTAAAAACTCCTCCACCCTCCACTCCATTCTTACTTAGCCGACATCCATCGGAATGCGAGAAAAGCGGGTCAATCGACTTAGCTAACCCCTCCTCCCCAAAAGTTGGGGGGGAGGGCCCCCCGCCGAAGATAAATCCAGCGGTTACCTTTCCCGCTGCGCTTAGCTACATGATTTACGGACTGATAACGAACGCGGCCCATATTTGTCGTCGTGGCCCGAATTTCGGAGGCTGCCGCCTCCCCCTCGCGCGCCCGCGAGAGATTTATGGCGCGGCACGCCCCGCTGCAAATATTTGTTCCCTCGTTCCGAGAGGCTTTCGTTAATTCGGCCGGACGTAACGGCGGGTTATTCGAAAATTGATGCCGGGAGGATTGATGGCCCGGGGGGGAGAGATCCGCGGAGGGGCGAGGATGTTTGATTCGATGATTGGAGAGCGGCGGCGGCGGCGGTGGCTGCGGGGTTCGAGATTTTGCGAGCGCGGCGCCCGGTAATTGATTAAAGCGATATCGATGTTTTTCGGAGATGCCGGACGCAGAGGCCCTTGAATATTTAGGGGCTGCTGCGCTGGAAGTTAATTAGTTATCTCTTTCGTTAAGGCGACTGCTTGATTGATCGTACGTTTTCACGGAAATTTCCGTTTATTTACGATCTGTCGATTCGCGTTTAAAACACGCCCAAGTGCCTGGGGGCTTGAAGAATAAATATTTTCCTCGTAAAAACCTCCGTAACGTTCGCCTTCGATTCCCCGACCGGAAAAGCAAGCAAAAACCAGCCAGACCGGCAATCCGCGCACTCGATCGAAAACGAAACCCCGGCGCTTAATAGCCCGAGATTCTCCCGCATGACGACCAACAGCTCGCGCCGAGCGACTTATCAAATCATAAATTCAATTGCCGAAGTCTCCCCCCCCCCCCCCGCATCTCTCCTCGTGAGCCTCTCCCCCGTTCTCGGAAGCACACATCGAGGCTTCGTTAAAAATAAGTGCAGCCCCGTAACCGAATCAAAAGCCATTGATCTCGCCGGGGGTGTGGGGTGTTGGCGTCGGCGTGTTTCCCCCATAAAGGTGTCAATTAGACGCGTATATCGAACTCGAACCTCGGCTCTCGTTAATGAGCAATGAGAACCTCTCGCGGAAGCGTGGGCACACACTGCGCGCGCTTAGCTAAATTGCCGATCGGTTATGCGCGCCGCGGTAATGAAAACTAACGACGGTCAGGGTCCGGAACACGCCTCTCTTGTCTCGCGCGAGCGCCTTTTTTTTCTTTTTCCAACCCGAGGACGAGCTCTCGCTTTGGTTACGGTGGGCTTTTTAGTGCTAATTAATCAAGTACTTGCGGGTTATTCATTGCGGCTTGTACGAGGGAGACAGAAATTGCGAAAATCCCTATCGGACCGCCGTCGGGTGACTAATTGGGCGGTTAAAACGTTGCTATTATTATTTATGATGATGTCGGCGCAAAGTTGGACAAGAAGTAATTACCGTAATTTTTACGGTAATTAGAGCAAAAAAACATTCGTAAAAATCAACTTTTTCTACACCGCTTCATAGTAATTTTTTAAAAAGCCCACCTCTCGCATTCCGCTAATGTCCCGGCAATTCATAACGGCGCAGCTCTAAATATTAACGCGCGCAATTGAAAGTTAAATTAGTTAAACCACGCGCGAGCCGGCAAAGTGTTTTGATAGCCAAAGCTATGCTTTCTCCGAAGCGAACGAGGGGGAAGAAGAGCAGCAGCCGCGCTCTCTCCGCGAAGTTGCCGCGCGCGGAGGCTCGTTAACCTCGGGAGCGGAGGGCGCGCGCGACAAATGAAACGTTGTAATTATTCGGGCGAGGCGCGCGTATACGCACGTACGCCGGGCGTAAAACGCGACCTGGCAACTTCCCGTTAGCGCCGCGCTTTAATAGAATTAAGTGCATTCCGGGCGCGTCGCGTGACTCGCGGAGAGGAGGCTCGAAATTATTTACGAATTTCGGGCTCTTCCCTCGGCAATATTTTCCGAGTGCTTTGCTTTGAATTTTTCGCGATTTTTGAGCGTAAAATAATAATTATGCGCTTCGCTTCCATTCGAACGCGTTGTCATTGCTGCTTCGAGCGCAACCTACGGCGGATCGATGCACTACCGCTCGATGCCGTCGAACAGGAAAGACTCGAGGAGATCTGCTGCGGCGGTAACGTAGCGAGCCTTCGAAGGTTTTATAAATAAATTTCGAGTTCTCGGCCGCTGCTGCCCTCGCCGGAAATCCGGCGAAGCTTCTTCTCGGCTTCTCGAGCGCGGGATTGAATTATGAGCGGTCAATCATTCCCGCTTGCGAATTTCGTCGCGCGCCTCTCTCGGTCCTTTGATCTTGTTGAATAATGTCATCATCTGCCAACGGGAAACGATCGGTTACCGGCTCCCCCCTCCCCTCCCCGTTTATTCGTCCCGCTTTTTTATCAAACCGCGTTCGGATTTTTTCTAATCCCGACGCTTCAAAAGTCGCTGCGCCGCTGTATACCGTCTGCAAACGAGGGTGAATTTTTTAAGCTACCACTTCCTGCGGAGATTTTAATTTCAATAAAATCCACCTCGCCGCCAAATGTCGTTCCAGCTACTCCCGTCGGTTCCCATCGACTCTTCCGAGAACCGAAATCTCCTCGTTAAAATCAAAGCCTCCTCTCTCTCTCTCTCTCTCTCCGCGCGAAAAAAGGCCTCTCTCCTCCGTGCTCTTACGCACACGTGCGCCTCGGCAGGAAAAGAAGGCGCGCGCTCGCCGACTCCCCGAGAGGTCAATGCGTTTTATTTTCGTTCCTGTTTACTCGGGCAGGCGGCGGAGACGCAGCAGAGAGCTTCGCCACGCGCGCCTTTACACAGATATCCGCTCGGTGCTCCGTTTTTCTTTTTTTTTTCATTCGCTCTCGCTCTACGCGGCGTGCGGCGCAATAAGCCGCCTTCGATATCGCTCGCTCGCTCGCGCGCTCGATTGTATTATATCACCGGCGCGCGGCCCGTCAATTCCGAAGGCGCAGTAGTGTCGTGTTCGCTGCCGTGTCGTTTGTCGCGTACAAACCCAGAATAGAAACGCAGCCAAGTGGTTTGCGGTTGCGAGCGGCGCCGATTTTTCGCGCCGACGGCTTGACGGCTCTGCGAGGCGCTCTTTGGGACTTGATTTTTGCCTTTTTCGTTTTTTCTCCAAGGATTTGCTCGGCTGCTTTCTCCCTTGGCGGTAGTTTTTTTTTTCGTTTTTTAAGATCGGTGGGTGTAGCTTTTGTTTTAGATCGTTTTGGATTGCGGTCTTTGCTTCGTCCTTATCCTACGGGTTGACTGAACTCAAATAGTCTGGATAATCTGGTATTAAATTGGGATTTTGCAAGAATCAAGGTATATAATCTTGTTTTTCTGTTGTATGTACGCGCAGAAAAGTACTGAAAGCAGATATAGCTTGCCTGGTTTCATTTTTAAAATGCAGTAAAAACAATGTTTACAAGTATCCGTTTCAACAGTTACATTGAATACATTTTTGCTACGAAAATAGTTTCTGTAAACAATGAAGTATGCATTTACAGTAGAACTGCATTAATTTTTCAAGACCTTGGGATCCTTTAAGTTTGTCGACCAATCATTTTGAGCGAAACTCTTGGCCGCCGTAATTGAAGGCGCCGTTTATTTTGGCACACAAACGGTTAAAATCCCAACAAAAAATACCAACAAGAAACATCGCGTTTCTTATCTCGCCATTGTCGAGCAGCCCGCTTCGAAACTTAATCATTCGGCATAAACTTTAACGATCCATTGAAAATTCCTCGGGCAAAAATCCACAAATCCCCGCAAAAGCAATTGTTCGCCGCCCATCCTAATTTTTGCGTATATATCCAGCTCTCGCAGTGCTAAAGCGATAAATAAAGCTCTCCGAGCCGCCGCCGTACAGCCATAATTCCACATCCCCATTATACATCTCCGTACGGAAAAACGCTTCCTGCTTCTCTCGAGACCAGCTCACCTACGTCGCGCATTCCCAATAAGCGCTAACCGAACTGCGCTCCACGCCTATATCCCTCCCTCCCTCTCTGTCTGTCGGTCGGCGTCTTTTTTTCCGGCGTCCCTTCCTACCTCCTCTCTCTCTCTCTCTCTCTCTCTCTCTCTCTCTCTCTCGCTCGCGTCTCGCCTTTTTCCATCGGGTGCAGCCGACGGCGACGACGACGGCGGCGACGTGTGGGACGCGACTCTATATAAAGACGCCGGCAGCGGAGCCCGGCTCCGAGTAGTACGCGAAACGCGCGCCGACCGAAAAGACACACGCACCGATCGCACACCCGAAGACACGAGATCGATTCGATTCGAGGCTCCGGAAAGCGAGAGCGGTTTATTAGATTTTTCAGCGAGGTACGGATATCGTCGAAGGAGAGTTTGTGCGCGCAGCCTGGAGGAGGAAGACGAGGAACAACGGGCTTATCGGACGGGGGCCGAAATTTTTTTGCGCGAACGACGAGCCTATTTTTGGTAGACGTGGTCGGGCCGGAGTTTTTGTGAGCCGAGAGTTTGAACTTTATTGTAATATTTTTCTTTTTTTCGGCTAATCTCGTGTAATAATATTTTGATATTTTGCCGGCTCGAGTAAATTTGATACTTCACGTGGTCGCTTGAGTTAAAAAAAAAAAGATTGATACAGGCAGCTGCTGTTTTATTCTCAAACTTGATTATAATAATGAAAAATTCTTGTCTGGTGTTTCATTTAAAAATTACACGTTTCAGTTTCTGTTGTTAAAAATATTTGTGTTGCGTTTGTATTTCTTACGTAATTCCTTAATGTTATTTTACCTGAAATTTGCTAACAAAGTTATTCAATATTAGTTAAAACATTCATCGATTTCTAAATACTCTATTGAATTAATTTCAAATTAGCAATCAATTAACATTAAATTGAAAACTCATAATCTGTAATCGAATGAACCAGCACTTAAGAATGAAATCCCTAAGTTCATTGTAACCGAATTTCAGTACAGCATCACACACAGCTCGCTACAAAATTAGCCCACGAAGATAGATTTCTAAATCCGCAGCATTTCGTTGCGCTTACCCCCCCAAAATAGAATCTCCTCGTGACTCTGAAAATTCTCTCGAAAACTTCGGACCGCGCTCTTAACACCCACAGCTATACATGACTCACTGAAAGCTTTCCGTCCGCCATGTTCGAAAAACTACCCGTTCCCTTCTCCCGCCTCTCCTACCTACTCAACCGGCACAACTACTATTTCCGCCGCTCCTTCGCGAGGAGATACCACAGCCGACTGTTCGACAGCCAGTCGCTCTGAGGAACGGCTTCCGGCCTGTATCAATCTTTATCGGGGAGGCTCGATCGTTTCTCCGCGGCCCCCGCTCGCGCTTCCTACGCGACGGTTCCGAAAGCAGCGTGTGTGCTCGTGTGCCGGCAGGTTTTCGCTGAATAAAAAAAACAACGAGAGAGAGAGAGGCGCGCCGCCTTTGAAGGAGGGAAGGATTATCCGAGAGCAGAAGGAGAGAGAGAGAGAGAGAGAGAGAGATACCGGTTCCCGGAGACATGGAGTCCGTGCTGAAGGTAGGCCGGACCCTGGGCGGAGGAGTTTACAGGGCTGCCGGGCTCCTGACGAGGGGGGCTCGGCGGATTCTGGCGGCGATACCCTTCCTCGGCATTAGTAGCGGGGATGACGATGAGCAGGCCCAAGTCGAGCAGAGCTGCAGGGTACGGGCGCACCGCGCGCAATCAAACGCTTGCACGAGTGTTTCTTCTTTTCTGGTTTTTTTTCTTCTTTTGGCTCTTTGAAATGTGGATGGATGGTTTTCGTTTTTTTTGTTTTTTGGTTTGACCGCGCGCGAGTTTGATCGTTTGGGCGTCTTCGCTGGCGACGGATTTGAGGATGTTTAAGGAGGTTCTAGCCTTTCATGCGGGAGGGGGGTCCCCTCTCTTCCCGCGAGCGGCGCCCCGTTCACCGCGCGC
>JAWWEO010000009.1:34317459-34337358 GCA_035582975.1 Ormyrus labotus | reverse complement strand
TGATGATATTTTGAAGTTATATTTATCGATTTTACGGTAATTTCTGCATCTTCATAAAAGGCTAGAACCTCCTTAAATCGGAGTCTGGGAGGGAAGACGCCCAAATTTTGTAAAAAGCTGCAAGCACGTTTTTTTGGATGTCGAGTATAACACTAATGTTTTTTACGAGTTGGTTTGTTTTTGTCGTTTGCTTTTGTTTCGATAAGTGAGTTAACAATTTTGGAGTTGTACTAGATTTTAACTTTAATTCTTTTACTGATTTATCTTATTTACTTTTTATATAAATTACACTTTCCTTAATCTTCCATCGAAACTTGAAAAGATCCCGTACTGCTTAATTAAACACATAAAAACTCCTCGCTCTTCTCAACTAAATAATCTACAAATCGCCTTCAATCTCTCCTAAAAACGCCGCGTCAAAGCACCTACTAACAATCTGCTTTCCGCGGCCTTATCAGTAAGCGACTGGCCCCCGCCATCAGAGCGCACAAAGTAGCCAGACTAACGCTATTAACCGGGGCTATAACCCTGCGCTTTATTCAATCTCGCGCGGCTCATCTAGCGCTTTAATCCGCTAATTAGCAGGCAGTTAGGCAGTCGCGCGAGTACACGAAGAGCGAGTTTCCGAGCCGCTGCGACGCGAGACGACGACGACGACGACGCGCCTCGGAGATGCTCGACGAGAGGTGCCGGCGTCGATAACCGGCACCATTAGCGATAAGCAATCTCTCTCTCCCTTGCCGCCCACGTAGGCGAGAACCAGTCCGCCTGATTTTAATTGGACTCTCTCTCTGCTCCAGCCCCGCGGAGAGAGAGAGACCCCCGACGATTAATGGCGAGAGAGACCTTTTTTTAACGGGAGAGAGAGAGCGTTCGTTTATTCTAATTTTGAATTAAACTTTGAGCATTCGTCGTCGCTGAATGAAGCTCGCCTTTTTGCGCGCGCTGCTTTACTATGGGGGGAGGAAAATTTTTATTCCGCTTTGGCGTATATAAGGATTATGCGAGTTACTTTTGAGGGGGAGCTTTTTTGTGCTGCGTTTATTATGCGCTTACTTTGTAGCTTGGTATAGCACGTTTTTAATAGGCCGAAATGTGCTTTTTCCTGGACAATGGAGGATAAGTTTCGTTCCGTGAAGTTCCTTTTTGCTCATTCAAAGAACTTTACTGCGGAGAAAATTTTTAATTAACTCTTATAGGACAGTTTCCATTTATCAAAATTTTAAAAGATTATTTGCTGTTTTGCGAGGCTTTAGCAAAATTATATCTCGTTAAATCTTTTGACAATTCAAATAATTAAAATTGAATTCTATAGTTTAAAAATCAACAAACAATCGTACAGAGCCTCCGAAAAAAGCCAGCTATCCCAATAACATCCTACTTAACCCCATCAAACAAGAGCGGCCAACGAAAGCAAAGCTCGCGAGACACGAAATAATAAAGAGCGAAAGGGCTTTAATATCCGATTACTCGAGAACGGCGGCGCGGCGGCGCAAAGAGGTGACTCGTGTCGTGCCGGCTCTTAACGGCGGCACCGTAACTTCCGGTCTCTCGTGCTCGAGACCTCGGCGCGACGGTCTTGTTTCCGCGGCGAGTTGTGCACGCCGCCGTCGCGTTTTGCAGAATGGCCCTAATCCGTTTGCCGGAGCGATAAGCCCCGTCGTCCGTCGTTAGTTAACCCCAAGCGGTGGTATACCGACGTTAACCGGTCGTTGGCTTTGAAAACTTTGAGACAACATTTTCTTCGAATAGCAGTTTGCTATTTTTGGCGATTATCGGCTTAAATTTACAGCGGCACAGACTAATTTTAGTTCGAGACTCGAATAGAAAAGCGGCTCTAATTCCGCGGTTCCCGTCCGAGAATAATCCCAAACAATATTCTACTGCTTCGTTCGATTCGAGCCCATTGAATTGGCCGTCGCTCTATTCACTAATAGATCCCGAAGCCCAGCGGCAGCAGATGCCGCGCTCTCTCTCCCGTCAATTCGCGTCGTTGTTTATTTGTCTCTTTAACAGTGGAGGAGAACGCCGGGAGAGGCTGCCGAGACAAGTGAGTAAGTCGACACTCGACGAGGCGGCGAGTAAAAATAGTCGCGTCGCCCCGTCGTCGTCGTCGTCGTCGTCGTCAGCGGGGTGAAAGAAACTCGTAGGCGCGCAAGACGCATCGACGCGACGAAGCGCGCGAGCAGCGTCCGATGCCCGCTCCGATAGATTGAATCGGCGTCGGTATGATTGCCGTCTAGGGAGACTTTGTTTCTCGATAAAAGTTTTAGTCCCGCTCCGTATTTTTATTTGGTTCTATAGGAATTATTACTTAAAACACATTAGTCGCACTTATATACCACAGTTGCTTGGCGAGCGCTCTTTAAAATGGTGGTACACGCGAGCTCGCCTGCGAGTCAGTGCTCCCGAGGCCCAGAGAGCGCCGGAAGCGCTCATTTGCACGTTCAACTCGACCTGGTACTATATACTGCTGCTGCCGGTCGAGCACTACTCGATGCTCGAGCGCGAATCGCGGCCGGATAGGTGCGAGGCTCTCTTTGAGGGAGAGGAGTGAGCGCTAGAGTAGAAAAGTTTCGTTTACCAGGGACGCTCGATTTATTGCGTAGGATAGAATTTGAGTGTTTTGGGGCGGTCTATTGGGTGGGCAAGAAAGATTGATTGATTTTCCTTGTCGGCTTGAATTTAAAAAATTGGCATTTAGTTTTTTTGCCATTATTTTTATTAGAACGTTCGGCGCCAGAACGTTTCGATAGTCAATTACGAAACGATTGCATCAGATCTCCAAATGAATCACCGCGGAATTAAACGACGCTAACTACCCAAAATAACGAATCCCGCTAAATATTTATGGCCGAGAGCGACGTCTTAGGTAACCGGCATAAATCGGCTGCTTATTCCCGCCACCCTCGAAAACAATTGCACAAAGTACGCAATGCCGCGAAACACCAGAATCCTCGGGCCTCTTAAGCGCGATTAATCCACCTTCGCTTCAATATCCCTGACGGCCAGAAGCGGATCTGCAATTCAAAACGAGCGGAGAAGCGCTCAAGACCGTCCCGATGATGGAAGTGCATTATTTTTAATTCGTTTTCCCGCGGCGCCGCCGACTACTTCCGAAAGACGTCCCCCGTCCCGGGGGGCAATTGCGCCTCGATTATCCCGCTGTCTTTCTCTTTCTCTGGCGGCGTATGCTAATTCCCGCGCGCAGCGCGCCCGATTACGGAACAAATCGGCGCGCTTAGCGAGAGAGCGCGGCTCCGTCTGTAATTAAGCGTTTGCCCGAGCGACCGACCGGATTAACTGCCGCTGCACGCGATGCGCTGTGTGTGTGTGTGTGCGCCGTAAAATGGCCTGCGCCGCGCATTGATGCCCGGCTCTTTGTCGGGGATGAGTTTGTTTTGCTCGCTGATTTGTTTGCGCCTGCCGGCTTTTTCTGATTTTCTAGGCAGTTTACGGGTAGTTGAACGGTTGCGGTGTGGTAGTGTTTTAGTTTTGCTCTTCTTTGAAGCTTCGACAGTTTGGAAACATTTCTCTTTCGAGACTTCCTGCTTGTACTATATATTCGCTTCTTTTTTCATCACTTGAATATGCATTCGGGCGTTAAACAAAGGAACGTGTTTCGTTGGCATTGAGCCAGCTGAAATCATATTCCGTAGAATTCGTTTATAGTTGAATAAAGAACAATAATAGCGCGTGATAATTACTTGGATTTTAGCACTAAATATACACGCACACCGAGAAATAAATTGGGCGGTTTAGAAGTGATTCACGTCCGACTGCGATCAACAGCTTGCTTTATTCCTCGCGACTTAACTTCTGGCACTGACGAAAACCCGGTGACAAATTACAAAGTTTGTCGCTCAGTTAAAGCGCATCGAATCCAACGAACGCCTGCGTACGTCCACGCGAATTCCCGACAAATCCATCCCTGTCCTCCAAAAATCTCGACGTCCCAAGGTCTCCTCGCAACAGCCTGCTTGACATTCCATGCAGCGGCGTTTAAAATCTAAACGACTTCCCTCTCGCGTCTCCGAGACATCGCTTTCCACTCGGAAAAAAGAAAAAGCGGGAAGTTCCTTTTAAAGCATCCAATCGAGCATCGATCATCGTCCCGAGTGATTCGTCAATCGATAATTCACGGCTCGGCGCCGATATATACACTTTCGTGTTTGCTCGAGGGACAGCAGCGGCAGCAGCAGCCGGCCGAGCATTACGGAAAATTAGCCTAATGCATTTTTAATGCCGGCGTATGCTCTCTCTCCGAGGGGGGGGGGACGACGTGTCGCCTCGATGGATGTGCGCCTAGCCGCGTTTTACAGTCCGGGGGAGAGCTGCCGCCCGTCCCTCCGATGCGTTTTATAAAGTGTAAAATGGATTAGGTGCTTACGCGCAATCTCTCTTTGGGCTTTTATTGAGTTAAGGGCTCTGAAGCATTAAACTTTGTTTGACGTGCCAGTTGTTCATTGTCGGGCGGTATTTCATTATCATATAAATGAAGTTTTTAGCCGGATTTTTCGACACTGGTGACAAATGAATCGAACGCGGTCCTCTTTAGCTCCGCTGAAAATGAAACGTGTAAATAGAAGCTTATTCCCCGACTTTTAATTTTCTCAAAAAGGTGGAACGAGCCGTGACGCTTCGCGCCGTAAATTCGCGCCCGACTCGTAAAAAACGACGCCTCGTCGATTCCTTCCTCTCGACCCGAAAAATTCCGCGAACCCCCGCGCGAATCATCGTCCCGAATCCCCGCTCATCAAGCCTCCCCCCGATGAATATTCAAGAGGCTCGCGCTGCCATTTATTAAGTCGTTCCCTCCTCCCCTCCTGACACACTTCTTCCCCGGAGCCCGCGCTCTTTTTTTCTTCTCCACCGCGGCGATAACGATCGGAGCGCCGGCCGGAAGCTTATTAAAGCCTCTCCTCTCCTCGCCCCGCTCTCGAATCCGGGGGCTCTGGATCTCGGCCAGCGGGACGTGTTAGCGCGAGTGAGAGAGCTTTTGGTGGCCGGCCAGAGGATGATGATGACGACGACGACGATGGAGAGAAGAATTCGACAAAGCGCGGAGGCTTTGTCGAATTTTTCGCGCCCGGAGCTGACGAGGCGGAGCCCGGCTTTTTTTGCAGCAGTTTTGGCTCGCTGCACTTCCTTTTAAGCTACGAGGGCAGGGATTTTAATGGGATAAGGGCTGGTTGTTGTACGGGGGAAGTTTATTTTATGCGAGCGGGGAATGATGCAAGGTGGTCGTTTCTTTCGCGAAGCGCCCGCCGAGGACGCAGAATCTTCGTATACGTAATATGCTAATATTTGAGTGATTAAGGTTAATTTAAAAGTGCAATTAGCAGGTGGGATCAACGTTTTAATTTATGCAGGAGCGTAAGAACTTTTCTTTCGTCATACGCAATTTTTTACTCCGCTGGGGAGCCCTCTGCCTCTTTTTAATAAAACAACTCGGAATTTACTCAAGTATTTTAAAATTCAGTTGCGAAAGACGTAATGACTCGAGTAAACAGTATTAAGAAAGCATAAACAAAACTGATTTAAGGCATTTCTCGCTGAAAAAATGATTGCAAAAAAGTCGTATATTTAAATGAAATTTACGGGCGAAGATAATTTTCGTAATAAATTTACCATTTATAACGATTTACTGCACTTAATTACAAGTCGAGTATTACGACTTCAATTACGGCGCCTGCATTTTCCAAAATTCTACTTAACTCAAAATGTTACAGCGTTCTAAATCCCGAGTTTATTTTAAAACGTTATAAAGTTCATGACGCAATAACGCTATAAAGCGCAACATTGTAGAAGCCTTAAACTCGTTGCAGAGAATTTAGTGCGTTAATTAACGTTCTCAGAAATCCCGGTGCGCCGAGCTCGAAATGTTGCGATATAAAAAAAATCATCGCGAATAAATTATGACTCGAAAAGCCCGCGGAGAACTGTCGCTGTTTTGACCGTTCCAAAGGAGAGCGCAATAAATTCGTCTCGTCAATTTTTTCAGCCGTGTATTTCCAGCTCGGCGTCCCATTAATTGTTGCAAGAGAGACCCCTTTTTTTTCCTCCATCGGAGCCGAGAGCGCGATCGATAATATCCCGGTGCAGAGAAAAAAGAGAGAGCCCTTCTTCGCCGGAGAGAGTGAGTGTGTTTAATTCACGAAATTGAAAGGGCCCGGCGTCGTGTGTGCCGACGCGCCTCTTTGTTCGAATTCGTTCGCTCGGCGATCGATACGCGAGAGCGGCGGGGCGACGCCGCGCGTTATACGTGCGGAGAGAGAGAGCGTATGGCGAAAAAAAAGAAGGGGGGGAGGCTCATCTTACACGCGCCTCGCTCTCCTTTCTTTGCACGAGTGCACACCGCTGCCGCGCCGCTGTTGCTGCTCAAGTGGAGAGAGAGGAGGGCTTTTCTGCGGGAGAGAGGTGTTCGGACGCTTTGCGAGCCGATTGTGTCGAGGTTTTAGGCGCGCGGGGGGAGGTTTTTCGGGATTAGAAAGGGACGAAGGCAATTGTGTCGAATGCTGGACGGCGAGATGAATGAGGTTTTTAGGTGCTGTTTGGTTATTAGGGTTGGTGAATGCATTTTTTTACCGATAAATTCAGTATAAAATCCAAGTGGAATCGAAAGCCCATTAATGCACTCGATTCGCGTCACTTCCGCAAGTGCAGCATCACGCGGCCAATCGTCGAAATATATATCATTCGCGGTGAATTTCCACTTCCCCACGACGACGACTCCGGCGACGATCCGTCATTTCGGCCGGCGTGTGAAAAAGCTGCTTGACACACTGACACGCTTGGTCACCCCTGAGAATCTTTTCACCCCTCGGGTGTGTGTCGCACCCTCTTCTCTCTCGCTCTGGCTCAAGTGAGAGCGAGGCGAGGGCGAGAAATTTCCGCGTCGCACCTTTTCATATTTCCGCGGCGGGAGGGCCGCTTTATCTTGCTTACGTATTTGTCTCGGGCTTCATTTTATTGATTATGTAAGGCGGCCCCGGCGGCGTTTCTTTTCCGTGCCGGATTCGCGCGGGGGCTTGTATTACGCGCGGATCTTTCTGTGTCGGGGCGCACTTTGTCGCTCGGCTTTTTAGGGGTTCTGTTTCATTGTGCTTTACTGCCGGGTGGCGAGGGTGATGTTTCCGGCGATTGATCCCCCGCTCGTCTTTGTGACGATACTCGAGAATTTTCGCTTGTTGTTTTTATTGTAATATTAAAAATTTACTTAATAACTTAATATTCTAGTTGTTAATAACCAATTATTTTTTTTCGCTGGAAATAAAGATAATGAAAAGTAATACATTAACTTTATTTACTGCCACGTGTCAAAACAGAAGAAAATCGTAATGGTAGAAGGAACATTGTATCGTATGACCTAACTGAGATTGTGCGCAGTTACAAATGACATGAAGCGAGCCATGTATCGCTGTCTATAGGAAGAATTCAATACTTGCGGCGCAGTTCGAAAAATTTGCCATTTGTTCTATACCTATGGTGCACTCAAAGTATGTAATTCTATACTCCCGCGCAGCGCTCAGCGTTCTAATAATAGGCCTGAACTTGAACTACGTCTTGCCTTTACATAATGCGCTCGTTTGCCGATTATTTTCATGCGAATTTCACAATTAACGAATCTATATTTTGATAATTAATTTTTTATTAAGGAAATAAGGCTTTTTATTAACGTGGCATTTTGTATCCCCTTAGGGCGGCGAGGAAGAGGCAGCGGCAGCAGCCACGACCACTCCCGAGGACAAGTCTGCCGTGAGCAGCCCCTCGGAGGAGAGCAAGGACGCCAAGGAGAACGAGAATAAGCCGGAGGAGGCCAAGCCGGAAGAGCCCGCCAAGAAGGAAGAGGCCGCCCCCGCCCCCGCCGAGGAGCCCGCCGCCAAAAAGGAGGAGCCCGCCGCCCCAGCCCAGGCCGAGCCCGCCGCCGCCGCTCCAGTCGCTCCCGTTGTCGCCGAAAAGAAAGTCGAGGTCAGTCCCGACGCGGCGCCCGCTCACACCGCTCCTCCGTCGTCTATCACTGAGGGGAAAACCACTGAGGAAGTAGCTCTCCTGCCACCCGCACCCCCCGCCCCCTCCGCCACCCTGCCCTCCAGCCCCCCGCCGACGCCCATCGACCCCTCGCCCCTGCAGCAGGCGCAGCAGGCGGCGCGGAACCCCACCGCCTCCGCCCTCGCCGAGGCCCTCAAGCTCCAGGAGGAGCCCGAGGCCGAGGAAGACTCGGCGCAAGACTCGGCACCGCAGCTCGTTCTGCTCTCCGAGGAGGGCCCGCAGCCCCTCGCGCCCGAGGCGGCCTCTCCTCCTCCTCCTGCCGCCGCCGTCGCCGCTCCGGAGCAAGAGCCCGAGCACGAGGTGCCGCCGCCGCTGCCGGACTCGCCCGCGCCCTGCCAAGAGAGCGCCGCCTCCAAGATCGCCAGCTTCGCCGCCACCACCATGCAGGAGTCCATCTCCGTCATCCTCGACGACCCGAGCATCGCCACCCTGCCCGAGGACGCGCTCAAGGAGGCGGTCCCGCTCTCGCCGCCCGAGCAGAAGCTCGACTCGCTCGACTTTCTGCCGCCGCCCTCGCCGCAGCAGGATAACGGCGAGGAGGCGGCCTCCCTCGAGGACAACTCGGCCGAGTACCCACTGCCTCCTCAAGAGGAAGAAGCTGTCGTCACCGCCGCCGCCGTCCCCGTTGTCCCCGTCGTCCCCGTCGAGGAAACGATAACAGCGCCACTGCAGAACGGCGTGCACCACGAAGAGGAGGAGGAAGAGCCGCATCTGCAGGTGACTAACGCAACACAAAAAAAAAAACAAAAAAAAAAAACATGCGAATCGAAACACCAATGAATCCTCCTGGCATGCCAACGATCAAAAATATATAATAAAAAACAACTCTACTCGCGCGAGAACTGACGACGGCTGTTTTTGTACCGCACATCACTCGCCACTTTTTCGTTACTATTTGTATTCGTCCTAGGATCATGTGCCTGTCCTCTGTAAGGTGCCGTGATACCACTCTGGGAAAGTACTATGTATATCTGTGAAGGCTTGTACGCAGGAACGATTTGTTTTTGTAACAACACGCGCGCCACATTGATGCGGTCTACATGTAAATGTCTCTCGAGTGTAATCATTATATGGGAGTTTCGAGTCCTTATTGTAGTGAAACACTTGCGGAAGGATTTGTATCTCTTACTCGAGGAAGGTGGTTATCGATTGAGTGAAGCGCGATGCGGAAACTTGTTTTTGTTGTATTATAAACATATTTATTTATTGGCTTTGTGTGCTTAAATTTCTATTGGTTCTGCACAGATTATTCGTTATTTTATTAAGAGACAGAGCGGTACACGAATATATATATATGCAAGTTCATTTTAGATTATAAAGATTATATTGCATGTATCTTGAATGGGTTTCGAAATATCTGTAGTATTTAGATTTAAAATTATTCTTCTAGAATAGCTATGTTTCAAACTTCCTAAAAGCTAAAATTTTTCTCTCTTACCGAAATTTGTACATACGTACTATATTTTCCACTTCTAAGTAACACGATATTAACAACAACGACTGTCTTTTCCAGTTTACCCGAAAAAAAAAAAACAATCAAACGATTGGGAAAATATTTCCAGCCTAACGTTTTCAGTCGATAACCAACCATTCGAGGACTCACTTAGAATGAAACACTTTAATTCCTTCTTTTATAGTTTCGTCAGAAGTTTTGTGCACAGATTTTACGACTAACGCACGGACATGCCGGAATCTAATAAAATAATATCAAAGAATGACCGTCGAACGACGACTTTGGTTGGAGATATTCATGTACTTGGGCCTCGCTGGAGATATTTTAAGCATCAGTGGGAGAAAACCAAAACGTGATGTATTTTTAGCATTTGGGAACTATTTACGAAAGAATGAGAAAAAAAAAAGACTGGTTGTGCATCGATGGGCAAAATAATAAAAATCAATGGAGCATCGAGAACGATCCTGCGAAGAATGTTATATAACTTCGCGTCTTTGTCTTTGTCCTGCCTAATTCCTTTTTGACTTTCTTACGGATATAATGATGGATTAACATAATATGTATGCTTTAACGTTCTTCAATACTCAATATACACTTTCCCTTATTCCTTATCTCCTTTAACGCCATATTCACCTGTGTTATTTTGCCTCTTGGTTTTCTCATTAAAATTAACACTATGGATTATCTATATGCGATTTAAAAGTTGATCAAAGTTAGGCATGTTATAAGTATTTCCACATCATTTGTCATGAATACTGACTAAATGCCTAATTTTGCAATTTCTTAAGAATATTCTTTATTTATGTCACTCATTTTATGTAAATATTGCTAAGTAGCTGTTTTAATAAAACCGAGTCTCACTGATAGACGAAATTACTATAATAGAGCGATTGCATTTCACATAGTGTTAAAGCATCTTGCATACTTGCATGTTGGTTGCCTTGTCAGTCATTAACGAGTACTGGAATTCATTGTAACGATGGGCTTTTTATTCATGTTCAAACGTTGAAAATGCAGAAAAGAAAGACTTGAAAAAGAATCATAAATCATCAGGCTTATTGTGACGCCTTATCGAGGGTGACATCGTTCCTATTCATCTATACAAAAACTGTTCTGAATGAATGACATTACACTGCTTAAGAATATATAAGATACGTCTTACGCAATAAATAAATTAATAAAAGAGTGATCGATTTGGAATTGAAATGTTGCATGTAGGGGATAATCGCAACTGCGAATGATTATTTAAATATTATCCTCTGAATTAATCGTAAAAGACAGCATTATTGATAAATTTGATAAGAATTTAAGGCCTTTCGTTTTCCGAAGACAAGATGCTTCAACGTATGATGAAGTCCAGTCAAAAAAATGTCTAATTAAATAACAATCAATGTTCTAATCTTGACGATAAAACCGTAAGTCAATCCACGATTTCTTCGTGCGTAGCTTGCGGTCTGCATGCATCGTGAATAAAAATAACCCCGAGTTTCTGCGCAGTTCAGCTAAGCGAACGTTGTTTTACATTTATAGAGCGCTCCAGAACCAGAGGCAGCCGCTGTCGAAAACAAGACCGAGGTCGTAGCGACAGAGAACGGCGTTGCCGATGACGCTCCCAAGAGCCCACCATCCATGCCTGTTGAGGCGCCCCAATCTGCACCCGCCATCACCGAGGATGTTGCTTCAGTAACCAAGGTACGTAGCTTTCTAATTCTTAGCCTCTCCCTCTTAGGGGAGGTTGAAAAATGACGTGGAATTGATTGTAATTGATGAAGCGTAACGTGGATGGACTAGTAAAGTATATTCGTGCTAACTGTATTCCATATTGGAGATATGTATTACGTTACGTGAACATTTACGGAATTTAACTTTATTGAACCGTTTATTTAAGAGAAACATACATTTGTCAATTTAATATTCTATAGAATTCTCGCTTCGATAATAAGAGAAAATAATCTGGCTTTGGTAGAAACACGTTCGTATATCCTTTGTTATCTGTAATCTACCGAGTCTTCCTTCCAATTATTCTGCTTTCAAATGCAGTAAAGTACAAACGGACAACTTGAATGGTCAATAACAGCGTCTGATTACTCAATAATTGCTTACTACTTCGATGGTTAGAGAGATGAGAATCATGTGCTTTCATCCGATTAAATTTATCAGATTAAAAAATGTTCAATTCAAAATAAAGCATCGTATTACTAAAAAGTTCAACCAATCTCACGTTAAACTTGAATGATGATCGCCCGAAGATCGGCATTGTTCGCTGAACAATGGCGATCCTGCAGATCATTAATTTTAAAATTATTGGTCTAAGAAGAAAGTTGAGCGAGGGGCCATCTGACTAACTTTAATCATAATATATGATTTAATCTGCTGTTTCATTTGCGTCAAATTTTTCATTCTTATTTCTTCTTTTGCAGGCCATTGAAGAAATTGACATCAATGACAAGGCCGTTGCTGCAGCTGTTAATGAAAATATTAAGAGTGCTGGAGTGAATGTAAGTTTTTTTAATTGTATGCAATTACTCATTGTAAGGATGCCAATTAAGCACAGCAGATTGTTATTAGAGAGTACATACTTTATAGCAATTGAAAATAATTTTTCGTCATTTAATGCAATTTATTTTATTTCAAATCTGTCGCCTTTTTTGAAAATCTTAAATTATCATTAAAATATTATTTTGAATTAATTTATTTTTTAAGAAAATAAGTAACGAATATATTCTAACTTAATAAAATTATTCCTTATTAGTTTGATATTTCAACAACCTAGCTTTTTTTATAAATATTTGCTAAGAATGCTTTCATTCATTAACTTAGTTCGCATAACTGTAATTAAGTCTAGTCGTGGAATGCGACGATCTAATTTAGGCAGGAATATTAAAGTGAGATCATTTCTTCTTTCAGGAAATTGTCGCTGACTCAGTCCACCAAAACAACTTGAATGAATAAGCGCCGCTAACAGAATTGTATTTTGGGAAGAAGAAAGTTTTTTCTCTCGTTAAAACCAAAAAAGTATATTATATAGATATGTATATTTGGACCATTCCTGCAACAAAACCGAAAATGACGTTCTTTCGTTACGAGCAGCAGCAAAAAAAATAATAAAAATACGGAGCGATGACGATGTCTATTAAATGCAAAGAGCGACATCGCGAGAGCATACAGACTTTTTATAGTAGGCCTATATTAATTAATTATATTACGGCACTTGACAGCAAGCGAATAGACGGGACAGGAGAGTGTAGTTTTTTCAGGGCTACGGTCGATTTATTTAAGATGAAATAATTAAAACTGCGAGCGCAAAATAAAAACTGATGATTAAAAAAAAAAGCACACAAGATAAACGAAATCGTAAATAAAAACAGATTAAAAAAAGATGAAAGAATGAAAAAATATGACTCGAGCGACCGTCGACGATCTTTTCCGGTTTTGAAAATCGAGAGTCATTGCCGATTTATAATCTATTTCGCAAGGCGAGCATACGAGCAAGAAAGTTTTTTAATACTGGGCCGTGCCCAGCCGCAGGTTACGATGATATTGCCCTGCAGTGTAGAAATTTTAAAGTGTCATTAATTGTTATTAAGATTAATATTAATAATGAAAGGAGAGCAGCAGCATCGCATGTGGCGTTCAACTGGCGATAGAGAGGACGAGCGCTTTGACATTTTTTCCTTCGATCGCGAGTGTGTCGCTCATCGTTGTGTATCTCTGCGGGAAATACTCAGAAAGATAAAATGATAAAATGGAACAAAAAAATGAATAAAAGAAGGAAGATGAAAAGGGTGGCAGCCTCTCGTAACCACACTACTATTGTATACTGTAAAAGAAGCGTGGAAGGAAAGCGAGAAAGAAGAAAATGTGAGGAGATTTGATTCGTACAGCTTTTTAAAAGTAAGAAATGAGCGATGGACGCGTGGGAGATTGTGCGCGACTGTAGGTTTGACTGCGATGTCCGCATGAATGCTGTGCGAATGCTTGAGAGAGAAAGAGAAGGAAATGAAATTGAAAATGGATTTATCGCTATGATGGCCAATATATATGCAAAGAAAGTATGCTCGAACAAACGAAAAAGAAATAAAAAAAAATATATAGGTTGCAAGTGCGATGAAACGAAAATGATACTCAGATTTAATTGGAAGCACAACAAGGGTATAAACCATACTCGTTGAGCACGCGTTTTCGGTAATCGTAGAAAAATTTTTACACGTATGAGAGAGAACAAAATATTCTATTGCTTTTGTGATTTCTCTTTTCGCTACTTTTGTACTTGTACAATCAACGACAAACAAGACTGCAGGTGCAAACTCTTCCATGCGAAACAAAATGACAAAAATGATAAGCCTAAATGCTGCGAGTACACAAAAAAACATGCATCACGAAACACACGTTACACGATTAGTAAACAAAAATTATAAGATATACACACAATAAACTCGAGCAGTGTAAGTGATATATAATCTAGACGTAGGGAATGCGTTTGTGTAAATTCAGCGTCTGTTTGAAAAGGCGAAAAGAACAAAAAACATATACCACTTTTTACACACGAAACAAAGCCCATCGTAATCTCTTTTTGATATTCAATATTGCCCAATTTACAATAAAATAAGATTCCCGCACAAACTAAAAAAAAAAAAAAAAAAGATAAGACAAAACAGATAAACACCTTTTTAATATTTGTCAGTCGGAAAATAAACTTTTTCAAGTTTTCATACCATGTTTCTACGTTTATACGGATCTCCCAAAGCGAATCGACAACTAAACCTAAATAACCTTTAATGAAGAACTTTTTTCATTAAGACCGTAGCGTAGAGACCAATATAATTAATAAAAAGTGAATTTACACTATTAGAAAAGAATAAATAAATAAAAATTAAAGCCGTGAAATCGCATATATGCTTTATACGTATATGCTCCCTACTCGGATTGGAAAGAAACAAAACTAATGAAAAATTCTAAGTGTTAGCGAGCGAGAGAAGAAAAGATATGAGGGGGAGAGTCTGCGGTCATAAACATCCGCATGATCGGTATTGATTTTAAAATCGATATATTATTAATTAGTAAGACGAGCCAGCGAGAGAGCGAGAGAAAATGAAAAGAGAGCGAAAGCGAGTGAGAGTGAGAGAGAGAAAGAGAATAAGAGTAAGAGGAGTTAAAATTAAAAATTGTATAGTAAACCTTATTCGTAATGGAAATTTAAACATTGTCTGTAATAATATTTACAACGAAATTCACCGTTTCCTCTCGAGACGATTTTAAAGCTCAGCGACGAGAGCGAATTATTTTCATTTGCGCACCCTTATCGCCGTTGCGGACTTGTGTTCGCTTTTGAAAATTCTTCGACATGCGTGGCAACCAATTTGATTGCGTGCAGATTGAGCGTCGAGAGCGAAAATCGCCCAGTCGCGGTAGCTTCGTATACGAAAGTTTCCAGATGCGAGAGTAACAGTCCGCAGTATCTCTGATCAGCAGTTATAATAGTAACTAAACTATTCTACATTTATCTATAACCTATAATAAACTGTGAAACAAGTGTATTGCGGTTGTTTGTTTTCTTTACACCCTTCTTTCACAATCCTTTTACACCTATTTCTTTCCCATTATTTAAGTAAGTTTTCAATTTTTTATTAATTTATTATTTGATTTATTTATAAATGATTTCAAATAAATAAACAAAAATAGATTTAATATCAATTTCAAATAATTTTTATATAATTGTTAAAGGTGTTAAATTAAATCAGTTGATATTCATATAAGTATAAAATAGGTCTTTTTGAGTCAGAATTAATGTTTTATTCAGAACACGTTTAGTAATTTTTCTATCTTAAATTAAGGCTGTTGCTAGTAAGTCGTATATTTTTTAAATAGTAAGTAAAAAAATTATTCAATTTCTTTTCAATACAATTTACAATCTAGCTTAGAGAAATCGATATTTTATGCTTTAAAAAAATTGTTTTCTTATTTTATACTCAGCTTTGAATTTTAAATTTTACAAAATGTAACTAAAAAATGAACTAATTATTACAAATAATTCTATAAAAATGCTGCTAAAGTAATCTAAAGAACTTTGAAGAATTCAAATTATGCAGTCTATTCAAAATTATACATTCTGTATACTTAATATATACAGGTTTTTTTATTAATGTCTTGAATTAATTAAAAACTTTTCGTTTTAAAAGTTTTAATCTCTTTTTACTACATAAAAACAACTTTATAAGTTATCAAATGTTTTTAAATAACTTTCAATTAAAACGTTTACTTTGGATTTGGAAACATACTGTAATATTTTCCACTTGAAAAAATATCAATATATAAAAATGCAATTTAAGGTATTTATAAATATATTTCTTATAATAATAAAGTATATGATACAATATTTACAAAAGTATTTAAAATGAAATTCATGTATATAAATGTATAAAAAAATTGTACAAAATATTTATAGAAAGCCTTGCAAAAAGCATTGGTTTGTCTATGGGAACGTGTCGCAAAACTCTTCAATTACATTTGATTTTTCAAGATTAAAACATCTTAAACATTTTTAAATTTGCTTTGTAGTAATTTCAAATTCATATTCATTTTGCATTATATTATTGTGATAAGCATCACCAGGAAATTCATTTTATATCATTACTGATTCTATTGTATTTATTAATGAATCTAATTCATCTTTATTAAATTCAAGTTGTAAGATGTCGTCCTTTTGCTTTTCTTTTAAGATAAAATCCAACTGCATTAAAGGTTCTTTTATTGATGCCATTTTACTGGATCCCATTATGTACTATAAATAAGATATATTTTTAAAACTGAAGAATAATTTTAGTTTCTTAAAATAGTTCAATAAATACCTTTAATCTCCAATCAAAATCTAATAATGTTGGAACATGCTTACTTGAATATTTGTATAATAAAGCATTAGTTAGTTGGTTTTTTCGTATTCTTAAGCAAGTTAGAAATGCTTGCTGTACATGTTCTGGGTATTCATGATACTCTAAAGGCATCTGTAAAATAAAATTAATTTAGATTTAAAGGTAAGTACTTATTTTCATTTTACTAAGAACTTACTTTAGAATCATCAAAAAGTAAACAGCTTGGAGTCTCTAGCAATGACAAAATGCGTTTGTGAATACTGTTAAATTCTTCTTTAGTCCAGTCTACATTGGTGAATTGTCGGAATATTGGACCAGTACCATTGCATATTTCATCTATGCAAGCATGTAAAAACTGGAAAAATATTACTTGAGTAGACTAATATTAGTCAGTATCCTTAAATAAGTAGAATAAAATAATCATAAGCTAAACCTGAAATAATTCTTCTTGTTTATCCTTGTTAAAAAGATTACAGTGTGAAATTTGATCATTATCCATAGTAATACTTTATTAAATTATTAAATTTCTGGAAAATAATGAAACAATAGTTATAACAATACTTTATTCCATTTTTTAAATAGAAAATAAAAACTTGTTAATTTTAAATTTATCAACAGAAGTTCTTACTATTGTTCAGGTCAAATAACAGAGTAGAATCTAAAATCTAAATTTTACTCGTGTACATTGAAGTTAATAATAACTAGTCCTTATTCCTAATAAGCTTTTCAAAATATAAATTATAACCTATGCATTTCTGTAGCAACATAAAGTGTAGGCTTGATAAAATTTGCTTTTGAGATTTTTTCGAAAAAATTTTCAGTTTTGTACATTAGAATATTTTTACTTTTTTTAATTAAAATCTAGATACTTTTATGAATGAATTCTAGTTTGACAAATTTACAAAACTAGTAAATAAAATAAGAAAATTTACAAAATTTAATTTATTAAGTGAATTATTACATCTTATTTTACTGAATAAATGAATATGATTTAGATGCGTACTTAAAAGTAAATATTAAGTTGCTTGATTGACGTTTCTATGATTGACTAGTTGACAGTTTGACACTTCGAGCATATACTAGCTGATACTAGTACTACTACTGGAGGACTGGATCACTGGACTTAGCCCAGAGTTGTTTCTGCTTGCTGTCTACAGTGTCTACGCTCATATTCCATGATTGTACGCAACTAGCGACACGACACTGCATGTGCATGATCTAGAAGAAACTTCTCGGCGGGAAACGGAAATCGAATAAATAATGAAACATAATTGTATTAAATCAATGCTTTTTACATCCTTTTTACATATTTTATACATCTCTGAAAAACATTGAATATTTATTAAATATTAATGAAAAATATTATTTTTTAAATAAATTAACTAAATATTAAATCACATCATCTTTTGCTAAAAAAGAAATGCCTGTGTAAAATATTGTAGCTTTTGGTGTCTATCTCCTTGCGGTCTGTTGAACGTTAAGCAACAATATGAACTATACATAAATTTTATTGAATAAATAAATAAACAATTACATGATTGTAAGTGAGTTTTAAAGGTAATATTTTGGTTGAAATATTAAATAAAATTGTTCAAATTTATTGCAATAGCATTTTATTAAGTAAAAACGACTTATTTACAAGCAATAGATTATTGTAAGATTCAACTTTACAAAAATATATATTTTTCTTAAGTAAAATCTCATTTTACTATTATGTAATATCTTTCTTGAAAATAGTAATATTAAATAGCCAAATATATTTTTAATATAACATATTTCACGACATATTTTTTATAGTCAACACATTTCACGACATTGGTGTCAATTTTTTGTACACTTCAATTAAATTTTTTATTTTCTTATTAGTCAACGGTGATTTTATTTATTTATATTTATATCTCTTATAATAAAAATATACTATTTTAAGAAAAAATCCTTATCAAATATCTTCAAAAACTAACTAAAACTAACTTTTAATGTTAATGAAATCAATCTTGAGCTACTGTGATTGTTTGGTTTTATTTAACTTTAAAGTTAATCTTTGTAGTTCAGATTTCAATGCTCTAAATGTTGCCAATAATTTTTTGTATTTATTACTCCAATTTAGAATTTCATTTTCAAGACTTTCATTTTTATCAACTAATGTTTTGTAATTTTCTAAAAAATAATCAGGGCTTGTTTGTGTGGCACAATCTTGTACTGTTACGTATTGAAGTAATCTAGGAGTTGTATAATGTGACTTATCTTCTTCATGAATTACGATTTGGCTTTCATTCATATAGTAACCTCCTAAGGGATCTTCAGGATGAGTTGCTGCTGTGTTACAGTTTTTCTCTTCTGAAGGAACATATATAACACTTTCCTGATTTGAATTTTCATTATCACAAATTTCATAAACAGGAACTTCATTAGACAATTCAGCATTTGCATCATCTAACTGAAAATAAATGGTGCTGTCACTATTATAATTACTATTATTAAAAATAATGGATTCTTCTTCATCGACAGAAATTTTTTTTCTTTTTCTTTGATTTTGAGACATAAGTCCCAAAGGAGGAGGTTCTGTTAAAAACAAGGAAGGTATCGCTAGAAAAATAAAGATTGTTTGTTACAGCAACATGCATTTGTGTTGTTAATTTTTAATTCTAATTTGAAAATAATTTTAAAATTACCTGTTGATTTTAGTCTCTTTTTTCCTCCTGGAATATTTAATAATTCTGTTGAGGCATCTGTCTTATAATCATTTTCTGTAAAATGAATAGAACAAATATGACAAGAATTAGGATTCCACATCCCTGCTCTTCGGCATCTTTCAATCCAAATGTCTCTCAATGGCTGGTTTTTAGGAAACTGATGGTACATTATGTTCATCCCGGCTCGTTTAGTTTTCTCAAAACTGTTATTACAAACAGCAACTGTGCATCTCGTTCCAGGCATGTTGTGTAGTAAAGTATTGGAACTTTGTACTATAAAAATTAAAAAAAAACAATAATAATAAAGATTTTTTTTATTATTTGTAATGAAATATTATTTATTTTAAAACAATAATTACATTTTTAACTAATAACACGTAAAATAATGAAAGTTTTATATAAAATTTGGCAATATTGTATAAAATTAATTCATGATTTTGAAGAATGCCATGAAAACGTTTATAAAAAAATTAAACTTTAATACATTTATAACTTACCCATAAGACTATGTACAGTGATTTAGAAATATAAAAAGTCTTGTTACTGAGTATTACTGTTCATTTTAAAATTTATTTGTAAATTGTGACAAAAATTAGTCTTAATTTTTTAAGTATGCACAACAATACTTAAGTTCATATAAGGTTATATCAACAAGTTCGATTAATTTCATCTTGAAGATTTAGAGGTCAGTGGCAATTCAGTAAAGTGCTGCCCTCTAAGACTATGTTTTGCTCGAAAAAAATTTCTTATCTTACCCTTAGAGCATATACACATGGAGGGAGCCTTCAATGCAAAAATTTGTAATCGGTGTAGAAAGAGAAAGACTGATTTT
>JAWWEO010000009.1:34273450-34317359 GCA_035582975.1 Ormyrus labotus | reverse complement strand
TATACTCAGTCTTTCTCTTTCTACACCGATTACAAATTTTTGCCTTGAAGGCTCCCTCCATGTGTATATGCTCTAAGATCTTACCACACCAGTTCCTTACCTTACCATGCATTCTTGCAACTTGGCAGTCGATAACTTACATTTGTATATTTATAAAATTATTCATGTAAAGGATTATTTAATTTTAGATCGTAACTATTATATGTACTTTTATTTATTTTGAAGTTGTTTCTTTCGGTAATCTTACAAAATTAGGAAAAGTGCAAGATTCAAATTTGAACATTCGAAGAGGAACACGGTTGGGGGCGGTTGAAAGAACTTCTAAGAAAAAGTTGCAGCAGTTTTAGGAAGATGTCGCGTCCGTTAAAAACGATTTGGGCACGAATTCTGATTTTACTGCTTCTAACTGCGGTAAGAGACCAAATGATAATGATAAGACTGCAACAAGGAGGTATTAGAATAATAAAATAATCTAGTAGAGTTGACGGACGCACGATTCTTGTAATTCCAACAAGTAATCGGCGAATACTTAACCTCTTTAAAATTTTCGTAGTTTTTATAGGATGAAAGAAGTTAACATATTAGCAATGATAAATGTTGTGAGGAAAATGTTTATCAAAATTTTGATTTTTGGTAAACTAAATATCTTAAAGTAACTTATTATGACAAGAATTATATTAAAGTACTGAACAATAAGGTTTTATAGAATTAAATTTTTTATAAAATTTTATAAAGATTTTCGGAATAAATCATTAGTTTAATTAACTTAAATAATTAAAATAAAAAAAATAAAACTCAAATTTACATTTACCATTTACTCTTTTAAGCTTATTTTTCTATATAGTATAATCATTGGAACAAATTTTTTCTTCAACTCGTCTTTATTTTGGCTATTAAGTGTAATGATATACATATTTTTATGACGTGTTACTTCAACTATACATAATTCTAGAATATTGATATAATTTTATAACATTGATGACATTTTTATGGTATGTAGTTAGAAGTGAATAATCAGAACATTCGATTTTCACGTTATGCCCACAAAGTGGTATTAAACGCGAAACCGTATCTAACTCCTAAAATCTACGATATATTTTGAGAAATTCTTTATATTGTTCATTACATTATTACTAATTTTCAGATTTTTTAACAACTATTCGACGCTGCATTAGAGAGATGCGTCACGTCGTCCCATCGCGACTTCTACAATTTTCGAAATATACGTCCGTGTCCAGAATGGCAAGTTTTTAATTTTTTCGTATTATTTGAAATTCATTATATTTATATATCTATGAACATCATATCTTAATTCGAATATATGGCAATTTTTGTCAGAAAAGTAAGTATTCAAATGCAATATTTTGTTAAATATTTTTTTTTATTTGTAATTTACCAATATTTTTTTACGAATTGCAGATTATTAAAATAAATATACAAAATAATGATTTAAATTTATTTTTCGATGGATGTCTTTTTCTTTGAAATTTCTTAATAAATTTAAAAAAAGTTTCTGAACTTATTAATCAAGTAGTAAAAAATAAAAATTATCCAGCAAAATTTTGCTATTGATTATTGGAAGATCTTAAGTTTTAGTTTATAAAAGTTAGTACTTCAATGTGTATTATTCTATATTTTCTAAGATAAAATTTAAAAATTAAATGCTTATTATTTATGTATAATACGTATATGAAAGGAGAAAAAAGATAAGAACAATACACAACGACGACAAATATTATATTTTTCGCTATAGCTTATTTATAAATTACAAGATATATAATAAAATACAATTTACAATTTATTTCAAAATTTGCGACCTTCATCAAGTTTTGTCTCGTGAAGGTGTCTTAGCAAAAAAGTGAAATAAAAAATTCAATTAGAATTAGATTATGGCGTTATTGCTAATAATGATATTTATTATTACAAAGTCGCAAAGATCACTTCTCGTTCTCTTGGTACTAATAATAACTAAAATTACGTATAAAAGTTGGGTTAAATTTTTTCTTAACAACTAAATATTAAATTAATGAACTGTCTTACAAATGCTTCGTATATTATATACTTTAAAATCTACAAAAATTTCTGTTCTTCAATCATGCGAGAGACGTAATAATCGTTCGAAAAGCAAAACGCGAAAGGATATATACGTGCACGTGACTCTGCAATTCATATACGCGTATACATTATGTTAATGACAAAGTTCCGTAATATATGCGCAAAGCAGAAAAAAATGGTAATAATTTCATAGCGTCAGCTTATAAGAATTGTCGCCAGAGCGGTACAATGTATATATATATATATATATATTGCAAATAACTCTATACATATTAGCGCACATGATATCGTGTCAGTATTGCTACGTTAAATGTTTACTAAGGATGTATATATAATAATATATATTATGAAAATGTATACGTTAAGGACCTCTTTCGAACCTGCGCTTATTCAGTCTCCGTGAAAATTTTCCAGCGGATCGTTCCCCTTGACGCCTTAAAAACCGGAGCATTCGTCCAGGAAATCCCCCGTCCCCATTTAGAGCGGAACATTTGCAAAGCTAAAGGTGTCGATAAAGCAAGGACTCCGAAATCCCCTTAAAACCCGATACTTTTCTCGCGCGCGCCGAGAGCCGGCATTCGTCGATATATAAATTCAGGTGTGTCGCGAGAGAAAAGCGTTGGCTCCGAGTCTCGCTCGGCGATAACGGGGGCCATTCGAAAAGAGAGAAAAAAAACAACAAAAGGAGGGAGACTTGTCCTCGCAGGATCGAGATAGGGCCTCAGACTAGGCTCGCGTCCGAGGACTTCTCATTAACATTATCTGCTTACGAGGGTTCCTTGTGCCGCTTAAGTTAACCTCAACGTATAAAGTCAGTCGAAGAGCCGCGTTCCCTCAGATCTGCTTCTTTTTTAGTCGCGCTTTTTTTTTTCTTCTTCTCGTGTGCTTCTTACGGGCCGATTGCGTAATTCGCCACTTAATCCTAAAAATCGTGCGCGGAGAGAATTTTATATTATATATATATATTAATTTGTGCTTCGTTTTTTTTAATACTTCTTTTTTTCTAAGGAACACTGAATTGCTTTTTTTTTTTTTTTAATTTTCAACACTTTTCCCGGAGTAAGATTCTTTGTGCGCGGCGCAGTTGAACGAAAATTTTTGTTGAAGTGTGGCTGTTTAACGATGAAAGATTTTTTATTTACATAATTAACGAAGAGTATTCAGGCTTCTGCTCGGCTGCTGAAGCGGTTAGAAAAAAAATGATTTCTCGCAAGATCCCTTATCAGCCGAGATAACGGCTGACGATTTAAATCTCAATCATATACGGTAAAACATCGTAACGGAGACGAATTTCTTTTATTTAGCCACTTATTAATTCTGATTGTTTTTTTTTTATTTACATCAAAAGCCGCTTCGGAAGCAAAAAAATCCTTTTAGGCTTTCTTAAAGTAGAAAGGTGAAATGATCGTATACAAGTTAGTTCGCAAACGGTTCGACTGGCTTAATTCATGTAAAGTGGAATGTGAAAAGCGAGGAGACTCCGCTGAAATTTGAAAGTAAAAATAAAAGGAGAATGCCGGGTGTAGATAAGGAATACAATAAATTAGACGAATAGAACGGCGCCGCTTTTCGCATTCCACTTCCTTCTCTTCATCGATGCTTTTATACGTACGTACACATACAAAGTATTAGGAAATAAATGTTGGACAGACACGGACGTTTTTTTCTTGCATTCCATTACACAATACTGATCGATTCAAGCATTGCAGATTTCAATCCGAGCCACTCGAGAATGGCTCTAAACAAAAAAAAAAAAAAAACAAAAAAAAAAAAAGAAATACCTCCTTTGCGCGAAAACGAAGCACACCGTAAAAAGCAATCGTGAAAAGCCTTAAAAGGTAAGTTTGTAAAAATTCCCGCCTCTCTCGTCCGCTTCCCTAAACGTTTGAGTAGCGCGTTAGCAAAACTGGGCAAAATCTCTTGATCAAAAGAAAAAAAGCTCCATCCGTGTCTCGATATATCGGCCTGTATACCCGAGGAAGCGCCTCGGCGTCACCGGATATAACGATATTCGCGCGGAACAAATTGGCAGCGCCTCTCCTAAACAAGGTAAACATAATTTAAGCGGTAAAAAAATATCGCGCCTGCTCTCTATGCTAGGAGTCTCTTGCTCTCTCTCTCTGTCTCTTTCTCGCGCGTTTCCCCGCTCCCGCCATAGGAGGGGGAGGCGGCGGCGGCCTGTTTCGCAGAAAGGGAAGAGGAAGATAAAAAAAAAAAATAATAATAATAATAAAAAAAAAAGAAAAAAAAATTAAACAACGAAATTTTTAAAATGGCACCATCCCCCACTCGCCCGCGCTCTGTCGTCGAGCGTCGTCCCGCACCGTTGACGAGGCTGATCTCTAACTCCGCCGGTGGTAGTCGTTGAAGTTCGTGCGGTGGTTCGCCGCCTCGAATATGTCCTTCTTCCTCGGGCACTTGCCCTGCCCGGTGATGAACTCGCCGAAGGTGCACTTCGGCGCCGTGCACTGCTTCGTCTGTATGCATCTGTAAGCAGTCCGGGAAAGGGGAAGGTTTATTGCCTTGTTTGCAGTCGGGGAGGCAGAACGCCGTTACGCCCGGTTTTGGGAAGGAGTTTGCGATGTGCTACTTTTTTTTGTTTAATGATTTATTTAATGATTTTATCAGGGAGTGTGTGTTTGACGTAGATGATTATCGCCGTGTGTCTATATATATTCAGTTAAATTGAAATGTTCGGTCGTTTTCATGCTTTATCGGAGTATTTCGAACGATAATTCGAGTATACTCACATTCTGTCGTTGAACGATACAATGCCCTTTCCATGCTGTAATCTCGAGCAATTGACGTCGCCGTCGACGCAAATGCACTCGCACCCTCCGTCCATGGTCATTTTCGGCGTGAACTGCGAGGGACAGCGGCACCTGGAACATTCGACAATTTCCCAGCTTCACCAAAACGAGCTCAATCGTTACCAATATTGAGAGTGTCGCTCAGCTTTCGGCCCACATCCACAGAGTGTTCAATTAGCACTGTTTGCCCGCGTCGTTACTCAAACAATTTACACCCGCCGTCATACAATACTCTCGGCCCCAGTATCACTAAACCGGGAGTTTTAGTAGGCGCGTCGGCGGGGGGGAGCGGAACAACAGAATTATTCGACAACCGCCGTCGCGGCGGAGAGATACACGCGCAGATAGTCCCCGCGTAAATAACAGCCGAAAACTGGGTTATCCAAACAAGACTCACGCTCTCCTCGGCGGCCTGACGATGTTCTGCGGCGCCGGCGACAGCGGATAGTGTCTCGCGGCTCGGTACTCCGGCGGCTTGTCGCTCTGGTAGCCGGGACTCTTCCTCTCCCGGCACTCGCACTCGGTGTGGTTCTCGAACGAGAGCTTCTCCACTTGCGTCTTCTGGAGATACGTGGCCTGGAACGAGAAAACGTCGTGGGCAATTAGAACTTTGGCTCTCTCAAAGGGGAGACGGTTAATTGGGGCGGCTTTCGGTTTGTTGGCGTTTCGGGGAAAGGAAAGTGGAGAGGGGTGAAGATTTTTTGGGAAGCGATCGTTTGGGCAAGTTTTTTTTGCCAATCGAAGTTGGAATTTTTTTTCTTCAGTCTTAAAAAATATAGGTAGAATAAATAAGGTATTATTTACGAATTTATTTTTCAAGGGTCAAAGTAAACGATTTTTATACGATTCTCCTATTTTTAGATCAAAAGCAGCCGAGAAGAAAAAAGCAGATGCTTGATTAAATAATCCCTATATAATTCAACTGATTTTATCCCAGCCAGTCGCCATCCCGTTATACATCCCGCAGGAAGCTTATAACGTCGAGAGCAGATTTTTCCCCGGCGGCCGGCACCTCGCACGACTTCCACACAGCCGAGCCCCAGTGACATAAAACGTCTCGGCGCACGAAAAATAAATCATAACCCATCAGTCGCGGAAGATTTACATTTTTCCGGGGCCCGCGGAGAGATATCGGCTTTCACGGCCGCTCCGCGGCCGTATCTCAAACATCAAATAAAGCAGCTTTTTATCTTTCAATAAATATCAATCACCGCCGCGGCGGCCTCCTCTCGGCCGTGAGATTCGCTCGGGGCGAATTTCCATACCGCTTTTTTCGCGCGCGCGTGCAGAGAAGCAAAGGTTCGCGCTCTCTCGCGGAAATGCGCCGCGTGCATTTTAAAGCTCCGGTTTATTAGAAATGGTAAGCAGCTCCCATTTGTCTCGGACGTCGTCGCGTCGCGGCCGCGGACGGCAGGAATTCGAAACGGAGGGGGATCGAACGCTCCGCGGCCGGTGAAAATAAAAGGCTTTCGATTTTATATAGAGGAGCGCGTGCCAACTTTCTCGATCCGAGCGGACGACGACGACGACGAGCGGGGCTTAAATATTTATATGCCGAAGCTCTCCCGGACGTTTACAAATTTTTTCGCGCGCGCGCCACGGCGAAAGGAAGCGCGGCGAACTTTTTAATCAGCCCGATGCGCGAGCAAAAAGTTTTTCCGGAGTTTCCAGAGCCCGGGGAGACCTGCCGAAGTGCGCGCGCGGCCAGAAGTTTTTTTCCGCGCCCGTCGCTGAAATCGCTCGGGCGTCGCGTCGTTCGAGCGACGTCGCGTTGTTGGGCGAGTCGAGAGTTTTATTGGGTGCGTGTTTACGGTGCATTAAGGCTTGATTAAAATTGTTTCAAGAGCCGGTTGGAAGATTTAGAGTTTATTGTAAATGGACGAGAGGATTAAATTTACGTTTAAGGTACATATAGTGTGCACGTTTTTGTGAGTTGCGATTTTACTATAATATAACTTCTGAATTCACGCAAGCGGGAAAAATAAAGGCGGTAATAATTTTTGGTACTACGGCTATGCAAACAAATGGCAAAATATATTTATTAGCCGGCCGTACAATTGTGAAAGTAAAAACAAAAAGTATGGTGATTAGGAGCTAAAATTTATGCTCGAAAAAATCGTTTTCGAAAGAAAGTCACCGGAATATTATTAAGTTAAGAGTCGCTTCCAGACATGCAATTAAGAGAAACAATCTATTCGTTAACCTCGAAAGTTTGGTTTATAGTCGTGCAGAAATTTCCTTTGGAAAACACAACAGTGAATTGCATTACATTTATTACGGTTTGTGATTTAAATAGAAATATTCGTTGCGTTCCGAAGCAGCGTTCTCCCGAGGTTTATCGTCGAGGTGTCAAAAATTAATTGATAAAGAAAGCTAACGGTTATAAATATTAGTTTACTGTATGCAATAGCGTAGCATTTTCACAATAAATTAATAATTATTATTGTAATAACAATTCGGAATGTCCATCCTATTTTATGATATTTATGGCGCAACTATGAATCTACAATAAACCAACTTTAGTTCTAATTCTCGAGTGTAAATCTTCCGAATATTAATCTTCTAAAAAAAAAAAATACTAAATTCTGAAAGTTTTACGATTGCGAAAATTCGCACGATAAATCTAAATTCCATTTCAAACGTAAATTTAATCTCCGACCAAGTCGAGCAGCGCTTCTTGAGCAACCTCTGCTGTTTAGTATCAAGTACAACTTGTAGCGCATCCCCAACCTTAATGGTATGATTTAAGCCGCGGAATTTGGCAGGCGGCTTTGATTTTTCTTCGCCGCGCTCGGAAATTGCCAATTGAACGGCTGCCCAGCGCCGCCGGATCCGCTTAAATTTACGTGGCGTTTGAACTTGGCGGAAGCTTCGCCTTTTCCCCCGACGGAGATATTAATGCGACGAGGGGGGGAAGGCCGCTTGCTTCTGCTCGTTGGCAGCGTTCAATTCCGGAGCTGCTATCGACTCGCGTAATTGCACGTGTCGTCGCTCGCAATGGATTTCGCCTTGTTTGCCGGTAGGAGAAGCCGCTTTTCCCAGGAGTCTATCGGTTTTGCTTGCTGTGTGTAATTGAGGGGGGGGGTGGGGGGGGACTTTAGGACTCGCTAAATATGCGGGCTGAGCTTGACAGGCGAGGGCTGACGGCCGTGACGAATCAATGAGTTTCCGCGGCGTTGGGAAACTTTGTTTGTATAATTTGGCGGAGAGATTATTGTGTCTCGTTGCGCGACGGAGAGAAAAATTTTAGTTTTGAATATTTATGTGCGGAAATTTTTGTTTGTCGAAATAATAATGCTTGGAGTAATGACGGAAATGATTGTTTGTGAATGTAAGTTTTAGGCATTGTTTCGACCAAATTTGTCGTAATTAGTTACCGAAGTATTATTATCTTATTAACTAAACGGCAGAGTTTGGCAGTTATGTATTATTTTAATTGTCTGTAAAGTACCATAATTTCTCCATTAAATATAACTTTCTAAATTTTCGAATTCTAAGTAGCCTTTTGCCTAAAGATATTATTTTTAAACAGCTTTTACATTTTCATAACGAGAATAAAATAATAGTTAAACTGCACATTATTCGCGAGTTTCGCAGCATCGTGAAACAAAACCGGTTTTTCATATATTCTTTGCAGATACGTTAGAAAAATCTTATTTGAATTTATTCTTAATAAAATTCATAGAAGTAAAATTTCATTCTTAATAATTATTGACATTTTCAAGTTGAGAATATCTTTAGCGTCACCAGATCTAACAATTTTTTTTATTTATACCTGTTTACTTTTATTAAAACAATAAAACCATAAAAGTCTTCAAACCGTACCCTCAATCTCGCGCACTTGAATCCCGCGGAAAAGCAACTATTCCCATATAAGACTCAGCGGCTGTATTTTCATTGCTCCTATTGTAAATGAAACCGCAATTTTGATCGAAAGTTTCGATTTCCAACGGCGACGTCAATAAATGACCAGTCCAAAAAGATCGAATCGCTCACATAAATCTTTTGGGACTTAACATATGCGACTCGGGTGACAATATCAGCATCTTCGGCCGCTGCATTAGCGCGGCAAATAGAACGTAATGAGATTCCTGGGAGTGTCTTACATTACGTTTCATTAAAGATTTAAATTTAAAAGCGGTTTTTGTTCGAAGCTAAAAAGATTATTTACGGATATTTGTGACTGACGTCGTACGTAAATAAAACAAATATGCGCTCTGCTAATTACGCCAGCTGTAAAGATCGCATTGTTTTTTAAACGACCGCGAATTTTAGATCGCGCGTCAAGTTAACTCGATAAAGTTTATTGCAAAATTATAAGTTGGCAAAGTAATGACTGCGACAAGCGCGCAGATTACAAAATTTATAATTAAAACCAGTTTTTTTTTAATTGAACCGGTTTAATCGAGTCAAAATTCACCGTCTTTAATGCCAAAGAAAAACTGCTTTATATCGGTATATATCGGATGCGGAGTTCAAAAGAATCATGCCCGTCGGCGGTCGCGCCGAGGGAACCGCGGTCCGTTACGACTGTCGACGCGGCGCTTCTCAGTTTTTAAGACCTCGCATCCGATATAGATTTTTCAATGCACCGTCGAAAGCCTCCTTTTCCGCTGTTAATATTTTCAGACTTGAAGTTGCGCAGAACATTCTTTTTTTTCGGCCTCGTATTTGGTTCGTGCGTCTCGTCAAGCACCGGAAGAAGCGTTTAAACGCGACCCTCGCCGCGTCATCCCTAAAAGACTTCCTCGAAATCCCGCAAAGCAGACCCGTGTCAAGTGCTTGTGAAAAATCGGCTCCCAGCGTGAGTTCTGTTAGTGCGCGCTAATTCTCGGATATTTCACGTTACCGCATCGCGTCGTCCGCATAACGCAGGTAATAATTAGGCCCCGGGCATCAGCGGTTTACAAGTCAATTTCTCCTCGGTCTTTCATATCCGCCTCCCCGAATATAACCGTTCGCCTCTCGACTTCTTTTTTCTCCTCCGATCTTCACTTTTGCCCTCCCCGCCGCGTCGGTCAATAAACGCGATTTCTACCTCGGGCGCATCCTTTGGAATTGAATTTTCGGCGGGGGGAGGGGGGAGAAGCACAAGAGAGAAAGGGGGAGTAGGAGGAGGGCTCATTAGCATTCGGCTCCGTTTTCTGTCTTCTCGCGGGGCAGCCTCCTCGCTCCGGGCTGCTATTCATGAATGAACGCTTCGCGCGCCCACGTGACGCCCCGACGCGATATTGCGCTGCATCGCACGTCGCGGAAGAGCGAGTCGCGCGCGGGTGGGAGCGCTGTAAGTGCGCTCGTAATTTGAAGGTACGAGCCGATTTTTGTGCGCCCCGAGCCGGGGATCTTTTCCGCTGAGGGATCGGTTGATTATTCGTTTGGAATTGGTTGAGTACTTTTACTCTTCCGACGCTTTTTGGATTATTTTTTGAATTGCGTAATATTTAGAAATCTTTTAGAAATTAAGTTATTACGTTGTGGTTGATAGAATGAGGAATGATTGTACCTTTCGACATGAAGTTTTGCGATTAGACAAGAATTTGTTTAACCGTTACGTTACTTCACCGCGAGGATTATCGATTTTATAAATCAATAATTGGTGTAATTAGATGCGCTTATGATTATATTATTTGCACGTTTATTTTATTATTGTAGAGATAAGGCTTGAAAATTGCGCAACATTTAATAAAGAAAGATATTAGTTTTGAAAATTTTGCAATAAAGTGTGAAATAATCACGTCGTTGTTTACAAAGCGTAAATTAACTATCGTAAATTTCTCACTCTGCAAGTAAAATAGTTTTAGAAAACGCATTGACCATTTTTATTTTTCGAGGTTATAACATTTATCTTCATGCAAATGCTTAGCGGTCAAACGTTAAACGCTAAATTTATTTTGAAAATAAATTCGGAGACTAACCAGAATTTCGATTCCTCCTCGAATAAAACTAAAAAAAAAGTCAAACGAACTCATCCAAAAAAACGCAGCTTTTCCTCGGTACATTTTCCCGCGCCTCGCTCGGTAAACATCAACAGCAGCTCCACCGTCAATCTTCCTCACCTGACCCCTCCCCTTGGCGATTAGTATTCCCCGTCCCGGTCGACACCTACCACCCGGCGAAAAGCCAATGGAATTTCCGGGTGTCGCCTCTGGTTTAAAGATTTCGCTCTCGCGCGTTCGATGCTAATTCCGCGTTAACGGACGTTCCCCTTTTCTTTCCCGGGCCGGGAGAGAGAGAGAGAGAGAGGCGAGCCGCGCCATTATCATAATGCAACGATTATCGTATTTCATGTAAAACGAGAGAGAGGGATGCTTTACGAGCCGCCTCGGAACGCATTGACGAGCGAAGCTTCTTGCGAAAGGAGAAGGAATTTTCGCCTTTTGATCGGAGATCCTCGGCGGGAGAGGTGCTTTATGGGGAGGCTCTGACTGATCGCCGTCCTTGGTGGCTTCGATTCGGGTTGATGGCCGGTTTTATAGGTCAGTTTTTGTCCTTTATGCGGTCTAGACTGCTTTAAAGAGATGGGGTTTCAGCGAGGAAGTAATAAGAGGTTTTTCTGAATTTGCGCCACTATATTACATTGAGAAGCAGCAAACAGGTTTCTCTAATATTTTCTGTTTTATTATTAATGTTAAGGCAAACACTTCTTAGCCGTTTTATTATTGTTTTCTTATAAAGTTTGCTTTTTGATGCAATCTTGATGATCCACTGCAATTTAAATAATGCAGTGCTTGAGACGCACGTAATTTGATTAATCTCGACATTATATAGTTAAAAAACAATTTTCTTAAGAAGGGTTAATGGAGGTTTCCCTTAAACGAGCTCTCTCGCGTCGTAGGCGTTTAATACGCAGAACCTTTTACAGTGCGAGCTTTTATGGAGGTACTTTCTATAAAAAGAATTTTATTTTATTATATATCCATTATGCAAACATTTTTTCTTTATTTTTTTTGTGAAATTAAAAAAGCACTTTGGAACATTGCAAGAGCAAAGTGTTGTTAAACTCATTGTATTTATATACACTTTTTGTACGTAAGATACAAGCATATTGTGAGAGAAGGTTTACCGCCCTATTTAAAAGAGCTACGGAAATAAAAATTTCTGAATTTTTGTAGCAAGAAAGGGGGGAATATTAAACACTTAGAGGATTGTGAAGAAACAAAAGGATGGAGAATGAAATTATTATAAAATGATTACTTTCAAGAGAGAATTGTATTAAAAGAGCGTAATAATGTAGAGACAGAGAAAATTTTTAACAGGGTAGTTAAAGAAATAGATAAAAGAAAGGGGTTTGTAACAGGATAGAGCTTAGGCAAATAAGAATAGAGAGAGGATAAATTTAGAAAATGGAAATAATTATCAATATAATTGTTAAATTGTTAAATTGTTAAACTGTTAAATAGTTAAAGTTAAAAAGTTAAAAGGTAAAGATAAGTTTAAGATTAAATCAGCAATATGTGCAAAATGTTAGAAGAAAAATGATGGTAGGATAAGTTAAGATTAATTTCGATGCGTTAGATAAATGTACTAAAAATAGGATATGGATTAAAATAAAGAACAAACCCTGGTAGAATTTCCAGCATTGAAAATGGACAGGAAAATAGTTAATAGATAAGTCCCGTGACTATTTAATAGGTCGCGATGAAACGCTTTTTTTCATATGGTTTCGCTATTAAATAGTCTGATAATTTTCTTTCTAATTGACATTGGCTAGTAAATAGCTAAGAAAATTATTCAATGCAACGTCATAATACAAACGGTTATTATCCATACAAAAACAATCTCCCACCCGAAGCCCAAATTCCTAAATCACAAATCCTAACAACTTCAGCGAACCGCGCCGTTCCGCGCAGGATTACAAAGCCAAAGCAGATAACCCAATTCCAGCAGCTCATGACGCACGACTTCATTACAGGTCTAAACTCCGGTAAAGCAGCGCGCGCGCGCGCATTAATCCCCGGCGGTGTCGCTACCGCGCGAATTTCCGCGCGCACACCGAACAGCGAGACAGATAGATGATCGGCCGCGATAAGCGCGAGGCGCGCAGCGCGGAATCCGCGTGTACACAACGAGCGGAGATCCTTCCCCGGCGCGTTTATTAATTGGCCAGATCGATCTTTCGCGTTCGCCGTGCGTCACACGCGCGCTGTAATGAGTCACTTGGCGCGCTGTTTGTTCAGCCGCGATAGATGCGTATCTCGCGCGCGCGGGTCAAAGCTGCAATTTTTTTTCTCTCGCCGCTGGCCCCCGCGGGTTAGTTCTTACGTTGTGCGTTGTGGTGCTCGATGACGCGATAAAACGGCGCGCTCGACTGACGTTTTTGAATGATCGGCTCTTGTGCAGGCCGAGAGTCCGTTTGCTCGGGGGATTATTATTGCGAGCGCGCGTTTTTAATCGCGCGCCGATATTTTATGATTCGCCGCTGGATAAGGTAATAGAGAGATATTAGATGGACGATTGAGTCACGGAGCTGCGAGTTATTTATTGCGTGGAATATATAGTGTAATGGAGTAGTTTTCGATTTCTTTATTATGGAAAGTAGTTCACGGGATCTGCGGCTGTATCGGTTGTACGGTTCGAAGATGAAATGCGCGTTTACGAGAGAGTCGCTTTCGTTTTACTGCAAAAATTGGAATGAATCGGTGCGTCTCAAAACAGTACTCGCTCAAAATGATTGCTTGTGTATTTAAATCCAAACTACCGACCTCGACTTAATAGCCAGTCATTTAATATGCATTCTAAGATTGAGCCGTTGTAAATTCGTGATTTAAATTACCGTGAACTTCAAAAGCCTACCCAGATACATAGCAATCCACCCGCGTTTTCCAAAGCTTAATTGCCCCCTCTAATTTACGATGCCCTCTCGATATATCCCACTCTCGATGTTCGCGAAAAATCCACAACCGAACGCATCGTCCGCGCATCGACGCATAACTCATCGCCCGGGACGTCCCGATAAATCAGCGATTCTCACTTCTCGCGGCGGACGCAATAATTAAGCGTAATGCGTTAACTTTCCTCTCTCTCTCTCTCTCTCTCTCGGCTTCTCTCATTGACGCTCGAAGCCGGCGAGCTCGTAAAGTGTTCCGATGTACTCGAGTTCCTCTCTCCCGCGGTCTCGCCGATGTTATCTCTCGGCTGGAACTTATGTCCGGCTTGAACCGCGTGGGCGAGAGCTGCAGCGCGCACTTTTTGCCGGCTAAGCAGCGCCGTACGTCTGCGATTGTGTTTTACCGTTTCCAGACGGGGGAATTAGAATCTTAATGGCGTCGGGAGAGAGAGAGAAAGCTTTTGCCGCACGAAACTAAGGTTTTTCGTGGTTTTTAATCAATATGTAGCGTAAAAATGTTTGTTTATTGCCTTGCTGGGGTAATTGGAAATAGCAGTTGGCGAGTTTGTTCCGCTTCGCGTTGCAATATTGGTTAAGTAGAAGTGATTTTATTGACTGCTTAGAGACAAAAATTTATAACGTATATTATAATTTATGAATTAATACTCTTAAAAGTCACATTACGTGATTAATAAACATGGTTTTTTATAGACAAAAATTTTTTATCTGAAATATATTATATCGCAGTTCCTTATCAGACCGAAAATACCGCATTCATATACACGCATCAAATCTGAAATTTATCATCTCCATTGTTATGCGTCGCTGTCAATTTTCTTTCGAACAATTTCATTGTACTCGACAGCCGTACCGATTTTCGCGTACTCATTACTCACGATCCTCTCTCTCGAGCCCATCGCGCAAATCAGATTAACCGTAGCCGCTCTCCTCTCTCGAAAAAAGCGCGAATTTTTGACGGGGCTCGATCCTCGTGAAAGTCCTGCTTTTAACGGCGTAATGCGCGCTTCAATATCGCAATAGCGCCGGCACGAAACGAGCCGTAACGTCTCTAACAGATACGAGCGGCCGTAAAACGCAGCGCGCCTAGGACGATTGTGTGCTCTCGGCGCGTAGAGCCGAGAGCTCCGCCGCGGCTGCGATATCGCGGATTATGCGCCACGAACATCGGGGCTTCGGGCCTCGGAGCCTGTAAAGCCAGTCGCGCCGTTTGATGGAGAACCCGGAATCGACCCGGTTTCTAATTTTCGAATTCCGCGGTTTATACGAGTTTTCGAAAATTGGTTCGGGCGACACGGGAGAGTAAATCCGGCGAGCGAAGTGTCAAGGGTTTATGTTTCGAACGGGTTGGATTTACGTTATTGTGAATGAATGTATTGGTAAAAATAGACTAAAGATTTCGTTGAATTATTCATTCGTTTTGTTACGTGCTTTTATTGAGCATTGACGCGCGGTTAAAAATAGAATAGATCACGTTGTTTTTTTTAGTAATAGAATGTGTCTGTCACTGATATTTCCTTGCTGTTAAAGATGAAAAAGACAATAGAAAATTTAAAAGATAACTGTTAAAGCGATTGAATCAATTTAGAGTGCATGACCCCTCTCGCATAATTGTCATTGAAAGTAGTTTCTTGCAGACAAAACAATTAGAATCATCGATTTGCGTTGGGTGCAACTGTCTTGTGATATTGTATACCGTTATTATACACCGTGAGATATTTAAAGTGCATTGATAAATTGATTGTTTGCCGTATCTCTCTTAACCATTAAGTGCTTTGATTGTAAAGCTGCAAAGAAAATATTGTTTTAGATTGCAATCCATTCAAACCTCTTGTTTTTTAATGAACCAATGCATTAAAGCAATTTTTTTTTCGATATGCAGTCGTTTATCATTCTTTATCAAATTTTTTATTGGATTTATTGCTAGTTTAATTTTCAACGAAATGGTAACTCTTCGTGAATAAAAATAAGGTATTTAATTGAAATATACTTAAATGATTATACCATATTTAAATGAAGCCGTAAATAAGTTTGATTAAGATGCGCTGGGTGGCTTTCAGATTACGAAACAAAGGTGATGGCCTTTAACAATTGTTATAGGGAGGTCCTTTCATGATGTACTGGATGGGTAAGATAATTAATTTCCAAGCTTGGCCGTAATTAAAAGGCGACGTGCTTCGTCTTTGAGATGTCTTATTAACGCCTACGTTATGCGGCTTTATTTTCATAAGATGGTAATTAATGCTCTCATTATTCTTTTTTTAAGAACTCAATAGCGACAAAATAACTTTATTTTGTACAATAGTTCTTTATTACAAAAAAAAAACTCGTTTTGATGTAATTGTTGCCTCTATTGCCTGATGAATCACACCCCAAATTCCAATCAACAATGGAAGGCAATTTGTAGTCAATCACCAATAACAATTCAATTTAAGCAGTTATTGTCCAACTACTTCTTTTCAGAAAAGTAATAGGAAACTTAAATTCCGAGTCCATAAAAGAAAGCATTACTCAGCTCAACCGATCCAGTAAAATAATGATCCAACGGTACTCCTTAACCGATTCGTGCATAAAATCGAAAAAATACACGTCGCGAGTCAATATTGCGAGGCGTCCATAACCGGGTGCGCGCTCGCACCTCGGGAACTTATTTCCTCGGTAAAATAACCGCAAGCTCTCTCGCTCATTCAGCGCCTCCCGGCGTAAAACTTCCGGTAAACGCGCGGGCAGCCTTAAATCTCGAAACCTATTCCTCGCAACGATTTGCGCGCAGCGCAGCAGCGGCGGCGGTCGAGAGAGAGAGAGAGAGAAAAAGAGCCGGCCGAGAAAAAGAGCGAGGCGTCCCCGACGCCGGTATGCGGATTTATCGCCGGCCGCCGCGTTCGTGCCCAAGTAAGCGTAATGCGCGGGATATATATCCACGGGATGTACGGAGAGAGGAGTATCCAGTGTCCGGTGTTTCTGCCGCGGAGGTTATACTGCTTGGGTGAATACTGGCGAGGTGGGAAGTTTATCGCTTATCGATATGGGTTACGGTGGAACGACCAGACGGCTGAATTGCGGGGTTTTGGGGAAGAGAGTCGGATGTGCTCTGCAAAGTTTTCTGATATTTCTCTATTATTGCTGGTTTTCGGCTGGGGGACGTTGTAAAATATTAGTTTTTGAGCGGTACTTCGTTTGTATCGAAAGTTTACTTTAGATAATCGAAATTTATGTACTCGTAATAGGAATTTACGTTTCATTAAATTTGTACTTTAATATACAAGTTAGTTATTAAAAATAAGAAATAAGATTTATTTTAGGATACAAATCAATACTCATTCAATTGTTTTATAATTGTTTACCAACAAATAAATCAGATTTTTATTTATTTACTTCGAATTCCACATTATAAACCCCTACAAATTTACAGCAGGTCACGTTCGCACATCACGTCACTCGCAAAGCCGCCCGGCCAAGTCAAAGGCGAGAGTTCCGGTGTAATGTATTCCCTCTCGGAAGGCGTTACATTCAGCCGACCGATCGCGTTCATACTCCAGTGCCCGCGCGGATCCTCGCGCATCTCCCGACTGGACGTTCGGACGTCTCTCGCGCCTGCGCGCGAGACTAATCCTCGGTAATAAGCGATATCATCGGGCTTTGACGGCGCAGCTCGCGTCTCTTGGACCCTCCGACTGATCCGATTATGCGCCGCTCTCGTTTTTTTTTCACCTTTGCCTTTCCCCCGTACGGGATTTATTAGCGTAATGCTGATTTAACGAGATTTTCCAAGCGGTTATTTATGGACCGGTAGGAAGTCCGAAACGGGAGCCCCTCGCGAGGAGGGAACGAGTGTTTAATTAATTAAGGCTCGATTTTATTTTGTAATTACGTATGCTAAGCGGTATATTACGCCGGGAAATTTATGTCTAGATCGGGGAGTTAATGCTCGCTCTGGCGCGAGAGAGTCAAAACATATTGCGAAGGACGGGAGATAAAAACTCATTACTCCGCGTAAATGCAAACAGATCGTTTCGCGAAAGAATTCGAATGCGAAACGACGTTACAAGCATCGTTATTTAAAATTATTGCCAGCCGCTGATTAGTTAAATATATTGTTATGGGATATGTTTTATGCTGCCTTAAAGATAATTAAAAAGCATTGTCCGGCGCAATAAAGGCTGATCCTCGCGTCTGATAAGTGAATCAATTTGACTCACTCGCAAACTATTTATAAAGATCTTTCCAATAAAAGTCGTGAGATATATCGGAGCAACTGTGTATGAATGATACTCGTTCGAGTAACATTCAGGCATTCGCGAAGACTGATGCTTTTGTGCGCCGGAGAACATAAACTCTCGGGCGTGAATTAATCTCTTATCGTCCCGTATTTTTGTCGCAGTTTACGCTCGGTGAATCACGCGAACGCGGACTGCTTGTACGCAAATTTCACGCTTCGACTTTATTATATATTCAAAAGGGTGCAAAAGCCGAAACGCCCATTGCGCTGGAATTAATTTACTTCTTCTCACGCGCGCACTTGCTCCTTAAGCTGCGTCTAGTCGACGAAGAAGGTGCACGAGCCTCCGTGGATTATAATTGATTTAAACGATCCCCTTCCTGAAATAAATTAATCGACTTGTAAGAATTCTAATCGCGGCAAAAAGTCGGCGTTCGTTCGCGGGCGCACAACCACTTGTTGAATTGATGAATGAAGTCTGGCAGCACAAAAGACGTTAATTTATTTAGTTGTTTTTTTTTTTCTTACTCCGCATCGCGCCTCGCTCGAGTTATTCATAGATCCGAGGAGAAAGAAGCCGATAACGCCGAGACTCGCGATTCTTATCGGCCGCAAGAAGCTGTCATTACTCATGTCTACGATGTAAATGCAGCTGGGAGATTATGGATTTTCGAACGCGGCCGAGGAGGCTGAGACAATCCGGGGTAATTGAATATCATCGGGGAGATGCATTGAATCATCGACCGTATCGATCAGCGATTCTCGCGATGATTCGTGTAAAGGTAACGGAGTTTTGCGTTTCGTGCTTGATTGCAGGTGGGGTGTATCTGTTTAAAAACATTTCTGCAAAATGATGATTTTTTTATACGATTAAAATTAATGTCAGCGACAATTCGTAATGATTTGCTTCGAGCAGAAGCTGCTTTCAATAATATTTTGACATAAAAACGTATTGAAGCGTAAAAATGATGAATGAAATCAGAATAAATCACGCTATTGTGAGCTCGATTGAAAGAGACATAAATTCATAACAATCTACGAAGATGCAGAGCAGAAGGTACAAAAGGAGAACGAGAAACGCAGGCAGCGAGAGAGAGAGAAAAAGAAGGAAGGCAAAAAAGGAGAAAAACATCTAGTAAGACATAGATACGAGGAAAACTGCAAGAGAAAAGGCAGCCGGAGGGTCGGTTAAAAGGACGAAAAGGATATTCTTCTGCCGGGGAGAAAAAAGGTGAATCCAGAGAGAATCGAAGGCATAATCGGAGAAAACGAGTCTTAGAGGCAGACATAAAAGCGAAGTAATACCGAAAGCAAGATCTAGAGGTAGAAAGTAAGAGAGTAAATCGGGTGATATACGATTGAAACGTACCGAACGAGAGTGAAAGAGGCGGCTGGCAAGAAAGTAACAAGTCGCTCTCCCCCCGACTCGCGGGGGGAGGGAAGAATAAAGGCGATAAAGGAAGATAAACCGTAAGCGAAGCGGCAGAGAGAGACGGAGGAGGGAATTTACGATCGACAACGCTGTCTCGCTAGAGAGAGAGAGCGTTACTAACAATAAGACCGGCGCATTCCATGCCTGGCTAATCAAGGATGCCGATAAATCGGTCGCAAAGTAAGCGACGGCCGCCGTCGCGGATGATCCAATTAGAATTTGTTTCAGGCCGCACGGCTGCCGCCGAAGACTTTGATCGATCGACTTTGTTTCATAATCGAGCGCGATTCATTGATCCACCGTCTCGGGAATTAGATTCTAATGTGCTGCGTAGGAGCTGCGCTGGCGGGAGAGGAGAAGTTGCTCGCGAGATGGTACATAAATTATAGATGTATGCTGAGGAGTAGACGTTTTTTCGAAAATTGTATTGTGGTAGTAAGATACGTTATTGGATTGTTTTGGGTATAAAAAGGTATTCATAATTTCCAGAAGAAGATAAGTGCTTTTATGGGGGAGAAATCGCGAAAAATATTATTTACGCCTTGAATTTGAGCGGTCCAAGTGATCAATTTACGAGCGGCTCGCAATGAATCGCTTAAATCTATCTGGGATGCACTTGTTTCTTCGGTAAAAAGACTGTCATGCGCGGATCGGATTTCAATGAGAATTTACGATTTTGTTGGCTTAATGATGCCATCCCGCGCGTCGAAGTTACCACCCAAGGCTTCTCGATTAGGTCACGCAGTGCAATAAAACTCTGAAATTTATGATTGCATTAGGTGCTATCGCAATTAGCATTTATTGTTTTCCGTCGCGCACAATGTAAGTGGCTCGATTAGTTTTCATCGCCCGCCCGAGGGCAAAAAATTTGCTCGAATAGCTGCCTGCTTATTCATGTGCATGACTTAAACGTCGTTTTAATTTAAGATCTCTCGAATTTTAATTAGTCGTCTTCCCAATCGGCTGGTGGATTTCAGTTTTTTAATGTCTTTTTTTCTTGAGAAGATAATGCGTCAAAGTCGTTTGGGCGTGCTTGCAATTGATTGATCCTTAGTAGTAAGTTGTCAAGCTTTATTCATTAATTTATTAATGACAATTAATTCCGTCGTAAAACCTATTGTACGGGTATTATTTCAAAAAAATCCGTAGCTTTTTTTTATCAGATTCCTGTAAAAATAAATGGAAACAACTCGTTACACGATTAGATAACATTTTTCTGGGCAATTATCTTGTTTCTTTAGCTATGATCTATCCTGAAATTTTTTCGGTACGTAATGATAGAGATTATCAGCAATCTACGTCAATTTTACCTGACTTCCATCTCTCTCCCTGAAAGAGCAATTTTATGTGTCACTCCAGACATCTCATTAAGATATTCTCATTTACAATTGCCAAGAAATTTCCCATAAATCCACCTACCGACTCTTACAAAAAAATGCGCGCGTTCCTCGACTTCCCACCCCCACCATTAATCAGGCCACCACCCCGCCGTAAAAAAAAAATCCCCCACAGCCTCTCGCAATCCGCGAGCATTCCAGCGAAGTGCACTCGATCCTTTCCACTTTCTCACCAAGTCCTCCTCTAATTGTCTTACGCAACGCTTCGGCTCGGCTCGGCGCGACAATCAGACAGCGGCGATCGGCCGCGCGAATAAAGAAAAGCTCCTCGAGCTCCAAGCCTGAATTAAGCCATTAAAGCGGACAGCTCCGAGCGATCGGCCGCACACATCGTGATCTATCGGCGCCGCTCGCTGCTTTACGAGCGCAGCCCGCCGAGAGACTACCTTAGAGCGAGAGAGAATGACAATGGAACGCGCACCGTCTCGGGGGATATAAGTTTACGGTTTAGAGGCTAGATTGCGAGCCTTTCCGAGCGCGGGAGATCTCGCGCGCATCTCGAACGCGCGTAACGCCGAGTTTTTGGATAAGGTTCATCGCTGATTCGGGGGGATCGCTCGGCGTTTTTACCGAGCGCCGAGGGAGAAGGGTGTAAAATGTTTATAGTTTCCGGTGAAATTAGAAACGCGGAGATTCTGATCGGGGCTTTTTCTGCTTGTATCTGCGGTTGAAAGTGGCGGTTACGGTGGGCCGTACTTTTGATCGAATAAAATTCAGATTTTTGAAAGGGTCGTTATGGGTGCTGTAAATTTTTCGCTGTAAAGTAACTTTTCGGCCAGTTAAAGCCTGGTTACGTACAAGAATTTCAATTAATTGTGCTCGTAAACATAAACTGTAGCGTTTTTTACCGCGAGCATAAACTGTTTTTTTTTTTTCGAATCTTAATGCATTAATAAACTATGCAAGTGAAAAGTCTATAATCTCAGAGTGCATTTTAAAAGGCAATTGCTTTGATTAAAAGCGAGATAACGCGGTGACATGAGCTAAATAGACAAACCGTGTTCCAAGCAGCCGATAAAAACATCTTTGAAAAAAGTGTGTCGATTTCCATTAAAAGTGTGGACACCTGCGACAGCTAGTTATACCGCGGCTGCGAACTTATCTGTCGCGCAGTCGCCTTCCGAGACTGTAATTATTGGTACGTTTATTAGCTGTGATTCGAAAGTAATCGCCGCGGTGCGTTGAAATTTCAAATGCGCGCAGAAGCGTGTTTGCGGGATTTTTCTGTTTACGGCGGTGCTCTTGCAGGCGTGTCATTATGAAGCAGGTGTGAATTATCGAAAGAAGTTATAAATGGAAATGCAATTGATAGTTTCGTTAGTTTTGATGTTCCGCGACAGATTTCTAATTAACGACTGTTTGATCAGTATTCATTCGCGGCAAGCAGATCAGTATCGATTTCTCGCGGAGCAGCAGCTTGTCGCGACTTCACAGAAAAACATTATTTAAAGCAACGTATAAGCTACCGTGCACAAAGAACGAAAAGCCGGTACAAACTCTCATCGGCCGTCGCCTAATTACCCGCGGCTTCATCTACAAGACATCAATATCTATCGAGCGGCGGGTTACGCGTAAACTGCACCGTATCGGTCAATCACCGGCAGCCTCCGCGCTCGTAACGCCGCCGTATAACTTTATACGATCCTGCCCTTCTCGGCCGGCGCGTTTAATGCTGCTCCCTGAAGCTCCTCGGCGCGTAATTTCTGTCGCAGGGCGGAGGGACGGGCCCCCCCACGGGCCGGGACGTAAATCAAGCCCGGTTAAATACTGGGTCAACGGCGGCGGCGGCAGCGCTTCGCATACCTGCGCGGGGAGTAGGTAGAAAAAAGCGCTCTCGACGGGGGGAGTGTCCCGAAGAGCGGAATGCTCTCGATTGGATCTCTCCACGAGCTTAGCCGCGGCTCTATTTGCATACGAGCGATTTCACGCCTAGAAACGCGCGTCGCGCTTCTCTTTTGCGCGATTGCGCGGACGAGATAAGGGAGACGAGCTGCCGACGCGATTTGCGGAGAGAGATCGGAGGATTAGGCGGGGAAAACGGAGCGCGGTGGGTGGGAGTTTTTGCTGGTTTGGCTGCTGCTTTACTTCAGGTCGAACGCGAATTGGTACATATTGTAATGGGACTGTCGGGTGATTTAAAATTCCGTGCATTCCTATTAACAAGCGCAGCTTAAATTTCCACGAAGATATTGTTCGCCCTTTCTTCCCCGCGCCGAAAGTATGAGAAACGAGAAAGGTGCATTGTTCGAGGTGCACAAAATTAAAAGCGATAAATTTGTTGATCTTATTTATTACGCGCTCGGAGGTATATACGCGAGCACACATCGGTCAAGGTGGTTCCTGGAAGACTGATTAGCGAGCCGTTTAACAGAGTTCGGGGTCGGTGAGTTGTGTGGCGCCGCCGGTAACAATCGCCGACTGTTCAGGTACGCCGAGCTCTCCGGGCCCCGGAAAATACGGCGGGTATCAATTAACGATTTCCGCGACGACTCAGGGCCGTCTTTGGCACCGAAGTGCATGTTTAAGGATGTTATTAGGCGCGAGGGCGTACTTTTTTTTTGAGTTTTTAAATGTTACAATAATTGAATTTTAAAGCTTTAATGTCGCGGAGAGAATTGAGACCGTTTAACGTCTACATCTTAATATTGCTACCTTAGCATCTGATGAAAATTTATGGCAAACGTTCAATAATTGGAATAAAATATACTACGCTTTTAATGTCCGACTCTCCGGGCTTGACCAGCTTTACAATTATCATAAGATATTGACACATTCCAAGTAAATCAGCCGATAAACCCCTAAGAAAAGCAATAAACGCCGACATGACGAAATCGCAAAACTGCAGCGCGCGGCCATAAAAAGTATTTTGACCCGTGACTCAAACGCGCACCGATGAATAGCGAAATTTTTTCGCTCCGCTCAAAGTGCACACGTCGCGCGTCCTCTCTCAACAAAGCAGCACTTCTTTTCCCGATGCACTCGTTGCCGTAAAGCAGATGCCGCCGCCGGCCGCGCGACGGAAAATAAGGCGGCGCAGTGACATCAGCGGCGTGAGTCATTTCATAACGCGGCTTCGTCGCGCGTCGTCTTTCAATTATTTTTTTTTCTTAATCTCTAAATTACCGCGCGCTGGCCTGCAGACTAGTAACCAACCCATCGGCATCGAGTTGACGCAATTTCATTCTGTAACCGAAGAAAAGCGCCGCGCTCTTTCTTTCGACGTGTACCGGCAAGTCATCCGCTCCTCGATTGCTTTCAGCGTCGAGAGGACGATGCACTAAGATCGAGTTGAGAAAAGCTGCAATTAAAAGTGAATTATTTTTCTCTGCCGATATGGCCGCTTGTACGCGAGGCTCTTCTGCGATCGTACGAGAGAGAGGACAAGAAACCGAGTGTGATGACACATGTTTAGCTTCTTTGATAGGAGGAGAGACGTATACGTATGGGCTTATTTCGAGACAATGCGCGGGATTGAGCAAAATCACTCTGAAACGCGAGAAGGGATTGTTGAAAGATTCGAGCGAAAAGTGTCTCGTTTTTCATAACGATGCAGTTTTCCAGTAAATTTTCCGAGGAAGGATAGCAATTATAAAGATGATTTATTGAAAGTTAATCAGTATAAATAATTGCGATTAGTCGTCGGATAAAAACTTGTAGAATTCGAATTTCTCTTATATAAAGCCTTAATTATTACATTATCAAAACAGCTTTCACAATTTCTAATGGGGATTGATTTAATTTACACGTGTCTTAATGGATCATGTAAACCTTATTATCATACCTAACGAAAGCTCTATTAATCTTAATCAACTGCAACCAGGAGCAGTAAGTGCAAACTTACACTATATTTATCCTTAAAAAACTTGGTATGAAATATCAAAGAGAAACGTTTCTATAAAATTTACCATACTAGCCGAGCAATTATAAACTACTCTTTTACACAGTGCAAACTTTTTTTCTTTAACTAATTATCCTCGATTTTTTAATTTTCTTAATGAAAAATGTTTTAATTTTGCAAATTTCCAGGAAGGCGTACTTTGCTAAACCTTTTTGAAATAAAAAGTCAAAAAAACTACAGAATAATTTTCTCTCCTCCAGGCTTAAATTAGCTTTTTTATTTTAAAATCCTCTTTGTATATTTAATAAACTGTAAGACTCGCTAAATTAAACGCAAGGGCATTAAATTTTTTTGTATTTTAACAATCTGCAGGCTGGTCATATAGACGTTTCGTACTACGTCAGAATATTACCGAACCGCAATATTTTCTCTCCCATCTACCCTCGTTTCCTTCCTGCCAGAAATTAATTGAAAAAATATCTCGCCTCAAACCTCAAACCGTCATCGACTTATCGATACGCTTCGGTACCCGGAGGCTTCACTCTTTTATCGCTCGACGTCCATTACAAATAATCCTTCGGACTCGTAACCTTTATTCCGCGGCGTTTTTCACCGGCACGTCTCGCCGCACAAAAATCCGCGATAAAACGCTCGGGCGCAGACTCGTATCCTTTGCAACGAAAGCTTGTTGCCGAGACGGTCAGAACCAGTTTGGCGCCGCGAGAAAAGCTGCGCCAGAGAAGCGGAAGAGAAAGAGAGTACCTGTGTACTTGTGTAAGAGAGCCGCAACGAATATCGTCGGGCCTCCGGGGATCTCTGGCGCGCTGAAGTAATTATCGCCGGCCGATACCGAGTGACAAAAGGTGATTAGGAGAGGCTGCGGTGACGGTATCGGCGCGGTAATTAATTTATTCGAACGCGTAATTAGGCGCGGTGGGCGGTTGAAGCGGCGGTGGATGTGGGAAAAATGGGAAAATCTAATTATAAAGTGGGAAAGACTTGATATTCGTATGTAAAGCGACGGGGAAATTAGTTTTAATATTTCAAAGTTGATGATGAACTAAAACTGGGTGACATCCCAAGCCACTTAACTCGGATTATACGACTAATTTAGAGAAACTTTTGTGTTAAAGCGCTTTATTTCTGTTTAAATGAAGAAAGTTTAGTTTGCGAAAAAACTGCTTCTTTGTCTCGTGGCACAATGAAAATTTTAAAAGCATTACCGTATTTTCTTCCGAAATGAGAAAATTGTTTTCCCCAAACATTTGAACAATGAAAAACGTGTTTACAACGCGTTTTCTTAAAGACGTTTCAAACTTGTTTTAAAATTGAATAAATAATTTAAGTTAATCTATATAACCTGAACGAGGATAAAGCTCTTAATACCAAATGAAGTTTCATTGGTTTAAGAAGCTTATTCGGTATCTGCACGTGCAAAAATCGCTAAAGTTCACCGTTCCGCTTTAATTATATCTCAATTTCTCAACTTTCCGTCCAAGCAGCCATATAATTTTATTTACCCTTTAAAAGAAAACACACCAATCAAGCGAATCACGTCACAATAAAACGTCCATTCAGAAATTTAAATAATCCTCAAAAGCATTCGATCAACAATAAAAAGCCTCTGTCCCTCTCTCGCCGAGAAAGCCAACCTGCCAGCGTTGCACAACACACAGCGCGTGCAATTCGCCCGCAAAAAAGTGCCTTGTTCGCGTGTGCGCAAACGAGCCGTCACGAGCTTTGGGAAATTAAGCGATTTCACGTCGGAAAGAGGGGGGGGAGGGGCCTTTTTCCGCCCCGGCCGTTTAGCTCGCTGCGCGTTTTTTTTTGTTTGCGCGCGGCACATAAATTGGATTACCATTAAGTTTTATTGGCGCGCGACGGCAGGGCCCCGCTTTCGTGAGTCGCGCCGAGTGAAAGGTTCTCGAAACGAGAATGACAAAAAGGGGCGCTCCATTCAGCCCGCCTGACCCCTTGACACTCGGCGATACCTGTATATCGTTTCGCCTCATTGTTTCGCGCCTTTTTTTCGATTCGTAAACGAAGCGCGAGGGAAAAAACATTGGGAGCACGAACACGGGGCGACGTGAATTAGGAGCTTAATTATTTCGCGACTGGCGCTCAAGGGCTTTTTCGAGCGGAATGCAAATTGAGACGCGCGGAAAAATCGTATTGTAAATAGCGGTAATGAAAGGAAATTTAGAACCGTGAAATGAAGCGGAATGGAAATTATAATAGACAATGTTTTGACTTCGGCTTATTATGTGCCTTTCGTTAGGCTTGAGAAGAAAGTAATGTATGTTTTGCTTGAGAATTTCCCTGCAGCTTAATTGTACTTTCATTGCTAAAATCGCTTGCTTTTAAAACTGTGCAAAAATTAGCAGCCTTATTTATATGGTTGTTGTTAACATGTTGGGTATTTCCATCATTTCGCTCAAAAGTTTATCTCGATTTTTATCGAAACTTGAATAATAATTAAATTCACTGCATTACTTTATAAGCAGGTTTTTAAAGATTCCACCAATGAACGTAAACTTAAATAATTTATCCAGTCGTAAAAAATCTGATTCTTAAAGCGTTCAGCGCACTTTTATGACGATGAAAGCATGAGTTAACGATCTGTATGATACCTCTATAGTACTTTTGTTTACGAACATTGAACGTATATAATATTTTCTTTTAATAATCCTTTATTCGAGCACTTAAACAATTAATATGGAAAGTTGTGAAAGTTTAAGAATCAGTAAAGTAAACAGTTACAAATATATTAAGTACGTGAACCACTTAGCAAGTATGTGTTAATTCATTTTTTAATAAGCATTGAAGGGTACTTATTTTAAAAAGTTAAATTATCATTAAATTACTTGAATTAAAATTTAATTTTCTGTCAAGTATTTACCAAAACTTTTAAGTACACAATAACTGTTTCGAGCGTATTATTCACGTAAAAGACACGTTAAGAATCCTCTTATCAGCAGTCCCGTCGCGTTTTAGCACTCCACATAATTAGATAAACCGTACATAAACCAGATATACCCAAACCGTATCAATTCCCAAGCTCCTCGTAAAGACAAGCTCTGACCCAAAAATCTCTCTCTTAATCACAGCCTCCTCCAACGCAAAAATCAGGCCATATCCCAATCTGCAAATCACTGCCACTCTGCACCGGGAGCTTCGATATAAAATATAAAAAAAAAACGTACACGGCGCCCATAAAACCCGCTCAAAATCTTTTAATCGCCGCGCGTAAATTTCGCGTACACACATACATACCCACATCGGAAACCGCTCTGGAAAGCGGCGAGTCGCTCGTGGTGTGTTCTTCTAATTGCGGGGCAGTGCCCCCCTCTCGTGCGTGAGCTTCCTCGTATACGATTAATCGCACCGGCACTCGTGAATTTATGCGCGCCGGACTTTTTCGCCGATGGCTGAGCCTTTGCGCCGTGCTTTTTTTTGCCCGACGAGCGCGTTAAGAGGGGTTGGGCGCGGAGCCGCTTTGTAGGCGGGTAAATTAGAGGCCGCTGCGGATTTTTAAGGATCTGCAAGTACAATTTTTTGGCTGATTGTCTCGGGATTAAAAGGGGGATGCCGAGCAGTAAATTTGGCGGAGGGAACGTAAATAAAGAGTGAATTAAGGATTGCGCGGAAAATGCGGAAAAGAACAAGAGTGGTTTTTAGGGTTAATGAAGACTTAATTTATTCAGTTATTTACAAAGACGTATGCTTTGGCACGAAGTGTTGTAAAGATTTTAATTACTTTTAAATCAAGTTTAATTTTATATTACAAACATAAAATACTTTGTTTGATAATTAAATAAATTTTCGGAAAATATATTTATCAAACGAGCAATAAATCACGCGGTTCCAGAAGGTACATCAAAAACATTCCAAACGAGAATTCTACATTAAAGACCCACGTAGCCTTTAGTACCAAGAGAACAATTCGTGAGACCCCAATTTTTCTTGCCGCCCGGTATAGCCGCGGGGGTTACGTTTCAATACGTGACCCCGAAAAATGGCAAGGCTGTCCGGAATTTCTGGAATCCCGTGCATACCGCCGAGACAGATTGAAATGTGCGTAAACCTGCAGTTTTCGGGGTCACGTTTCAAAAGAATGGCCCTGGAACAATCGTTATTATTGACTCGCAGAAGAAAGGCGCAGATGTCGCTCTGCAAAGTAGAAACATTTGTCGGATGCGTTTTAAATCGGCGTTTAATTGGAGCCACATGTTATTTAAAGCCGCTTCGAAAGCTACGTGTGGTTGAAATTTTGATTTGTTCAATTATACCTGTTACAGGATTATTCTGGAAAAAAAGCAAGTTTAAGATTATTGCAATTTCTTGATCAATGTTTGCAGAAAAGATTATACTTCCAATATAGGATTACAGAAACTCCTTTTTTTTTCAGCAAAAAAAAAAATTCCAAAGAAAACCTTCTGCAAAATCTGATCAAAACCCGTAATCCTTTCATAAACTTAATCTCCTGTTTACCGCTGACACTTTCCGCTCCCGGAGGATCCTTCCACTTACTCTCTCCTCTCTCTCTCCTCCTTGTAACTTTCAATGTCAACTCCGGCATAATAATACACTCCCAGCCTAATTACTCCTCGCAATTAGTCCGCAGCGGCCGGAGTTTGGCTCCGCATTTTCTTTTCAATTACACGTCCATTAATCAAAACTTACCAGCGAGAAGCCCCCCCTCGCGGCGAGTCCCGGAGACAAATGGACCGTGGCGGAAGGATCAAGCTCCCGAGCTAAAACAAGCTTCGCGCGCGGAGATCCATCCACGCCAAGGCTCGATAAAAAGCTGCGACCTCGCGAGACAATGAGCGCATTGTGCGGGGAAGACGCCGAGGCTTTGTCCTTCGTTCTTGTCGATAGGACTGCCCACTGGTGTGGGAGAGCTTTGAAAGTTTTTCTTTTCTTTTTTTTGTTTTGGTCGGAGGTCTCGAGAGAAATTAAGTTTACTGCCTTTTTGGAGAGCGGATTTTGTAAGCTTTTAGTGGAAGTTATTATGGGGTATTAAGCTTCGTTAGTTTTGTTTGTTACCATTAAGGGGTATTTGACTTTCTTGGGGTTTAGTGCCGGGGATACGGAATTTCTAATGACGGCTTTCACTTTATAATAAAGATATGAAATTGTCGTTAGATAAATTTTAGTGATTTACGGTGGAGTAAAATGTTTCACCGTGTAATTTCGAGGGGTGGCTACTTTTTAGAAGATCAAAGTGTTTTCAGATAAAATGACTTTAAAATTATTAATTAGTGCAGAAATTTTACAAATTATCGAATAAATCAAGGTAATCTGATTGTTCTATTTTAAAACTACTTATATCTCAAAGCTACATTAGTGGGAACAAACGCTTATCATAAACAAAGGAAGCCACGGTATGCAGCAGTTTCTGCATATCCGAGGTTTTACCTAATGGAGTTTCTGTTAACTAAGAATTGTTATAGTATTACAGATATCAACTGCCTGATAACTGCTTGAATTATGATCGACATACGTCGGTGCTGATATTACGCGAGCGATAAAAGTACTGTTAAATACGTAAGGGGCAGCCTCAAGTTTTTCTTTCTGTCACGTGCGAAGACAATAGTCCAGACTTGCGTGATTAACGACTATGCAAATGCAAGAGCAAAGTGAAATATATTCTAAAACGAAAAAAAAAAATAGAGTTACAAGTAAGTTTCCCAGTACTTTTTGCTCGTTCCAACTGTCGCCGTTTCCCAGCAGGGAGTCAAAACAGCCATCGGCGCGAGTCCATTAAAGATCTCAAACATTGCGCAATCTTCACCTCGTTACTGATAAATTTCAAAGTTCTCTTTGCTCCTACGGCTCCGAGAGCCGTAAATTAGCCGAGCGAATGAGCCGCGCAAAAAAGGCAGCGCCAAAGAGAGAGAGAGAGAAACAATCGCGGAGAGAAGAAGCGTTTCCTCGCGGGAGGAAGCAGTCCCGAAAAAGAATGCCGAGGGTTTTAAAGGGCACGTCTCGCGATTATCGCCCACGCAGAGAGAGAAAGAGAGAGAGAGGCTCAATGGCTTTTCGTCGGCGGCGTTTCGAGTATTTCCCGTCTGCTCGACAATGGACGAGGAGCGACGACGCTTTATACTTTGGTAAATATGCGCGATTTACAGCGCGAGCTGGCCGAAGTTAAAGTTAGACTTTAGCGGCGGAGGGAAGAGCGGCTCCCCGGCTTCTGGGAAGCTGGTTATTGCTCGCCAAAATTGTTTACAAAACAAGCAATTGCATTTTAGCGGAGTCGGCACGTATACGCGATGGAACATTAATTTCGGTTAGCCGGGCTGGTGGTTGCTTCTTTATTTCTTGGAAGGACGCTATTGTTATACTTGCCGCAACTGTTTGGAAGATGAATTTTCGCTTTTTTTATAATACTTTCAGCTTTTTAAGCGGTGAGAAAGCTGTGAATTCGAAGTGAATATTCAAGAGGAATGAGGCTAAATTTTCTTTAGTTCAACTCAGTATATAACAAGATTTGAAAATTCTGTCAAGCGTAATTCTTACCGTATAAAGAGCTTCAAAATCCGCAATTTATAACGTTTCACGAATTTTTTAATAATTCTAAAAATTTCAACCATGAGCATTACCGCAATTGTATAAAAAACGCTTCCGAGTATATCCCCAACGAAGCAGTTTCCTCCCGTATTTCGCATTCTCCATATTCCGCAGCCTCGGCTCGGTGCACTCGGGCAACAATCGTCTTACCTCCTATTTACTCTCCTCTCGGCGCTCGCGACGCAAAAATCCACGAAGGGGCGTATCAAACGCGGCCCGGCGACTCCGGCGCCGCTCCTCTCGACAATGCCTCCTCTCGCCCACTCGGCCGACTCGGGAGTCGAAATATCCGCCACTAGTCGCGCGCGAGAGAGAGAACGGTCGGCTTTTCACCTGCGCTAACTGGGGCCGCGATTTATCGGCGCGGAGCCGTCGACGCGATCGGGCTTTTGACGCGGGGAGACTTTTGATTAATTGCGCCGCTCTTATTTATGGCGCGCCGGGCTGCTCAGATATATATGTATTTATGAGTTTTGTGTTTTCAGCCGGCGGATGCTTACACGCGGTTATTTTTGCCCCTCCGCGGCTGGGGGGTTGGACGGGATTGATGGGACAGTGGGGAAATTTTCGCGCCGTGTGATATGATAAGGGTGGATGGAAATTTTTAGCTCTCTTTGGTAACGTGTTTATGATGCTGTCTTAATATATATTGGGTCGGTGAATGCTTGGTATTAACGTTAATCTATGTTTGTTTCCCCACAATAGGGATTAATTGTTAACGGACGTCAAATGGTGTGCCCGCTGAAACAAAGCCTAGGAAATTACAGTCTATCTGTATACCGATTCACCCATTGTTGACGCCTATTAACGTTCGAGTCAATGATATAATTCACTAATATTTGCATTTTGTAATTAAAATTTAAAAACGCGTTAATTGTACAGGACTTCCGAAGGTCGATGACAGCAGCTGCAATTTATGAAGAAAAGCGCACAATTCCTTTCTAAGGTTTTCTTAATTGACTAAACTCGCTGGTATCGATAAATCAAGCAATAATTGTAGGCTTTTCACTCGAATACGCGAAACACCTTTATAAATCAATATCGAACAATAAATTCATTCGACCGACAGGGTGTTAATAGAAACTGAAGCTACGCCGCGAAAAGGTCCCCGTAAACGATTAGATTTGCAAGGCATTATCCGTATTTATAGCCTCTCGCGCTGTCTTTCCATTAAAACCCCTTATCGGCGTCTACCTGCGCGCACGACGACGCCGATTACAAATTTATTCGAGAAAAAGCTGACGGATGACATTAAGAGTGGCTCTAATTAATTCGATTTCAATACTTCTCACGCTACCTCTCTCGCGCGCGGCTGAATTTATTGCGCAATTAGGAATACTACACGATCCGCTAAACGGGTGAGCTGCAGTGGGTGCGGAGAGTAACCGCTCGTAGGCGTTTAACCAGTCATTGTGCATGTGACATCATAACGCACTTCGCCGAGTGGAAAAGTGCGCGGGATCGCTGGTTCGGGTTAACTGGATTGGATAGTTTTGCGCGGGAATCGCGTTTTAATTGGGAAATTATTGTGCACGCGCCGTTGATTTCGTTATTTATTGCTTTAATCAATCTAAGGGCTTCTTTAGTTGATTTTTAATTAAAATTATTATTCTTATTTATTGAGAAATTTTATTTTAAGAAAGAATTGTAATTTATTTTATTTGAGAATTATTATTAATAAAGAGCTTTAGCCGTTACAATAAATGCAACCAGCAGACAATGAAACGCAACTACGCGCATTTTATTTACCTCGATAGATTTCAGTAGTCACTTCATCCGCACTTCCAAGTCCATTTTCACGCCTCATACCAACCGTCAAAACCGCCGCTCAGCAGACAGTCATAAAACGTTTCGAGCATTTCTTTACCGCGCAACTAATTGCCCACAAAGTAAACTCCCTCAGTCAGAAGCGCGACAACATCATTCGAATTTCCCAATTAGCCGGCACTCGGCGTCGCTTAATTATGCGCCGGTAAACTCCGCCCGGCGGTGAAAGTCACGTGTTTCGCGCCTGGAAAAACCCGGACCGCGACGTTTAAAGCGTTGCGCACCCCGTTGAATTGATTTATTACCGCGGAGTCGCTCTAAATTTAGCGCCGATCGAATTTTGCGCGAGAGTAAGAGCTTCGGGAGTGCAGAGTCGTGTGTACGTCACTCGGCGCGAAACGAAGGATGGGAAAAATGTCTGGGGAGCTAAAGACGTCCCGGTTGTCGCCTTTGTAACGGCTGACTTTTCGAGAGCGATTTTCGATTGGTTCTTTCCGATGTATTTTATATAGGATAGACTGTAGGTGGAAGATATTAATGTAAAGTGTTTAAGCATCTCATTTTCCGAAGCGCATTTGATAAAAAATATGGTTTGTATAAACTTGGACGTCTGATTACCCAATATACACTTTTTGCAGGTGTGAAGCTATCGAGTTGATTGATTTCATTGGGAGAAATAATAAACTCAATGTAATTTTTTTTTATACAAAGCTGTGTATTTTGTAACACGAATAAACCTATTTATTATCAATCAAGTTTTGTGTATCCTACGCCTTTCCATTGAGCGCTCTTCACGTTTCTCAATTTGAAATATTGTTTTCCGAATTACAACATGTGCTTAAAACTTTTTACGAAGCTTTACGATTTAGTAACCAATAGAAACGCGATTCGCCGGTGAGGATATTTCCTCTCGTAATAATTGGTAATTTGAGAACCATCAACTCCTTGTTGTTTGCTAGATTTACTTAATATTGGTATAAAATTTCTCAACGGATATAAAATTACTATAAAAATCTTCTTTTATATTTACTGTGAATATTATTTGACATTGTTATCGTACTTTCACATGCAATAATGTAGACACTCTATTACAGTCTAAATTGTTTAAAAGAAATGCAGAAATTCTCGTCAAACTTGTCAGCTACATAAAAAAGGTGGGAAGAAAGGAAGAATGAAAGGAAGAGAAACATTTTCGTACTCCGCGAACAAACTATTTGGAGAGCATTGATTGCTACGCGTAACAGATAACTCGTCAAATATTTTCTCTCAAAACATCGATGAGAAGCCGCTGAAAGGGACGAAAGGAAGCCCACATTTTCGCCAGTTCGTTTGCTTGAATGGAACTTTTTCTCTCGACTACTCCTTTCCAGATTCCCCTTTTCTGCATCCTGACGCGCAGGAAACGAGAGGAGGAGGACGCCGAGGGAAAAAAATCAATTGCCAGTCCGTTCGCGCGAAATTTATAGGCGCATTACTTACTCGGGAGTTAAATGGACAGGCATTTTCTTCAATTACGTCCGCCCACGATATACAGTTAGCACTGCCTGGTGACAAAGTAATTGTGTTTGCCCTTCAGCGGATTCCGAATTGCTTTCGTCTAAGGAAATGGGGATCCGTGAGTTATTATTTAAGTGGAAACTCTTTGCTTCCGAGGGCGAAAGACGTTTATGTTTTTAGCTTTTTTTAAATTTCGTACTGGAAGCTGCTTTTGAACGTGCACCTGTAAATTAATTTACAACTTTCCTCACAAGATATATAGATTTTGAATCAGACCTATATTTCATCATTCGTAAGTTTATTCAGTATCATTAAAATGATTTAACAGACATCAGAGCATGAAAAGCTAAGTCGAAAGGCAGAAAATTAAGCAATACATTACGAGGCGATCTGTATCTGAAAGCAATCGTCGCACAGTCATCCCCTCGTAAATGGTAGCATAAACGGATCGGCGATCTCTGGAATTCTAAATCTTGATTACAATTACGCGACTCTGTTTCTTATCGTCGATCGTCGCGGCATACCTCGACTTAATAACTGATTTATCCCCCTGTCCAATCGGCGCGCGGTGTGTGTCGCGGGTCCGATTTACAACCCGACCGCGAGTAAGGAACGGGAGAGGAAAAAAGTGTGCCCCGTCGTACGTTGTACATGATTGATTAATTGGCGCGAGCATTTGTAGCAATTTGCCGTGATTTGTGAAGCGACGTGCAGTGCGCGCGAACAATAATTATTATTCCAATTTATGGTTGTTGATTGTTTTGCCGTTGCGCGAATGTGCGTGTGTGCGATGTTTGCGTGTTCGGAGCGTTAATTGCTAATGGATTTTGAGCCATTCATTTGCAGGCGTTGCGTTATTTTTTTTTTCCCCCTTTGATACCCGCGAGACTTTTTAATTAACGGCTTCGCAAATAAACAGCTATTAATTTGTAAGCGTTTAGATAAAAATATATTTATGATTTCGAGAGAATACGCACTTTTAATTGAATAGTTCATTAGGCCTTAAGGATTGATGTATTTCTCGCTACAAATATTGACAGTTCTGTAATGAACGATAATTTCTTCGCTCGGGAATGCCGGTTTTCAATTTAAATTTAAATTAAAAAGAACAACGTTCTCGGTCGGCATTTGCATACAATTATCGATAAAAAAAAAACAATTTTCCAATCATTTAGAAAAATAATTTTTGCAACCTGCCTATTAACAGGTAATAACCGTAAATTTTTTCACTCGTATAAGGCGCGAGAAAACTATTTTTAGCCTCGATCGCAAACGCGATTTTTCATTGAAAACCCAAGCTTTCTTCGAATAAATCTCCCGACGAAAATCCCGATTCCGATCCGAAAAAAAATTCCCCGGCTTAATTTCATCGTCGAGGCAGGCCATAAATAAGCCGAAAGTCGCCGAGCGGGTTAACGGTAGCGGAGTCGCGAGAGACGTCCCCGTCTCTCTCGTCAAGCCGATCGTCGATACTCATCGTCGAAAGTTTCGGAAGCGTCGTCGGCTAATTCCCCCGGCGCGCGCGTCTCGAGAGAGGGGCTTTCACTCGGGAGAATCGACAAGAATTTATGGGGCGGAATGATCGAGAGCACGCCGGAATAGATAAACTCGCGCGCGGCGGTCTGGGAAATTAGGGGCCGCGCGCGCGGATCGATGGAGAGGATGCCGAGAGGTTCTGTATCCTACATATCGAGGCGAGCCTGGTTCTATTTCGCGCGACTTCCTTTTTTTTTTTTCTTTCCACCGATCCTCGAGAGCTACTTCGCGGGAGCGCCGACGAGAAACGTGTCTCTCTGCGATTGTATAAGAAGGCGACTACTGGATCGATCGGTAGCTGGGCGACCGTAAATTATGAGTCTAGGACACGTTTTGCAGCTGTGCTATCGGGCTATTGATTGTAGTTTATGTTCTGTTTTAAGCTCGCGTTTGTAATCTTTTTTGAAGGAGAGCTGCAGTTTTTTGATTTATGTCGATTCGTTCGGGGCGAGTTTTTTTTCGAAAGTTGGTTTGGCGCTGTATGGTTTTGTTGCTAAAGTTATTAGCATTTGAATTATCGCTAATGCGAAGGTTCTGTAAATAAAACGTGTATTATTTTTATATTTTAAAATTATTCTCTTGCATAAGGATATTATTAATTCAATTTACCAAAATACGCGGTTCGTTGACGATTTCAATTGTTTCATCAATCGAGCATCAAATCACACTTGTCTCAATTTCTGCTGAATATTACCCGAATTCGCAGACTGATCGTACATTTCGACAAATTAGATTTAAATTATACCCTCTTAAAAAAAACTACAGCGTTCAGTACGTTCCGCGTACGTTTTAAACTCGCATAATTTGAATTCCAGCTCGAAACACCACCAATCATCCACTCGCGCGAATCATCAAATCCTCCGGAGCACAAAACTTTCACGGCTGCAATAACTCAGCTGAAAAAGTTCCGCATATAATTCAAGGCTACGCATCGCACGTCTCGTTACAGCTGCAGGTGTAATTCGAGCTATCTCCCTCTCTCTCTCTCTCTCTCCCTCGTTCTCGCGCAGCAGCTCTGGGCACGAAGCTCCGCGGCATCAAGATCCGCACGAGAGGAGGAACAGACTTCTCTCTCGCGACTCGCGTTCTGGTTCAAGGGCTGGGCTACTTGGAGTATGAAATGCCGTGACGAGACACCGGCTACTGTTTGCATTCCCCGCTTCTCCTCCTCTCCCTCTTCTTCTTTCTCGCCTTCTGTCTGCCGCGCGCGGCCTTTTTCTCTCGTTCCCTGGCACGCTGACCGAGCGTGCGAGCTGTGCCATTGTGCGCCAGGATATGCTTCTTCGCCGGTGTCTTTTTTTCCCCGGGGTTGTACGATAAGAATAGGGCTCGTTGTGTGGTGCACAATTTTTTTAGACGGGGAAAGGGCAGCGGGAAGAAGGTGGACAGCGAATCGGAGAGAATGCAAAGTGGGCTTTCGACGAAATTTACTTAATTTACTAGTTTATTGTGGGGTAGAGGAAGTCTGGTGCACCGATGACGAGCTAATTTTTAAAGATGAAAAAACAATTTTTAACGATTCTTGTTATTATTATCGTTTCCATTTACTTTTCCCCGCTAAAATATTACTTCCCAACTCCCCCCGGATTAAAGTCCACGACTCGCTCTCGGCAATATCCAAGCGGACTCCCGAATTAATTATTAACGCGTTATTTCGCGCTCCGCGGCTGAATAATTAAGCGCGGCCGTCGAGGAGAGGAGGCCGGCCGCCGCGGCAGCAGTTTCGCCCAAAGAAATGCCTCCCGCCGCCGCTCTCGGCGCATCCCTTGCGGTCTACGACTGTAATTTGAATCCCCGCGATGCATAATGCATTCGAGCCGCAACGAATGGTTTTACAATGTCCGGCGTGCGCGCGGACGCCGCCGCCGGGACGGATGCCGCTGTTGCTGCTGCTGCCGAGAAACGCGAAACGGCGAGCGAGCCTCCCGGCGGGCTGCTGCCTACGTGTAAGCGTTTTCGCGGACGAGCTGCGCGGATCTGAAGAATGCGGGATTGTGTGCCGCTGCCGTTGCCGCTGCTGTTTCTGCTGCCCGGGGACTGAACTGGACGAGCTCTTCCCGACGTGGAGAGGATGTGCAAGTCGTTTTTTAGCTTTGACTTTTCGTTTTGGGAGTATGTAGTTTTGCGTTCTTTTAACATTTTTTAGTTTATATATTTTTGTAGTATTGTTTTTTGCGTTCTGCTGTTTTGTACAATATTATCTTAAAAATTGTAACTATAATACAATTAGTTTATAAGACGAGGACTCAAAAAAAAATGGTGCCTAAAAGTCAATAAATAAAAAGTTGTAAATGTAAACTCTACTTGAACAAATGTAACACGAAGTAACACGACAAGAAACGTTGTTAAATACCATAATGTCTCGTGAGTTAAATTAACGGCCTCGTAGCTTTAGGCTCATATGCATTGCATTGTGCAAATTGTACGTAATGCTAAAATTACCTTGGCTTTCGACATTTGCATCGCCGTTCTTTTATCTCGAATGCCAGCGACTTTGTATGACAAAGATGCAAGAAAAAGACACAAATGAGCATAAGCACGAGTAACGTAAAAACGTAAGATGAGGGAGTCATTTTGACTAATGTTTCTGTTTGCTTTAGTATTTTTAAAGTAGCGTTTAGAAACGAATACATAATAGTTACGTATTCTAAATTATTCCAAGCTAGAATAAAATAGTAATTAATGCATTTAATGACATTTGTATGTTTGGAAAATAATAAATATATCAGGAATTAAAAATAAACTAATTGCATTAAAAAATTATCGGTAAACAGTTTTATTGACACTCATAAAATCGAAGCGTATTCTGTCGGCTCGAAACTTGATTCATTGCCAGGTCTGTGGTTGTTTTGTGGTTTCACCCACTGAGCATCACTCTTTTACTGCGGCTTTGTAACTCCAATTTCCTCCGGGAAGTTTACGCGATCTCGAAAAATCACGCCCCATTTTTTCCAAACCCCTTCTCACTTTCAGTCGTTCCCCAATTTTTAATTCAAAATCATCGGCGCGCTGCGCTTCTCAATCCTCAGCAGACCGTTCGATTTAAGAGCAAATACCGCGAGCAAAACACGCGCATATGTAACAGCATTCCGCCGTCGAGCGACACGACTTCCTTGCCGCGGCCGCACTATGAAAAAAATCTGGCCGTTCGCCCCGGCAAAAAGCGCATCTCCCGCGAGCATCGACTCCGCGTTTTACGACACGCGTCGTTAATGATCCAGTTATTACCGAGCAGCCGGCAATCTATAGTAAATCATTTTCGCGTTTTGCGTCGAGCGGAAAAAAGCCGGAAACGCGCGGAGAGAGCGCGCCCCGCCGTCGTTTAACGCTCTCGATGCCCGCAAGAACTTGACGTTCTAATCTCCCCTGATGTACGAGGCGAAAATGCTCGCGAGAGTGTATAATCAGGCGCGCATGCGTGCGAACGGCAAGGTACCCGCGGTGTACACCTTAGGTATGACCCCCGGGTTAGCGATTAACACTTCCTACGCCGCAGCCGCGGGTATATCCCGGCTTGCAACTTCATTCTTGCTCGGCGAGGGGGAGAGAGGCGCCGCCGCTGCATTGTCGTGGTGTAACGGTTGTCGTGTGCAGAGTGCCGCTCTCGGTTTGCGTAAGTTACTTTGTAATTTTCATCGGATTATATTCTCCGGGCGACGTTCGAGCTTTTTAGCGGGTCGAGGAGGTGAATTATATTGTTCGACGCCGCGGGCGGCTTTGTGTTCGAATTTCACGGTTTTGTGTATTACGAGCGCGAGTATTTAAGAATCCGATGTTCGGTTTTGAAATTTCGCGACGTAAATAGATGTCGGTTGTCCTTTATTTGGACGTCGGAATTCGCGAGGTAAAATTTATGGAGAGAATTTAACAATACTTGCAGAAAGTATTTAAGTAACTTCGCGGGTACAATTACAGTTTCTAAAAATAAGTTACTTCAGCATTATGCAAGTTCCGCAAGAATCCAATTCATTATGCTGCATAAAGTGAAGTTAAACTCTTAAACTTGCGATCTTTACGATTATTCCGAAAAGTTTTCAATTAAAACCTAAACTTTAACTTCCTTTCGAAAATTCATGAATTAAAGCGAAACTTCGACGTTAACAATTAAAATTCAGCGAATTATACAATTAGCCTTCCAAAAAAAAAAAAAAAAAACGACCTCCCCTCGCCTAACCCCCCCATAAATTTCCCCAGCATCGAAATGAGCTCATTAGCAAAGTGCATCATAGATCACTGCACAAACACGCCGCCGATATCAGCCGCGTCGCCTCCCGTAAATAAACCGCTCTCGCGACGACATCCGTTCCTCAGCTGCTCCTCAACACCGATATCGCCGCGCGTCGCTTCCACGACGTACGGCTTCCACTCGCGGCCTCCTTCCTCGTAAATCGTCCGGCGGCCAATTTTAATGGGGTCCTTCTCGCTCGGTCGGACGCCTCTGCAGCGCGAGCGGATTAAGGCCCCGACGATCGAGCGGTGCACCCGGACTCGTTCGACTGTCAACTTTCCGCGAAAAATGAGTTATATACGCGCCTCTCGCGCCGAGCTGCTGCTTTGCATATACTCTCCGATTTTTCAGGAGCTTTGTGTCCGAGACACGACGATGTCGCCGGCCGGCTTTTTTTTGGTCGGGATCGAAAATAGACTACGGCGGGCTTTTGATAAGTGAAAAACGGTTATTGGCTCGGTTGATGTATTGCGCGGGAGGAATTTGTTTTTTTGAAGGATCGCGTTGGTTTGAAGGTCGCGCGGCGGGTGTAATTTATTGCAAATTTCTGGAGATAGACATTTTCGGGACGTGAACGAGAAAGTTGCAGGACGCACAAGGTTTTTGTCTTTCGAAAAATGAGATATCCATTTAATTTTACAAACTTTGCTGTACCTTTTGTGTCAAAATATTAATACCAATTTTAAAAATAGCTTGTAAAAGTTATTTTAAAAAAATCGCCGTTTCAAATTTCGAAACTGTAAATGAAAATAAACTTAAATAACAAATAAGATACGAAGAAAAATCGCAAGTCTTACAGGTACGAATGTTCATCAAGAAGTTATGGCATTCTCACAATAAGCTTTATTAATTTCCGTCGTTTAACAAAAAAAAACTGCCTTTTTACGAGCACCAGCAGGAATTTCCATTACCGTCAATAATTAATATTCCCCGAAGTAGTGTCTTCATCATCGCGAGCAGCCCCGGCCGCGTGAAAAATAGCCGTTTAAATTGCATAATGCGACGCAAATTGAGCGCCGTGCATCAAGATCGCGCGGCCGTAAAGGCTTTTCCACCTAACTCCGCGAGTAACTGACAGCTAAATTAATCGGCCGGCAATTCCGCCGGCCGGAACTCTTCCCTCCCCCCTCCGGCTTTAACCAGGCAACATCGGAATCAATTAACCGGCCTTTTAATTAACGAAACGGCCCATTCCCGGATAAAGCAATATTCGCCGGGCTGAAAAATGCGGGTAATTCATCGCTCAGCGAGAGCAATAATAAATAGGAGGGGGGGCCTCCTCCTTCGATCGAGAAGCGGCGAAGGTCCGTACCGGTTTTCCTTGGCCTAGGCGGTCTGTGGGCCCCTTAATTAATTAAACGTACGAGCGCGCGGCAAGAGCTGCGCGCACACTGGAGGCGCTTTATTGCGGACTTGACCGGAAATGTGTAAAGCTCGGCTGGAACGCCGCTCTCGCTACTTTGTCGGGGGAGATTGCTGGATTTGCGTTTCAGAAGTTGCCCGGGAGATGCGTTATAATGGGGAACATTGTGCGCGGGGATTGATGAAGTTTTGGTATAGTTTGGATGCTTATTACGTACTCGCCGGTCTGAATCATTATCGGCGTTCCGAAATCTCCTCAAAGCTTTGAATATTTGCTCTGAATTCGATTGCCAATACGCGTCCGAATGCAATTAAAAACGCACAGAACGAAAAGAATGACGAAAAGGTTGTATCTCGCTCCGAGATCCCGTCGGCCAGAAGTAACGGCGTCGGCGGCGGCGGGCTTTGATTCAGCCAGCAGCGGCAGTCGATCATTTTTCCGCGGCCTCAACGGCCTCTCCTCCTCTCGTATATATCGCGGTGGCAGACACTCGGGAGACCTTCTAGGCGTGGAAATTTATCGACTGGCCGGAGAAAGCAGAGCCCGCGCGCAGAGACAGAGAGAGAGGGAGAGGAGCTTGCAAGCCTGATGGCGGATGGCAGATGAAATATCGGAGATACGATGTATGCGCTCAGGATTGCGCAAGGCGCGCACGCGGGCATTGTATGCAGATTCGCGCGCGGCCGTGCAGCGACTATCTCGCGCACGATTTACAAGCGATATCCCCGTGTCTTACAACCGGGGGGACGGCTAGATTGCATCAGCGAGAGGAATTCCCGCCGCCCTTTTTGTCCTGTACCGATGCGCCGGCCGAGGGAGCGAACTAATTACGCTATCCCGCGAGAGTCTTTGTAAATGACGGGGCGAGCGCGCAGGTGTCGGGCTCTTAACGCCTCGGAGAGAAAGAGAGAGTGTCGGTTTCGACGATTTTTTTTTTTATAAACTGCCATTGTGCCGATTGTCGCGTGCGTGTAAGCGAGAGAGGTAGCTTCTTTGCGGGGAAAAACGGGAGCAGCGACCTCGATTGTTTCTGCTTTTCCGCGCGGGATCGAGCTCATTTGAATAAGTGGTTGGTAATAAGCAAGGTTTTCGTTTAGCGCGCCGAGTTTTTCGGAAAAAATACATTAATCTCTTGCCGAGCTCGTTGAATGCGACTTATTACGAAAGGATTTTTCTTCATCTAAATGAATTGAAAGGATACGTTATTAGAATTCTTTGAGGAATAAATAAAACATCGATTATTCTATGGATGCATACATGACTCGACCAGTATTTTTATTACTTAAAAAATTAATGATTATTAATCCGAGAAACTGATTAATTTGCGCACAGACGGAGAGCGTTCGAGTTCGAAAACGGATAACTGGCGCGTTAATTAAAAGTGACGACTGGCCTCATTACTTCTGATAATCCCCTCCTCATTAATTAAACACCCGAGCTCTCCGGCTTTCTCCCCCAAAATATCTGGAAAACGGCCCCGCCGTCTACTTCCACTTTCGATCTCCGCGTGCGCGATAGAGGCAGCGCGAAATAAAGCATCGCCCTTTGCGATAATCTACGAACACCGGAGTCGCGAACGCGACGAAGCGCGGTTAGTTATATATACGGCGGCGCGGAAAATGAACGGCGTTGACAGCGATCCTAATCGCGGCGGGGGGGAATCGCGCGCGGAGATCAATTACCCGCAGGCGTGGCCGCCGCGCGGCTTCTCGCGCTTCCTTTTCGCGGCGTGTTTTATACGGGAGGCGACCGGCTGATGGACGCTCGGCGACTCGTGCAAATAACGGGCCTCGCCGCGGACTCAAGGGAGATTTTCTAATCTTTGTTATTACGGATTATCGGAGCGGAGCTCGATTTTGTTTTTTTTTTTCGAGGTAATGCCGCGCGCGGAGCTGCGTTTTCCTGTGGTTTTGAAAGAGCGCTGCTGGAGACTGGTTAGAGGCGCTTCTATTTGGGTTAAGTGTGTGATTCTCTGCCGAGGCAGTTTTGAAGAGTTTGTGGATTCTATTCAAATTTTTCAAAAAGTTCTTTAATTAACGTATACTAACTACTTTCGTATTTTATGAATGCCTTGGCACTTTATTATTCAGAGGGGATTATTAAAATTGCTTTCTTAATTTTCATTTCAATTTCATAATTAAAAGTGAAATTACTCAACAGTACTTCTTAGTGATTAATGTAAACGTGAAAATGTAATATTTTAATAAAATGAATGTACAACGATAAAAATCATCCTATAGTATCCCAAAAGAATTACCGCAGATCGCCTCCCTGGTAGAAATGAAAAACATTTTATACCTATTTATAAGGAATTTAAAAAAAACATACCGAGAAAATGTCTATTTT
>JAWWEO010000009.1:34195542-34273350 GCA_035582975.1 Ormyrus labotus | reverse complement strand
AAATTGTATAGAACCAAATCTTTACAAAATTTATATAAAATTATTATAAAAATTATATAAATTATTTCCACTTGGGACGGGAGCACAAAACTACAACCACCCGGCTCAAAAAATTATCCCAACTCAAAGTTTGCTCAGCGTCCATGCAGGGCCCAGATCAAATATTATCCCGGTGCGTTACCGGCATCTCGATTTCGACAATGTCCCTCAGGCTATATCAAACATCGCCGCGACGCTCACTGTGTGTAGACAGATGCTCGCGCCGTAAACGTCGCGCGCGGCTAAATTATATAACGAGCCGTATCGTTCCCATAAAACGCGAGCATCGCCGGAGCGCCAGAAAGGAGAATTCGGCCGGCCGGCGCGCCGAGGATGATATAAACGAGCGGCGGCACAACTAAACAAACACGCCACCCGTCTAACGCCCCGTTGTCGGGCCACGGAGAGAGAGAGACGATGACAGTTCTTTTTTTATTCGGAAGTCGTCGAGCGGAGCGAAGCTTCGGATGTAGTTTGGCTCCGATGGAAATTTATTGGGATGTTGATATGAAAGTAGGCAAGAATGATGGAGAAAGTAGTGCGGTATTTTTCTTGGATTGTCGATAGTTTGGGAAAGTATTTTGTGCTAAGGAGAGTTTTGATTAAAAATTAGTGAAACTATATATAAGACTTCAGAATGTGATTTGATAAAAACTTTTTTTATGAAAAGTGTTGCGAAAAACTTCGTGTAAAATTATATAAGGTTAAATAACGTCTGAGCGTTTGATGTGTAATTCACGTGTTGTAAAAGACTTAATAACTTAAGTAGTGACGTATAAATAAGTAATCAAAAGTTAATCATTCTTATCATTCTTGATGTACTTAATAGCTTAAATTATTAAAATAATTTTAAATATCTTATTATAAATGCATGGAAAGTGATATGGAATCATATTTGGCAAATGCCGTGAAAAAGGAAGTGACAAAATATTTATCACCGATCAATCAATAGTTATATTATAACTTGATGCGACTATTTTTCTACTTGTTGCATAATGCAAAAATAACCTCATTATATTGGAAGTAATTAACTACAATTTTTTATAATTTTCTGTTGATTTTTCCGTTTAACTCTTGGCATTAATAAGTATATAAAAATAATTAGAGTTATAACAATTACATTTAATACCACTTGCGGTAAATTTTTTTATGACGGCGTTATGACTAGAGTGAACCTACTTAACTTCTTAATAGCTTTTCTCCACAGAGTCTGAAATGAAAAACCATCCTGAATAAGTCCATATTTCCCAACTTTATGGACGCTCGAATAGATTGCAAACCGGATAATTAATAGAATCCCAGGCAATTCCCCGGAAAAAATTAATTAAACTAATGACTCCCACGGGTTTTCTTCAAAACTTCGACAAGTTCATTAAGCACAGTGAAAGTCGAAACCCGGCGAGAGTTATCTTTTCGAAAACGAGCTCTCGTTTTCCATATTGATGCGTTCTAACGATGATTTCTTAAGCAGCGTGAATTATCGATTCGCGATTGGGTAGTGCATTAGCGAAATTGTCGAGTCGACCGATTTTACTTAACCCCGAAGCTTTGTCCTACAAATTTGATTAACTGCGATGCACTTAACAAGTTTTCGATTTCAAGAATCATATATGCAAATAACGCGTAAATTCATTTTAATATATATCTCTTTGGGTTGTTTCTCAACGCACTATTATTTATTACGTTAGCTTTGCTTAATGTAGAAACGACAACGTATTTAATTAAATTTTTACGTGGTTTTTCAGATTTATTGATTATGAATTATTGAAATTTAATTAGTTTAATTTATATGCAGTGATATATCATTAGACATTTTTTTTCATGCATTATTAGAGATATTGGCATATAATATTGATAATTTCTTGTAGTTTTTTTAATAAAGTGAATCCTTTGAAAACAACTTATTTGTAATCAAAGAGCCAAAGCGTTTTTCACTATCAACTTTCTAAATAGAGTTACTAAAACTTGATGAAGATCATTATTTTCCCTGTTCTAGAAAAAAAAAACACGCAGCCCAACAGTTTCCTTTAATAATCAATTAACTCCATTTCAGCGGGCAGAGGTTAACATTTAACCTCCAAACAAGCCCATCTCCTCACTATGAACAAACAACACGAGTAGGCTCGTAAAACCGATAAACCGAAAACGCGTAAAACTCGCGTGCGGTCGCGGATTCAGCCGCATATGTACAAGCGCCGATTGAGTGCAAATGGCCAAACGACGAAGCGCCATAAAATCCCCCCTCCCCTCTGCAATTATTATCATCCGCCGCTGCAGCCTAATCGGGCCGCGCGAATCGCGAGAAGCTGGAAAGCCGGAGAATATAGCAGACGCGCGCAGAAAGAAAGAGGCGTCTCTCCGCGTGCGGCGCGGATAAATTAGCGTGGCGCACGCGCCTGCAGTAATTACGGACGGGGGTATAAATCACACTTTATTACGGCGACAGGGTCAAGTCTCGTTGAACTTATTTTCCCGGAGGGCGAAGAGGAGGAAGAGGGCGAGCGAGCGGACGACGATTTCGCGCTTTCTTCGCGCTTTGAGAGAGTACGTTTGCGTCTGGGAAGTGGAACTGCAATTGAGTCGTTGGGATGCTGTGAGAAGATTTGAAATTTTCCCGGAGATTGGTAGTAGAATGTTTTCTGGATTCGATCGCGCTCTTGTAGTATGAATAGTTTGAAACGTGTCAAATAATATGTTAGTTTCATTGTGATTAGAAGTTTAAATTAAAAATCTTCGAAATAAAAAGGTTATTGAAATTTCTACGTAAAAGAAATTAAAAAAATTGAGCTTATTTCGAAATATCATCGCGAATCCTTGTACCGGCTCGATTCGATTCTCAGCATTCTTTCCAAAATAAACCTGATCAGCATGTTAACTACGTGCAGATGCAAAAAAGCGTCAACTCAAATAAGAACTCGCGTGAGAACCTAATTCGCAAGTCAATTCAAAGTATTACGAGCTGACGCAACAGCCGAACAATGCGTGCTTAACTCGATATTCAAACACGCGCTACTGTTTGTTTTCGATAATTTCAATTTTGCAAGACCGCGGACGAGCTGAAATTTCATTTGTATTCCGCATTAGCATTTAAATTAAACTTATCGAAGACTTTGAAAATTTCGCAAACGACGGCTTCATTCATAGAGCTGCTTCTCTCTCTCTCTCCCGCCGCGTTACGAAACACTTTGAATTTACAAAGTTTCTTTAACGCGCCGGATTAATATCGTTATTAAAAATGATAAGCGAGCCCGGCGTCTTCAGGTTAATTGAATTAAGAGGCCGTAAATAATGCAGGCTCAAGTGGCGGCGCTCACGATTTTTACGAGTCGAGAGGCCGTAAAATTTTAACGATAACGCTTTAATCCGGGGCACTTTTGTGACCTTCCCCTCCTTTTTCCTTCGGACGCATCTAGTATCTATAAAGCCGGACTCCGTTATTTAACGAGAAAGCCGCCTTCCTCCTGTAAACGGTACCGCGCCGTTCGGACGCGCGAATAATAGCCGCGTGCGAAGCACTGCGTGGGAGAGTCGGCTAATGTGATTAGGAAGAAAGCGACGTTTAATGAAAGCTTCCTACTTCTGCGCCGAGTTCTGCACGGGAGTTATTAATAGCCTGGTCGAACGGAGATAAATGCCACTACTGGGGAGGGACGCTGTATTTATGTCTGACGCGAGACTCTGATAATTTTGATAAGTGCTATCGCAGCTATATGATTCGTATGATTTGTCTTAGGACTGTGTAATGCGAGGAAGGTGTAATCAAACTTAACAAAGTTTCCTCGTTTATTACGTGCTTGTAAATTGTAAAATATTAACAAATTTTCAGCGTTAAAATTTGATGATATTATTCAAGCAGGTGCTAAGTGGACTAATTCATTACCCGATTTAATATATGAATGAAATATTTCAACCGTACCAAAGTCACAGATAATTGACGTGCAAAAAATAGCGATTATACAATGTAATTTTTCAGAACTGTCCGTCACTTCTTTAATCGGTCCGAAGCGATAAAACGGGTTTCTTATTCCGATGGCACTCGAATTATGCGCTCGCAATTTCAACGAGGCTGTTCCGAGCTCAAAAAATTAATCAGTTTCGTATACGAAATTTATTTCTGGAAGTAAAAAGGAGAAATAAGTTACTGGTGGAAGAAGAAAGTTTAACGTGCAAAAGACGCTTGGCTTCGGTATTACTTACGGGATGGTTAATCAAAAGCTGATTAAAATGATGGAACGCTTTAAAATTATCAATTTTAAATACTGAAGTTCAGAATCCACGAAAATCAATCATCACTTTTGATAGTGATGAAAAGTTGCAAACGTAAATATGTTTAATGAGTATTTATTTCTTAATTATTTCACTTTCAATAATGCAATAAATATTTTAGCATTATGCTTATTTTCCAACTTCAATAAACGGAGCAAAAAACTGTTACAACACTTTTAAAGTATCATTTTAATTGAGGCTATTATATCTGAACTCAAATCCAGAAAGTTAACAGCAGAAAAATTAGAACCAGATCCTTGATCTCTATCGCTCAATTTCCCACTGACAAAAGAGACCGCAAATTATAGACAAATCAGCTACAAGAGAACTAATATACCGCGCCTGTCAAAACACTCTTCTTTTTTTTCTCTACAAACCGCAAATTCCCCCAAAGCATTAGATACGCATCTATTAGCCATCAATCAAGCCTCCGTCCTTGAAAGGCACACCACAATTAATCAATCGAAAAGAAGCCGATCTCGCAACATATCGCCTTCGCGCCGTTAAACATCCGCCCCTTTCCCAAATACGTTCCTCGGGCCCTCCGTCTCCTCCGGCTCTTCGGCGACGACGACTTTATCGCGTTTTATGAATGAATGAACCCGCGACTGTGGCACACATACGGGGAGAGGCTCTCTCGTTAGCGCGGCGTCGCTAATCGCTGAAATCGCTTTCGTTGCGCGCGCGCGCGGCGGCGAAAGTTGCGCCGATACAAATTACTTAGAGCGCTTTGCCGATGGCTTTATCTCTCGCGCGGCGATGCAGCGGCTTTGGTGAATAAGCTGCTGGTTAAATATTTATTTGTTGCGAAAGGGCATATTTTAGCTTTTCGACGTTTTGCAAGAGTTCTTCCAAGCGGCAAATATGCAGACGCGGAATAGCGCCTTTCGCGTCGGGTTATTTTGATAAAAATTTATTCGGGTAAATAGAATTTCATCCGTCATTGTTACTTGGACTTTTATATGAAAAATTTCGCCGGGGAAAAGCCGTTCGTCAAATCAACCGTTTCAAATAGCATTTTACGTCAAATAAAACTGTCGCGCCGCAAGGCTCCTTGACGAGGCGGTTTTTTGCGAGAAGATCGTCGTAATTATCGGGATAATTACGATTGGCATAACCAGCAGGTAGACTTTATTGATTTATGCGCCGACTACCGCGGCGCGTTTGACATTTTCAGCAGGTCCGGCCGGTCTTTTGACAGATTGTCATTATGTTAATGAGAGCACGAGTTCTTTTCGCTTCGTCGGGCGGAGCATCAATAAGAGGCTTGAATGAAGCGTTGTGTACGACGAAAGATGGGATTTTCGGTACTTCCCACAGAAGACGCTCTGTTTTTAATTGCTTTAAATTTATGGGTCGTAAAAATTCGGTTTTACGATTTCATGCTCGCGTTCACAAAGTGTTGAATTATGATGTCATTTTTTTAATTCAACAATAGGATAGTAAAAATAATGACTAAACAATACTAACGGTAAAATGATAACTTTTACAACGAAAATCTTTTTCATTAAACAAGAATATTCCATCGCCCCTTAAAATGTAATTGCAACGATGTACCTACAGCTCGCAAAACCCATTGGACCGAAACATTGCACATTCTCTCCGCATAACCGTTTACGTACACTTCCAGCGAGCAGCGAAAAACACCCGACTTACATTATGAAAAATGAAGAAAAGAAAGGGGGAGGAGCGCGCGCGTCGCGCACTCGAACAAATTGTCTCAGCAATATTTAAAACAGGCTTTTTCAGGTGCACGAGCCTCCTCGGGAGAGCTTGTTGCAATTCCATCCGGGGCCCCGGGTATTAATATGAAAAAGGCGATGCACCCAATAAATTCGCACTACCCGGTGAAGGCTCCGCTCCGCTCTCCGAAACGTGATCCCCATGAGAATAGCCCCGATGCATTCGTGGAAATTTGTCAATACTTGAATTATTTCATTTCTTTCGCCGGGGGCGGGGAGGGGACGGCGTTCACGTACTAAGCCGCACGGGAAATGATTCCGCACGTAGCAAAAAACGTGCTTCATAAAATTCTCTGTTTTCCTGCCTGACTTTTTTCGTTTTTTTTTCTTTTTTTTTTACCGGGAGCAGCAGTCGAGGCTTCGGCGACACTGATATCTTTCTTTATCTAGTTTACCGGGGCTTAATTTAGACGGATGATGGCACGTTGCGGCGGGTCTCTAATTCAATTAATGGGAAACAAAAGAAATGGCTTTCGGTGGGATTTCACTTTTGGAAGCGAAAAGTCGCCTTCCGTTGGCAGTAACTCGGGTTTTAAAGTCAATTGTTTTTGGACGGGTTTTATTTCGGTTTAAAAATTTAGTTATTTTAAACTTTTTTATGGCCTTGCGCGAATGTCATATAAATCTCGCTTTTGTAACGTTGGCAAGCAGAGTTACAAGAAGAGTTTTAGAAAACTCGCGCTGTTTAGATATTTATGGAGACTTCTTTATTTTAGACTTTTGGCCCAGAAAGGAAATTGATTTACCATTTTTTTTTAATTATTTAACTTTCACTCGTAGATATTGATTTTAGTTAATTAAAAAGGAGATATTTTTATTAGTAGAACATTTTCGACCAAAAATAAGAACATTTTTTAAATATTGTATATAAAAATATTTATAAGATTTATAGTAGCACAAAATTAAGATTTTTATTAATCTTGAATTATGTTTTTATTTCCATCACTTTTACATTTATCTTGGCGCAAACCGATTTTTTATTAATAGATTATCTAAAAATGTTGTTATTACTATTACTTAAATTAAACTCCAAAAAGTATCAGATCCACGCTTCGACCGTATATTACTCAACTCACCTCCGCCGAAAGAAAGATCGCTCAAAATTTCCTCGATCCGACAGAATCCAAGACCTGCAGCCTCATTCTAAAAATTGACACTATCGGCGCGACAGATCTGCCAGGTTGGATTACATGTCATGAGAGTGTCATGACCCGGACGGCGGGTTAACGGACTAGCCGATCATCCACCAGGCTTCTCTCTCCCGAGGCGCCGTCGAAGCCGTATACACAAAGCAGCGAGAGAGAGAGCTTAGATTATCACGTATTACGCCAAAGTAAACACGGCAACGTGCTCTCCTAAGCACCTTCCTCGTGACTTATGCCCGTCTCTCAAAGCTCGTGCTCGGGGTTTTATTCGTAATGACTTTATCCCGGCGCCGAGGATCAAAAAGAAAAAGAGAAAAAATAAAAAGAAGGGGAAAATTGCGGCCGGCCCGCCGGGCAACGTGTTATTTCGCGTGTCTGTCGGCGAGAGCGAAATTGCACCCTTTTTATCGTCCCGGAACCTTATCGAGAGCTGCGTTCGGGGGGCTTCCCCGAATAATCGAACTCCCTCGAGAGCTTAATTAAAGCGCCTGCCAGAGCCTCGTCGCTCTTATCTTCCTATATATAGACGGTGCCTTTTTTTTTTTTTGCGCGCGCGCGGGGCGAATTTATTCCGTCGGACCGGTTATCGCGCCGTCCTCGCGAATAATCGGGGAAAGGGTATTAAAAATTCAGAGGCCAGCCGTTTTGCCTTTTGCAGACGGTGTCGCCGCTAAGTTCGTGAATGAAGCGTTGCGAAAGCCTCTTTTTTGTTTACGAGTCGACGGATAGAAAAAAGATGTGTACACCTGTTATTAAACGGCGTCTGCGTGATTGGAGGTCTTCCAAATGATGTCGCCTCTGACCTTATTTCGGTCGAAAATAGCTCAGAATTTCGTCTGCGGAGCTACACTGTGATCAATGCGTATTTAAAAAGAAATACGTCGAATGCCGGCCTGCGTTTCTCCGCTTGAAAGTGTATACGCGTCGTCGGCGAGAAAAAGCCTTTTGAATGCCGTTGCTTTTAGTCAACGCAGTCTGCAAGTAGAATATTGTGCATCGCGTAAATAACTTTACGATCATTGGAGCGATACTTTATTTTAATAAATGTAGGGCAAAAATGATGAACACAAAATTACGAGTAGAAGTGTGAGAAGAGCAGTTTTAAAAATAAAGAAAATCATCCATCGGTAGCAGATGTTCGCAAGCTAAGCTGGCATAACCCGTAACCGCAAGGTTTAATTTTTTATCGCGTATGAGCATAAAAGTTAGCGGTTTACCTTTCAATAAGGAAGCGCGAGTTGCGGTAGTCTAGGCAAAGGTGTCGTATCCAGTGAATTGCAAAACTAACACACATTGCTCATTCAAAGCCACCATCTATACTCCATAAACAAAATCATAATTCCTTCCTCTACCATTCCTAATCCCGACCCAGTTTCCCGTAAACGTCTCTTCAACGAACCATTTCAATTTCTTCCATTCAATTTCACGGCCGACGAAAAACTCCCCCTTCGTCGAATCCCATCGGCTTACGGACGCGCTTGCAATCAAAGGAAAAAGCATCGACTCGTAAAAAAGCGCGTCGATCGCCGAGATTAAAGGCTGACCAGAGAAAAAAAGCGCTATCGTTTAGTCGGTAGCCGGCGGCGGGGCTTCGGAATAAGCCGGCATGCAAATCAGCGGCTGCGCCGACCAACGTGCAGTGTGGGGTCAGAGAGAGAGAGAGAGAGAGAGAGAGAGAAGCGGGGACTTTGCATAATCCCGCGGTGATCCATCACTCGCGCCTCGACGAGTCGGTGTAGTTTGACAATTTGGCGCACGCGCCTTGATGCACTTGTTGCCTTTGTCAGCGCGCCGATTCTTTGATGATTGGAAGCTTGTTGCCGGGTTATTTTTACGGCCCGGGGGATAATTATAGGCGCGAGGGAGGGAGGTATTTTTTCGCTATTTTTGGAAAGATCGAGGGAGGGATCGGAGCAAGTGGATTAATTAGATTGGGAGGCTAAAAATAGATGTACGTGAACTTAATGTGTGAATTCGCGTTTGAGAGTTATCGCTTTCCGTAATACGTTTCCCTGATGCAGTTTAACTGTCATTTTAATTGTGCCCGTTCGTGTGAACGTGCATATATTATGAACTGTTAGAAACTGGGTTAATTATAATTTCTACTTGTTCCTTAATTTTTATACCTTATATCCTACTTTGCTGGGTTATTTTATTGCCTAATGAATCAAGAATTTTCGTTTTTTTTATTTTTAACTTGCATTTTATTTTATTAGTAGATTCTTTTAATTAAATCAAAATTTATTTAGGGGCAACGGGAACTTAAAACACGTAAATACATCAACTTTATATACCAGTTAAAATTTTTAAGTCACAAAGATACCCCAAAAGCCAAAATCGATTCCATAAAAGTATTCCAGCAAATTTTTGAATGGAACCATTCATGCCGACATTTTCCATTATTTGGCTTTATCAGCGCGCAAAAAAAAAAAACTAACTCCGCCTGCAGGTGACGGAAGCTCGTATTCGCACAAAAGCAAGAGGTCCAACCTCGTGACAACGCTTTCCCAGATAGTAATCGCCCGGCAAAACCAACGTTTCTGCACAATAAGCCCCACAGTAACCAGCAGTGCGCTACGACTGAAACACAACGCCGCCATTGGCTTTATCACAAAACAAGCAAGATTTCCGAAGCGAAAAACCCTCTTTCTTCCTCCCCTCAGCATTTGCATAATAACAGTCCCCCTGGCAGCAAGGAGAACCAGCAGCAGCAGCAGGCACCTCGCGGCTGGCGTATTTGAAAAAGGCTCCGCGCTTCCGGCGAGCGCTTCGCACGATCCCGCCGTGATTACGCAATTACCGATGCCTCGCGGAGGAAAAGCCTCTCTCTCTCTCTCTCTCTCTCGTCGAGTAGCTTTTCGACCACCTGATTGAGCGTTGTATGGGGTTGCATCGACGGGATCTTTGATTTATGGACGGTCTGTGTGGCGCATAGCGGCTCGATAATATTCGTCCGTTACGTTGCTAATAGTTTTCGATTGCACGAGGCCCGGATTGCCGTGATTTTACGAGTTTTTGGAAAAAGTCGGGGTAATGATGCGCGTCGGGGAGCACGGCGTAGTTTTAGACTCGTCGTGGTGGTTGCTGTGGGAACGGGAGGATTAGGATGCGTTTCAAAGTCTTGGGGATAATTGCTGGAAAATAGTTAATAGGGGAATTTTGTTTAATGGCGGGGCTGTAATGGATCGATATGTTGTAAGGAAGCGATGTGATGATATCTACGTAATGTGGATCGATTCAAGGGTGCTGTAAGCAACAATTTTAAACGTTTTGAATTATTATAATTATACATATGGCGCTTAATAAAGTGATATATTTGAGCGGAAAAAATGCACTTGCATTCTTTAACCGCCTCTTTGATAAAATAGATTTTATAAAAATTTATGAATTATCATTTTTTAATAATTTTGAATAAATTATGATTGAAATCTATCTTTTACGTCACTGAATGTAATTAAAAAAGTGTCCGAAATCATATTTTTGAAATACAACATTTCCATAGTAGGATTAACATACTGGAATAGTTTTTATTCATAATTTCTAGTATCATTTTAAAATAGGTCTTTATGAATGATGAAATTCCCGTTGTATTAATAAAGTTGAAATAAAGTTTATTGGCCAATTTAATATAAGTTGATTTGCGTAAAAAATCGTCTTGAATAGCAGTTAAAATATTAGGATTATGGAATGAGCCATTTCAAATAACTTTAAATTAACTCTATCTGAATATTTATCTTCAATTAAACATTATTCGTGTTATATTAGTTAGGAATGTTATCACTGAAAAAATATTTTTTATCTGCTACAATCAAATATCTTAATGAAAAACTTGTTTAATAAATAAACATAAGAAATCATTCTATCGATAATAATACACAAATATAAAATAATCATCTCTTTCACTTAATTTTTTATATGATAAACCTTTTCATCTTTTTACATATTAGAAAAATAAAACTCTATTTTTATTTACATTTCATTATCAAATGAAATGGTCCGTAGAGGAAAATTTTGCGGGTTTAAAGTTCAAGTGCGCAATATGCTGTACGATTCACATTATACAAGTTAGCTTTTCTGAGAAGTGTAATAAATTTGCAACATCAAAGAGAACTTGTACGGAATACGCTCCCAGAATATCAGCATTACGCAACCAAGCACATTAATAAATTATCAAACAGTTTTTCATCCCAAAAAAAAAAAAAAAAAATTAATGCCTAATAAAATCTCTGATAAAAGTCATTGGTTAGAATCGCAGCACAAGTACCAAAATGGGTCAATTTCAACAGGCGATACACTTCCAGTCGAATCAAACATGTTTTTAAAGAAAACTTAATAAAACGCTTTATCCATCAGAGCAGGTTTGAATTATTATCCCGAACAAAGGGTCTCGGCTCGTTCTAACGACAGAAGCCGGCAAAGCAGAGCTCTCGGTTCAAGTAAATGTGTTATTAAAGAAAATATCTTATCGCCTTGGCACGTCGTTTCCCGGCTGGCCATTGCAATTTTGTCTCTCGGCTTCTTTACGTTCGGCGTCGCAGCGAGACGGAAACCGTGGCGCGAGTACAGAAGAAGTCGCTACGGGCTGCGATAATTAACCAGAGGTCCATGCAGTGCAAAGTTTCGCTTGGTCAATCGGTCGAGAGATAATGCTTGTTCTAAGAAATTGATCTTTAAATAAATATTTTATTCGCAGATTGACGGCGAGCTTTAGCAGTGTAACCAGATACACAGTATTTCTTCGCTGGAAGTTAGTGTAATAAATTTTATTCTTCTGCCTATTCAATAGGTAATTAGAGAATACGTAATATCATGATTGCGTATTGTTTTAACTGTTTGTAAGAGATAACTATAAAAATCTTATACAAACAAACTTAAATATATTCTGCACACAAAATATTTTTCCAAATTATCAATTGAAATTGTCGATTGACGTTAAACTGCACTTTTTTTTAAGAATTCTCTTTATATAAGCAATTCAAACCCACAACAGTAACCTTAAAAATGTTACCCCCATTACAGACTAAAATCTTACCGACGAGAGACATCTTCTTAACAAGCTCAAAAATGTTAATTCCCCCTCGTGTCACTCTCCTCCTTAAAAAGCGACGTAAAAGAATCCCGTCTACAAAATACCAGGGCGCAAAAAACATCCATTTACGGTGCGCGCGCGCACGCATAATCCCCTCGTAAAAAATTTAACAGTTGTACGCGTTATACCCGGGCCCCCGGTATCATTAACGCGCTGAAAACTATCAGGAAGCCGGAGGGATTACAATGTCACGGAGCTTCTGCCTGCTGCCTCGCGCCGGCCTTTTATCGAAAATGTTTATTATTTCGTTAACGAGCGGCATTCTTCGGAGACTCCGGATAAATTGCCGTAGCACCGGAGTGCGGCGTATGCAGAAGCGGAGGAGACGGGAATTCCTCTCGGCGGCGCTCGACTAGATAGTCGAAGGCAGAGTTACGGTGTGGGAGGGAAACGGCCGGGGAAAGAGAGAGAAGCGTGTTTTGGCTGCTCCTTTATTTTTGGAATTTTCGTCTAATGAGGCTTTGTGAAATTTCGTTTGACGTTTGTAATTTTCTATCTGCGCGGGTAGTGAAGTTTTGTTAATTATTTTTTTAAGCTTTTGAATTTTGTAATGGTTTTTAACAAGAAAATCTTGTACAATAACATTTTTTACAAAAAAGTGTTCGAGTTTTTGTACGAGCAGACTTGGGAATTACGTTTAAAAGTGAGATTTCAAATGTAAAAATGGATTTTAATAAAAGAACCGGTTTCCATTCAAGATATTGGATGAAACTTTTTAAACATAATATTACATTCAATGCTCTTCAATTAGGATGTTATAGTCTTGTTAAATTTGTTTAAATTTCAGTAAAAATTACACGGAACGCTAAAAAATAAAAATAAAAAGGACATCACTAAAAAATATCTCGACTCCAGTCCAATGCCCTTATCTAAATCGATGTCATCCCACTGTTTTTACGATACCAGAAGTTCTTACCTCCAGCTTTAATTCGAAACTCAACGACGAAGGTCGATTCCGCCGTCCGCGCGGCAATGCAAATAGCTTAATCGCGATTCATAAAACAATTTTTCACCCTCGGTCAACACTGGAATCTCGAGGCGGAAAAAAAAAAAAATTCGCCGGGCGATAAGCGGCAAAGTGCACACATCGTAAAGTCCTCAGCCAAAACAGTTTTCGTTCGTTCGGCAAAGTGCATTCACACAATTCGCGCAAATATTGACGCGCCCCAGAGAAACAGAGAGCGAGAGAGAGAGAGAGAGAGAGAGAGAAAGGGGAAACCGTATACAGCTCGTCTGAATCCGCCTTTGAAACTCAAGGCGAAAGAGAGAAAAGAAAGAGAGATACCTCCGCGAGAGCAGTAACGCGAGACTTGCATATCTCTACGTCGCTGCAGAGAGACAGAAAAAAAAGGAGAAGAGCGCCGTATGCATCAAGCTGATAAGGCGGGCAGCCTCCCCTTCCCCCTTCTCTCTCTCCTTTTTCTCATTCTTTCCTTTCTGTCTCGCCGAGAGAGGAGCCTCTCTTCGCTCGCGCTAAGCAGCCGGGAGTCGCTGCTGATACTCCCGCGCCGAGTGTTGGTTCCGCGCAAACTTACGGCCACTGCCGCGGCTATCGTCGTATTTTGGGCTGCTGGAATTACAGTGCGCCCCCAAAGCTTTTGTTTGAAAAACATCGGGAAGGGAATGAACGATAGCGGGTACAATGTATCGCGGGGGAACAATGCGTCGGATGCGAATGTTGGGACGGAACTGAACTCTGTGCGGTAATGATTAAGTTGGTCGGCTTAGGTGTTATCGGGAAGTGTTACTTAATCTTAAATGCGAGTTTAGCTTCGTATTTGTGAAATGGTTAGGAGATATTACTTGAAAATAAGTAGATGTTGCCAGTTGGGAGTAAACTGATTTTGATTTCTTTTTTTTTTTATCGCAAAGTGTATTTTAATCTAGAATGCGATATTATAATTGACTAATACAGAATAATTGGTAATAATTTCTAAATTAACAATATTTCACGCACTGTTTTTCATCCAGTTTGCTTAAAACAAAACAAGATTCATTTATTTTCATTTCCCGTGTAAAATTTAATTTGGGCAACGTTAAACTAAATTAAAGTTTAAATTAAATACTTAATTAACTCCACCCGAACAAGCAAATAAATCTCGTCGGATTTAACAAAACAATTACCTCCTTTACGAGCGACCTATACGCGGAAACACAAAAGTCAGTTTTTTTATTACCAAACAAGGCGCAGCCCGTCCTCAAAAAGACTCTCTCACATTCCTGTCCCCTAAAAAGAGGCTGCTGCGCTTTCAAGTATCCAGCCAAGGAGCTTATCGCGCCGCGGATATGTTTAATGAAATTAGCCGCCTATTAGCCGCGCACAATCGCCGGTTTGTTGAACGAGAGCTTCCTGAAACGCGGGGCCTCGTAAGAGGAAAGCGAAGCTCTTGGATTACATGTCCCTGCGCACGTCGCTTACATAATGACGAACAGTTGCGTTTTCGTGGTTTTTCCGCTCGTCTGGGCTTCGCTGGCTGAAAGCTCTGCGCTCGTTTGTGCGTCAGGGCCTTTATAGGGTTCGACGCGGTGAAAGTGAATTTGAGATTTTTTTTTCATCCGTTTTAGATGGAGTTTTTTAAGAAAGCGGATTCACTTAGTAAATGAGGGTAAAATAATATAGAAAGATGCAAAGTTTTGAGAATTTTGTGCATTCGAAAGCTTTTTTATTTAATTGTATTAAGAAAAATCATTTATGTGAAATATAAAGTGTAAAGATATTATGCGCAGTCATGTTAAATAATTTTGAAAAAATTCATTTACATATGACTCGTTAAAAATACTGCTCATCAAAAAGGAAATATTGTGTCGTGCAAAATGCATGCTTTTCTCCCTACGCACATGAATTTAGTAGAAAAATTTATGGATACTTTCTTTGGTTAACGCTCGTGGTTCTATTGTTAAAAATGTGAAAAGAGTTTCATATTTTCACGGTACTTTCATTTAGCACAACATTTTTATGTTTTCTACCTTTCTTTCAAAAGGAGGGAAAGCAACGTGTCATAAGAAACTTGATGGAATAATTAATTCATTATTCTTATCTTTTACAATTTTCTTATTCATCATTCATATTTTTTATCTTCAAAAACCCGGCATGTTTATTATCTTAGCAGCGATTCATCATCTTATCATTATATAATATAATAAAGGAAATAATAAGAATGAATCACAATGCATATACAGAGAAATATTTTAAAATTCATTGATACTCGAGAAACTCGCACTGCGCTCGGCCGTGGCCAAAAGACACGATGGGCAGGGTCGATTTTTGTAAGTCTGCAAATAAATTTAAAAGAAATACTATCATGTAGAGCATGAAAAAATACAACTTTTTTACATTTATACGTTTTTGATTCGATAAATAGTTCCGAGATAAAAAGTAAAAACTGCAAATTTTTTATCGATCGGAATCATTAAATTTTGAAACTTAAATCGCTGTATCTCCATGATTAATGCATTAATCAATTTGGAATTTTCAGCAAAGATAAAGTAAGGACTACCAATGCTGAAAACCACATTAGAATAATAATAATACTCTGCGTTAGTGTCATTAAATTTAATTACTAAGTGCTAACAATAGGTTAAGTTTCTCGCGATTCGCCGAGAAACCTAAACGCCGAAAAAGTATGTCATGAAACTTCTCTTTGAAAAAACTTTGAACGAGAAAGTTGTTACTCGATGCATAAAGAAGTTTTTCACAAAATTTTACATTGATTCGATGATTATTAATGGAGATACAACGATTTGAAGACGCGGCTGGAGTTCCGTATCGCGGCGTGCAGCAGAAAAGCAGAACAGCTGATCAAGTTGTACGTTTTCGTTAACGGAACGTTTGCAGCCGCGACTTCAAATCGCTGTCTCTCCAATAATCATCTAATCAATGTAAAAAAATTTTGGGAAAAGCTTCTTGCATGCATTGAGGAACAACTTTCTGGATTAAAGTTTTTTCAAAGAGAAGTTTCATAACACACTTTTTCTCGGCGAATCACGAGAAACCTAACCTTTTGGATAGAGTACTTATTAATTAAATCTCATTACACTGATGCATAATATTCTAATAATGCTTTCAGCATCGGTAGTATTTACTTTATCTTTGCTGAAAATTTCAAATTGATTAATGCATTAATTATGGAGATTCAGCGATTTAAGTTTCGAAATTTAATGATTCCAATCGATAAAAAATTTGCAGTTTTAACTTTTTATCTCGGAAACTATTTATTGAATCAAAAACTTATAAATGTAAAAAAGTTTTATTTTTTTATGCTCTACATGATAGTATTTTTTTGAAATTTATTTGCAGACTTTAAAAAATCGATCCTGCCCATCGTGTTTTTTGGCCGCGGCCGAGCGCAGGCCGACTTTCTCGATCCGGCTCCTCAATTACTCAAAATTTTTACTCGAAGAATACACATGTTCAAGTTTAATTTAATAAGTGTATTTTAAACTTACAACAGAACATTTTCTTTACGCAAAACTCAATAACCATTTTTTCGATACCGACGATTATTCCACACATTTCGATGCAATTACAAGCTGAAATTTTACAATTCGAAAAATAAAGTACACAGCGTAACAGCTTTAAAAATGCCCGGCATTACATTAACCCCAATGTTCCGCGTCCCTAATTTCCCGATTCCTCGAGGAACTCGGCAAACTTGTAATTCCCAAAACCAACTAATTTAAATGCAGGCCCTCGCTCTCCGGCTTTGCATGCAGGAAGTCGGCGCGCTCGCCCGGCTAAGAATCCCGCGTCACGCTCAATTACCGGGGAAGGGCGACTCCGCGCGCGTCGGTAGTCTCCCCGCGCGCATTACGTATACCTGCCCGTCGACTCTCCGCAAAAAGACTATGCGCGAAAGGGCCGCGCGCGGCGGCAGCCGGCAATGACAGCCGAGCCGCGCGCGCACGCGTGTCGTTGCGATGAAAGTGAATTTTGGGATTGGAGGATCGGTATTCTGCCGGGAGGTCGCTGGTAATTGAAAAGTAAGCTCTCGCGCGCCGCGGCGGGTAAATGTGCTTTCGTAATGAGTGGACGGGTATTGGCAGTTGGTAGATTTGAAATCAATTTTGGTTCGTTTCTTTAGTTTTCTTGCGGCAGACGGACTTTACGATATATTATTAACAAGAAGTGGAGAAACTTTAGTTTTCACCTCATGGAAGCGATAAAACACTTCGGGAGAGTTTAAATTCTTCCAGCGGTATTTGTTTTAGGTATAAAGTTAACTTTGCGCGCAGGTGAAAAATCGCGCGAGTTTTATTTGGACTTGAACTGTACGGCTATGCTTGCTGCACGACAGAACTGGGGTACAACGGGGTAATTTGTTATCGAGCCGTTGATAGAATAGGTTCAAGGTATTGACCGATTGAAACTTTCAAGAAAGTTCGAGTGTATACACTGCTTGTTTGCAATTCAGTGAAGCTTACAAGTTTGACAAGTTTTTTGTAGAAACTTTTTAGTGACAAAAAATAGATGGCTGTTGTTTTGCATAATACAAAAATAACGCGTCTGACATGGGATAAAAATAACTTTCAATATACAAATAAAACGTTATTGTTAGTATTATTCAATTACGTTTGCTGTGCAATCATTTATTTATCTGTCTTGTATTAAATGTTATTTCAATTTAATATTTCTGTAATGAAAAATTACATACTCTATATATATACGAACAGTGCATTACAGCGCTACAGCGAAAACTCGTCGAAAACAATTATAAAGAAAATCGCGAAAAATAAATTCCATCCCCGCAGAGTATTTTCCCAAAAACGCCTCGGCCTTAAAAAAAAAAAAAAAAAAAAATAGCGCGAACACGAAAATACGTCGGAAAAGCTTTGAAATATTCACTCCTCACCCTTCGCGTGCGAGAGCCAGAACGCCTGCCTCCGAAAGAGGCTCTGGCTCGAATAAAGGAGTGTGCAGCGCGCAAAGAAGCGCTGACGCCTCTATCCAACAACGCGGCCGACGAAGAACAAGAAGCGAGACAGAGAGAGAGAGACAGAGAGAGAGAGCCGTTCTCGAGAGCAGAGCAGCGCAGAGTTAGATATATGCGCCGGCAGCCACCCCGGTTTTCGCGGTCCTTCCTTTCGCGCGCGGCGACGCGGACGGAAATAATCTTACGGATTTCGGCGTCGTTAATCAAAGCGGGCCCGGGGAATCTTTCCGAGGAAAAGCCGCCCTAAGCCCCCGATTCCCGAAGCGCGCACTGTCCGGTCCTCCGCGCCGCAGGAAAGTCGCGCGCGCCGCATTCCCTTCTGTTTGACTTGCTTCCCCGCCCGCGGCGTGTTCCATCTATTGGGAGTTGGTAACGAGCAACGGAGAATACGAGCTTGACTTTTGTGAGCTGCGGCGGAGTCTGCTTGTCGGGGAGGGATTGTCGGAGGTCCGGGGGAAGAATAGCGCCTGGCTCGCTTTTGTTTGCAAAGTGTGGACGCGAATTTTTTTTTTTTTTTTTTTTCGGTGGGATTCGTCTTCCGATTTGTCCTCCGGCATTTTATTTTTTAGGAGAAAGAAAATGTGGAAAACGGTTTACGGTTATCGTTAAAAAGAAATGGGTTTTATAAGGCAGCGGCAGTTTCTTGCAAGTTTAATACTTTTTGAACGAGAATAAATGTGTAAGAGTCTCATTATTTTTAATAAGCCAAATTACCCGTAAAAATTTAAAGCCTCTTTTGACGAGCCATATGTTATGCTAATAAAGCTATAAGTCTGCCGTGAATACATACTTTTTATGTCAAAGGCTTTGGTTCGTGATTTGAGAAGAGCATAAATTGAATTGTAATTTGATGCTTGAGAATTTTCAGAGAAAGTCGTACAAATCGTGCATATCAAAGTAGAAAAAGTGTACTATTGTAATTGTAAAAAAAAATATTATAAAAACAATTATAAAACGTTTGACGAAGAACGCGAGCATTACTCGAGAAACCGATTTGGTCACAAACCATAAAATTTACATAAACATCCTTACTCTTTTCCTCAAAGAATTCCGGAACGCTAAAGCAATCAATGCCAGACGAGACCTCTACACTTTTCTTTGCTTACTAGAACAAAATCTTGCTCTCCACCGCGGCACAGAAATCCACAAGAAACCAAATCATCCCCGATTTGCATAAGCAAGTCCCTCGTAATCTCGATGCTTCGTCGCCTCTGTCAGCGCATCTATTTCCTTCGTCATTCAAGGAAAAGTCCGAGGAATCCCTCCGCGACCCAACGGTTCGGCGCCGATTCAGCGCCTCGATTCCTGGGCGGCGTCCGAATAAACGCGTCTACCTGTCGTGCGATTAGCGGCGGCGAGGTTTGACAAACTGCGCTGATTGGAATCGCGAAAGAAGGAAATCGATCTGACGGATTATGCCGGCTGAGACGGGAATGGAAATACAGGCGGAATTATGTGCGGGTGAACGATACCCGGAATTGCGGGAACGGGTTTTCGGTTTCGATTAAAGCGTCATTTTCATGGATTTCTTGTTTCGACGGGGTAAAAGTAGACGCTTTTGTCTGCCCGGTGCACATGGATAATCGAGCAGCATCGATTGATTTTTCTACGGGTTTTATTACGGGTCAAAGTTTATTTTTTAAACGGTAGACTTTTCTGGAATTTATAGGAAAAATAAGTGTACTGAATTTTACTGCTGCCGAGATGTTAAGGACTGGTAATAAACCTAGTTAATAAGATCAAATTAAATAGCTTCGTATATAGTAATGAAAAACTTTTATGACGTGGATTATATCTTCGCCGTAATTTAATCGAAAATAATGTAGCAATGAACTTTTTATTGAAATACTTATTTTTAATACGAACATTAGCTAAATTTCAATTTTATAATACTAAAGTACATTTAATATAAATTTTTCTACGTGAAAGGAGAATTTTATCAAGCGATCAAATAATTCCTAATAAAAAAATAAAACCAAATCAGAATCAAATAGCTAAAAATTCAAAAAATTTAATTTTTTCCGCTTTCAAATTTAACCTAAGCACTCCATACACTCGTCCGGCTCTAAAAAGCAAGCACTGCGTAATTCATGAAAAGCAAGAGCCGTCGAATAGCGAAAAACAATATTATCGCACTGGCGCAGCCATCCCCCTTAAATCAACACGTTCGGTGGCAGCGAGCTCCGCGCTAAATTTCCAATTAAAATCGGCGCAGCCCCCCCGGCGAAAAAGAGATGCAAAACAGCCGCGCGGCGAAAGCTGCAGTCTCATCTTGCGCTCCCGCAACAAAGACTCACCGTATTAGCATCGGCCTGGGTGCCCTCGTCCCTGTCGTACTCCTCGTCCTCGAGGAGGCTCTTCTTCCTGGAGGCGGCCTGGCTCCTGGCCTTGTCGAGGCGCAGATTGCCGTAGGCGTCGCGGCGCAGGTGGCTCTCGAGCTCGGTGTTCCGGTAGTCGCGCTTCGCGGCGGTGGGCTTGGCGGTGGTGGTCGCCTGGTCGACCTCGTCGGTCAGCTTGCGGATGAGGTCGTCGTAGTTCTGGAGGGCCGAGGAGCTGCTGGCCACCTGGTCGTTCCTGTAGAAGTCGTTGTCCAGCTCCTTGTCCTCGGCGTCGTCCTTCCAGAGGTCCGCGTCCTCCTCGTCATTGTCGAGGTCGGCGTCGTCGGGCTCGTCCGCCGTAGGGCGAGGTAGTCGCTTCCTCGAGGAGAGCTCGTACGAGCGCGAGTCGTTGTCGTGTCCTTGGCGGACTCGCTTGAACCACTCGTCGAACTTGCTGGACGCGCGGCGATTGTGGCTCTGCTTACTTCCGCGATCGTTGTCCGCCTCGTCCGAGAAGAGTCGATTCTTTCGGGCGTGCTTTCTGGATCGGTAATCAGTCTCCTCCTCGGACTCGTCGTCGGCGTCGTAGGCGTAGTCGTCGGTATCGTCGTCGGCCTTGTAACGCCAGTCCTTTCTAGGCTCGTATCTGGACCTGCGGCTTTTGGACTCTATGTCCGAGAGTCTCTTGCGCGAGTTCTTGTAGTAATACGGCTCGTTGTCCAGATCGTCGTCGTCATCGCTGTCGTAGCGCCTTTCGTCCTCGTAGCGCTTACGGTGCTTGCTCCTGGATGCGGTAGCGCGGTGGTGGGCGCCTCCGTGGCCGCGGAGCTTGTATCCGCGAGAGGTTCCGGTCGCGTGGTGGTACCTGCTTGGGTATCTCGGCTCGTACCTGTGGCTGCCGCGCTTCGGTGCGTAGAGGCGTCGATCCTCCTCGTCGGAGTACTCCTCCGAGTCCTGGTACTCCTCGTAGTCGACTACATCCTCGTAGTCGTCCTCCTCGGTGGGTCGTTTACGGCTGCCCAGCCAGCGCTGACCGGCTAGTTCGTGCCGATGCCGGTGCCGGTGAGGTCTGACCTCCGCGCTGCTCGCATCGGGATCCTCGTGCTTGCGCGCCTCGGTGGTCAGGAGGAGGGCGAGGAGAACGAGTGCCAGAGAGGCGAGAACGATTTTCCTGGACGACGTCATGTTGTGCTCTTCCTCGGCGTCTTATCTCTCTTGCGCAGAGTTCGTTCGTCTCTCAGCACTGATTACGGCTTACATCGCGACGGCAGTTGGGCGCCGTTTGTAAGGAGAATCGCCGGGGGCATTTGTCACATTTGATATTCGCACTGATAATAATTCACTGGCTGCTGCTGCTGCTGCTGCTGCGATCACTCCACTGAAATAAACTTGTAAAAAAGGAGATGGAACACTCGAGATATTTTGCTAAATGAAATTGTTCGTTCAGCCGGCTTTTTGTTGAGGCGGCCTGGTGTGCCCGGGGATCGGTATCGCGCGCGCTTAAGGTGTCGCGGACGACTGAGCGCCGGTCGCGGAGAGCTTACACAGCCGGCAGACACAGCAGCCCACCGAGCGCATGCGTGCAGCCGCCCGCCGGCTTCCCCCGCTTCCTTCTATCTCTCCGTTCGTCCGTCCGTCCGTCTCTCTTTTCGCGCGCTCTCAAACGAGCCGCGCCGAGAGCTGCTTCCCGATGCCTGCAGCGGGACGAAAGCCGAGTCTATCTCGCCAGGGTTAAGGGAGGACGTCCGCGGGGAATTATTGCGAGATGATGCTTTTTCTCCCGAAGCCAGTGCCGCGCGCGCAATTGCCAAGCTCGGCAAACTCGCACTTTCAAGGCTTTTCGGAGGTATTTTTGCGGCCCCGGCAGAATCGCTGGACGATTCTTCGGCCCAGATAAGCGGCTTTGCGACCGCGGGGAAATGTTGGGGTTACTCCTGCTTTCAGGATCGCGGAAGTATTAATTATGGTATCTCTGATCTACTTTTTTTCGAGTTCAAGGCGGAGTTGTAAGCCGCGTATGCAGAAATTCGATATTTTTAGACGTTAACCTTACTTAATCTTCTTTTTTTTATGTCGAAAATGAAAAAGTGTGATATTTTATGATAAAAGTTTAAAATACACAAAAATTTTGTTTTTTAATTAAGAGTTAAAATGCGTTTGATCTCCTTTGATTGACCATTTTAAAATTGATTAAGCAATTTAAAGAAAAAAAGTAATACATTTTTTTCAAAATTAATTTTATACATGAAAAACAGTTAAAACCAGTCTAGTTTGTTAAACTGAATACAAATTGTGACATTCAACCGTAAATTTATTCCTCTTATACCGTTTTAGCTCGCGCCTCATTCACTAAATCAGAGAAGAATGCAGACAAAGTCTAAATCTTCCTTTTTCATTTTTTCGGGCGTCCGGAGAGCAGCAAAGAAGAGAATTAGGCGCCGTATCGCAGGTGTGAATCAGCGATCCAAAGCCGATAAGCCCGGATTTCTGCGAAAGTGCTTTCTTCTTCTTCTCCGATCTCGCTTAGAGATTCTCGCTTCCGAAGCTGCGGAATCATTTAGTGCTGCATTAATTTTATTTTCAGAGTCGCCTCTGCCAAGGTTTTTCACGCTGCGAGCTATTTCGGTTTGTTTACGATGAGTTAATAATTACGCGTTCGCGCGAGCGAAAAACTAATTTCTTAGAAGCTGGTTTTGACAGTATTTAGAATGAAATACACGGTGAATTTGCATAGTTTGCGTTTCGATTAAAAGCGCGAAAATACGTATTTTTTTAATTGATTGAAATTTCGAAATTTTTCAATTTATCCCAATTTAAGATTGCAAAACCTTCCTTTACCAAAATCTACTTCTGCACCAAAGCTTCCGGCCGATACTTTTCAATGACGTGTCCAGATAAGCCGTAGGCACCGAGCACCGATCGTTCCTCAAACAAGAGACATTTAAATGAAAACGTTGACAGTTGACAACATTCCGAGATAAACCCCTTATCTCCAGAAGCCTACAGTTGCTACACATTTACGTAATGCTTGCATCAAAGCTCGCCGAAAAGACAAGCTCATGTCCGCGCGAGCCGACAAAATGAAAGCGAAGCGCTCCGGCATTCGGACCACCGTCGCAATATAAAGTATCGGCTCGGTATTCTCTTTTTTTTTCCTTTGCAGTTCGAGTGCTCGCTTCCTTTTTTCGGGCGCGCATGCGCGGCAAATTGTTTCACGCGCGTCGCCCGCTCGTCCATTCACTTTCCGGATCTGCCTTCTCTCTCTCTCTTCGTCCATTCAAGGCTCGCGTCGCATTCGAAATAATCCGACCGGGTAGGATGCGCCGCTGATGCCTTTTTCTCGCGGGCGAAAAAAAAACTGGTTTCGGCCGCCTTTTTGATTTGCGGCGATACCGTAAATGATCGAGTGACTTTTGGTCCCGGGGTGGAAAATAAGTTTTTCTGCTACGAGCTCGAGTGAAATTAATTTCTGGCGGAACGGAGGAGTGGAGATTGGGTGGTAGAATAAAAGGACGTTCGAATTTGCTTGGGTGAGAAATGGGATTTGAGGGAGCTGGGCAATAAATTGGCTGGATTTAGATCCCGGAAGTGTTTTTCATCCTTTGCGGGTTTAATGTTGCGCGGTGACTCTTTTATTTTGTAACTTTTAATCCGATCATTTGTTATTACACCTCATAACGTGGAGAAATAAAAGATTCGCATGGAGATTCACCGGTGATTTGGAACGTAAAAGAACTGTTAAGATATAATCGCAGCAAGACCGAGTATCAATAAAATGATGCTGTTAGATTTTATTTGCGCAATTAATTTGTTTACAAAGAAAACACAGTTTCTTACACGTTTTTTAACATATTTTATATAGATTAATAATATTTTTTAATAAGAAAGTAAAATTCTTTTAAAAAATGATTTAACTTGACATTCCTTGAGAGTTTCCTTCCGAATACTGCACAGTTCCTAAACCGACTCCAAACATTTATGCATACACCCACAACTCGCGGCACATCATTCACTCCTATGCTCAACAAACACACTTCCAGCTAGGAGGTGCATTTCCCCGAACACCGAATTCGCCAATAAACAAACAGAGTCTCTCACCCGACAAACGATTACCATTTGAAACTACGCTCTTCGCCGCAGAAAAGCAGGAGGGGGACACGCGCCGAGTTCCCGCTTCGCACACAATGCGTCGTCGGAGGTGCGAGGAAGGTAGGTAGCGGTTGCCGCGCGCAGCTGCCGGCGGCGCCAGACGCGCTCCGCCGCTGGTTCCAGCCTCCTTTCCGCATAATGCCGGATCGAAAATGCCAAGTGGAAATTGCGAGACGGCGACGCATCATTGTCGGGCCTTCGACAAAAACGGGTTTCGTATTTCGCGCGCGGCCCCGACAGGCCTGCCTGCTGGGACGACGACGGCGGGAGGCTTTCTAATGTGTGGGATGTGCCGCCGAGGTTTCTGGGATGCTTACTCGGGTTTTCGCACGCAGACGCCCTGTCGGCTGCAATCTGACACTCTTTTTGTCGCTTGTAAGGGGAGGGGGGGCGGTTTGGGTTTCGGCGCTGACTTGAGAGATGCTAATTGCCGTTAAATTCTACATTTTTCGGGTATTTTAGAGTGAAATTCCGATATTTTTAAGTATACTCAATTTTACAGTATTATTAAAAAAATAATAGACAACTTCCTCTTACAGTTCACTTTAAGAAAAAATGATTAATAACCTTTTGTTTTCATAAATAAAGTATTTTCAAAATACCTGAAAGTAAAAGTATTTTTTAAATACCATTGAAAACAACAAGTTCTTTTTTCTTTTAAGGTTCCTCGCAGTAATAAAATTATGTTCCAGGTGAATTTCTGATCGCGCCAAGGTGCGAGAAGGAAAAGAAATAGAGAAAGGGTTTGGACGCGGATAAATAATGACGTCCGAATAAATTAACCTCGTAAAAGGTCATCCCGCGCCCAGGGTGGCCCTTGGCTTTAGATCTACATGCAGGCGATGATATATTGATAAAAAGGCGTGAATATCATCGCGCGAAAAGTTAATTAAACTCGGTTTGCTTTCGTTATTTAATTATCTCGTCGCAGACTCAGATTGCTTCGCGCGAGATATTCCTGTGTGATCAAGCCTTTTTCTCTTTTTTCGTCGGTTTACATTGATTATGTATACACCTTTTGTTGAAAAAAAAAATTTGGATTACCTTAATAAATAAAGGTAGATTTAGTAAGATTAATTAAGAATCTTTGCGTAAATATCTTATCGACTGAAACTTATGATATAATTAGCTCGGATGGTTAAATACGGATGGTTAAACGTTAACAGAATGAAGAAAAGCTAAAACTTGAGAAACGATAAAGTATGCTCATCTATTTTAATTAGTAATATTTATTAGACATATTAAGTACGTTTAAGTAAGACATATAGAGTATATTACTAATAAATATTACGTTCAAAGATCAAATAAATACAAGTAATTAATCGTTAGATGCTTAAATTTTTATTTTGGATTAATAAGATAACCGCAAAATGAAATTCATTTAAGATCAGACAACATTATTTATATTAAATTAGACCGCGCGATTTCATCAAATTAACTTTGTTATTTATAGCACACTTGATTCAACGCCATTAAATACACTTTTTACCCGTCTCAGCAGCCGCGCTGCCGCAAGACGCACTTACTTTTGCAAACACTTTGCAACCTAGTATTATAAGCTCGCACTCCCACCAGTCACACTCTAAATAAGATCCGCAGAATTTATTAGAATTAGCGGCGACTTAAGCAGCCGCGATCCCAAGTCCAAAGGAGAGAAGCGGCGTCCGCGTCATCGGGAGAAATTTTAATTGGAAATCTATAAACGCGACGCGTATCGCCGCGATTATTTCATAATCCAATTACGCGCTAATAAGCTCGTGAGCCAGATACATTGAGTTATGGGACAGTACGTTGCGGGCAAAAGTGCAACTCGCATTCCGCACTTTCAGATGCAGCGGTTCATTGGGTTATCGCGGCTGGAGATTGTGCTCGGTAATGCAGCGAAAACGCGGCCGGTGTTGCGAGGAGATTAGTAATTGAAAACTGGTTCAAGCGGTCGACGGCTCGAATTCAAGTTCAAAATCCGAGTGGCTTGTTGGGGGTAATTTAATTAAGAGATTAGGATTTGGAAACCTGTTGAGGTACTTGGATCGATTGGATCGATCGATTAATTGGTTTGTAAGGAGTCATTGAGAAATAGGGTGTTAAGTACTGGAGCGCGAATATTGCCGTTTTGTATTAATCATAAAATTAATAATGATAAATTCTTTGCAATTTAGAAGTTTAACAGAACATGCTGGTAGAAGATAGTTATTAAAGCTAATAAATTTCCGCATAGCTTATCCTTGACTTATTTTAATTTAAGTAGAAATTTGCAGTAGTAAAATATACGAGTTAGAATAAGAAAGAAATAAAATTAAAACGTTATAGAATTATACTTAATTATAATACTTTATTAATTATACTTTGCCAAATTCCAGATTTATTAATTAAACAATTATTTTGAATACTTTCCTTACTAATTTTTCGACTTTACTCGCACGCATGAAGCTGCAAAAATGATTTAGTAACCTTTTAGTACAAATTATTGGTTCCTGCAACTTTCTTCCCGACACCGTCATTCCATTTCAAATTGCTTTCCGCCTTCTTTGTCTTAAACGGGCATCTCAAATTTGCTTCGGAAATGACTGAAGGAGGAGGCCGGAGAAGAAGGAGCGAGAGAAGGATCTCGCATTATTTCGACAAATTGACTTGTCAGGTCGAAGTTGGACGATGCAGCGATTAGAGACGGGCCGAAAGAGGGACCAGGAAAAAGCATCGGAACGATCTTGATGGAAAGGGCAAACAAGGAGATGAGTCGCGGCTAACATCAAGATCGTTCGAGAGTTTGTTTTAGGATTAGCTTCATTGTATTTCGAAGGCAACGATGAATAAAGGCCCGCATCTTCGTTCCTTTGAATAAACATTCGTTGACTACCTTGGCTGACAACTTATGCTTCTTGTTTATCAATTTAAATCGTTCATGGAATATTTAAAGATTCGTGGAAAGGTACCAAATAGCCGCAATGTAGAACAAGAATGGGTTTTTAAATTAAAGTTACTTTGTGAAAGTTTTAATTCAATATTTTATTCTTGAAGACTTCACAAACAATATTTAATAAGACTGATATTAAATTATCTTGATATTTAGGTTATGCACATACTTTACTACAAAGAATACCATTACTATTTTAACGTTGCCAACGATTTGTTCAATAGGATAGCTGATATAAACAATAAACCAAATAATATTTTAAATACTATTTGATAAGATTGCAAGAACAATGTTCTCGATAAAAGATTGATTGCGGAAATAGTTTGGTGACCCATTCCGAATAAAACAGATATTGAAAATCTAATCTGCTCTTTCTCTTTAAAAAGTCCCATACATATTCTCCTCTTATTGTCAACATTCAATTAAACAAAGCATTGATTAACATTTTGAAATAAAAATAGAATTAACGTAACAGTTTATTAGAATTTAGTTTTTCTGATATTTTGATGAAATTTTTATTCTTTATATTAAATCTATTTCTGATTCTGTACTATTAATAGAAATAAAAAGAAATATTTTATACAGAATTTTAAGAACACTGTATTTTAACTTCATTTTACATCGCTTCTCATTGTAATAAAAAGTCCTTAACTTAAAAAAGCAGTAAAGTTGAAGGGTATGAAAATTTACTGCTACGTATTTTAAAAGCAACTGGTACTTATTCAAGAACACGCTTGTTCCATGAGCGGTCATCTTCCTGTCGGATTAAGAAAAAGCCACCCTCGTTGTTTTCCGAATTCCATTCTAGACGTGTCTCACCTTTCACAGATTTCGTTATTGTGGATTCAATGCCTACTTTCCTACGGAATACATAAATGTAGTTGCTTTAGATGGAATACAGTCTTGTAAATAATATCGCATAAATAATAGCGCAGACAGAATTTTAGATGCCCAACAAGTAGTCTAGAATAGTTACTTAAATAGAACTGTACTAAAGATAAGTGGAATCCTTCTAAAAATAAATAGTATTTAAATAACAGCTTCTTATAGGGATCGATTAAGTAACCGATCGACGTAAATTGAATACACGTATACCCTAAATCGCTTTTGAAAATAAGCTTTAACCGGCACATTGCATCGATCCGCCACCTACAAGTCACAGACGTCAACTAAACATAAAAAAATTTTAAATTCAAATGTATAAAAAACGAAGTCACCGGATAAAAGACAAAAAGTAGGAAAAATATTAATTACATGTATAAAAGTTAGCATTAAAAGTAAGTTCAACTGAATAAGTTACCTTAAGTTATTAACTAATTAAACTTATATTATTTTAGTATAACGTAATACATAAATTGATTTTTTGTTTATTATCTTTAATTTGAACGAAATTCTTATCGCGGCTGTGGCTACGATGAAACTACGATGATTTTGATCAAATATGCTAAAACGGAACTTTCTTAGTTCATTCAATTCGGTAGTACTGACATTTAAAAATTTGGACTTCGACTAAAATTTACTTTTTTAGAATTTAAGTAAACTTTTCATGATATTACACCATTTTATTACCATTTAATTGAACAGATACTATAATTTAAATAAACGATATAATATTGAAATTGATGAATTTTTTCCTGGAATTAGGAATACAATAAAATTATTTTTATAGTACTCTAAGAAAAGGCTTACGAACATTTACTTGAATACGTTCGATGCATAGACTTTAATCTTTTATTCTAAGGTTTTACACAAATGCTTACAATAGTAAGCTTTTAGCATATTTTTCACAATTTTACTTGAAAGTTATGTAATGACTGTCTTTTATTAAGTAAGACGTGCTATTTTAAGATAAAGAGGAATTACATTGATTTTGCCTTCATTTTTATCTAAATTATAGAACATTTCATCAGAAAGTAGATATTGAAAATTCTTTATATCGATTCTATAATCTTTAATAATAATTATGCATTTCACTTGAAATCGTCAATGTATGATTAAATTTTCTTTATTTCTGAAAAAATTGAGTTATTATACATAAAAAATAAATGACAATGGCAAAGTTTTACGAGTATGTAATGGCTTTATTTCCTTCTCATTATCAAAGGTATGGACAGTGTATTTTCAACAGAGTGGCCTATAAAGCCGGGCGCAGCCGATCTATTTATTCTGTACTTATGAATAACGCACTTATCTAGAAAATTTTGAACACTATTTTCTTCAAAGAAAGCTATTGTAACGCGGTTCTAACGGATAGAAACAATTTCTGGTTAGACATTATACGAATAACAAAAGTCATTTACTTTCATGTTATATCCTTCGCTGTTGAACATACTAAACATTAATATCTTCTTATAACAGCTTTATTAACGATACGTTTTAATATTTTTTTTTTCTTAATTCGTTACATTCTTAATCTTTTTATGTGACAGAAAACATTACAATCTAAATGATACATTACGGCTAGTTTAAAGTTCATCAATATTAGTTTTATAAATAATAAAAATGAGCTTTAAATGCGAAAGAACAAAAATAGAAGCAGAAATAATGAAGAAATCACAAAGTTTTTTCTATGAATGGAAGCTAAACGTTAATTGTTATTACATTGACCATTTGTCATATTTAAAAGCACACATTTTATTTTAAATAATTTTATCATTAAATTGATAATTACTAAATGCAGTGAAAATTTATGTCGAGTACGAGGAACCTGAGAGCTAGAACTTGTCGAAATATAAACTTAAGTATTATAATTACCATTCTTCCGCTCACCATTCTTGTATTTTAATTGCGCTTTTATAATTAATTAATATTCATGTTGCATATCGTTATGTATATAATAAGTGATTAAAAAAATCGATCGTACAACGAACGGAACAACGCAGTAACGTTTGAACACTCTAAGTGAATATATTTCTCCTGACAATTAATTCGCCAGTCAAATTCATAAGAGGGAACTTGCAATATGTCCTGATTCTAGTTTTTCGTTTGCTCTTTGTGCGAATTTCTTTAATACTAATCAAACAGTAATATTGTTAAACAAGGAAAAACGGATAAATGACAAAAGACTGTAGTGTCTTATGAATTTGACCACGTTTTCGACTCTCATCGACATTTTAAAGTCCTAGTTTCAATTCCCACGGGGAACGAAATAAACTTTTCCAAGATCTTCCTCTTTCCTCAACACAGGGAGAAGTGAGCCCTTGAGAAAATTACCTCGCCGACCGTCGGTAAAGTCGCGGCGTCGTTGGGGTAATTTTCATCGGGCAAAACTCACTTCGTCCGTCGCAGGTGTCAACTTGAACGCTGAACATACATACATAACATTAACTTTCTCTCCCAGTCTCACATTGTAATTCCGCGTCTTTAGTGTATTAATCGGATATTCTCTCTCGTTCTTTGGCCCTGTATGCTTGCGTGTGTGTGTCTGTGCTTAAAGCTCGATAACAGGAGGCATTCACAGGAGCTTGACGGAGAACAGGGCGAACATGGACGCGAGGAGGACGAAGAGCGAGCTCTGGGCGGCAAAAGCAGCGTTGGTGAGCTTGAGCTTCTGCCAGAGGTCCTGAGGTACATCGACGTAGACTTTATCGACGCCGACGGTCTTGATGAGCTTTGAGAGCTTCTCGGCGTCGACTTTGTCGCCCTCGCTCGACCAGATCGTGAGCGTCGGGTTGTTGGCCTTGCTGTCGGTAAGGAGTTTCTGAAGAGCGGGGATGTCGTTGGCGGCGTAACAAGCGCGCACCGGGTAAGTTACCGACTGGTTCGACTTGCTCTCCTGAAGGGACTTCACCATGTCGTTGATCTGCTGGGTGGTGTAGGTGCCGTTCGTCACGTTCTGAGCTGGTACATTCTCGATTCTGCAAAGTTTTAATTGCTGCTTTATTGATTGCACTTCACTTCTCGATGAGAGTTTACGTGAGAATTTTTAATGACAGGGTAATTAGGTGATTTAAGGGTGCTTGTAAGATTTATAGATTTATTTGCTTTTATGTAGAAATACGTAATTATAATGTTTGAAAAGTCAATTAAGAAAATATCTAAGGAAGTAAGGATTGCTATCTGTAAGCGGACATTTATTGATCTATTTTAAATAAAAATGTTAGAGATGAATTCGAATTTACCTTTGGAAATTCTTTTTAATGATTTACGTAAAATATAATATCAAGTTTTTTAATATTGTGAATTATTCACAAAAAGTTAATAACACACACATGAAAACCCTAACAAATTACAATTATTTTGTGAATCACTCTGTTCAACTGAATACATTGACAAAAACAAGAGCAAGGTATTATTACACATCATCTTTTGTTACTCATGTTCTTTGTTAGATCCGATTAAATATTTTCAAGCTTCTTGTATTTTATTTGCAAAGGGAATTCAAACGTGCTCGATTTGAAGGTCGGCTGCGACAATATTTAAAAAACTAATTAAACTGCACTTTAATTGCTCGTTAACGCTGATATCAGTCAATTACATGTTAATAATACACAACTGCGACTCTTTTACGGTTAACTACACAACTTCATTTTTCGGTTCAATGGAGCAAGTTAAACTGCATTTTTGGCTCACGCAACGTACGAGAGGTTACTCCGGCCGAGCAGGCAATCGTTTTTCTCTCGTTTTCCTCGAAAGCAATGTCGTTTAGGGCCAAAGCCGTTAGCGTTATAACGTTTTCGAAATGCAAACTACGCCGACCCAATTTGCCACTTAGCACGTCCAATTCAATCTTCGCGTCTGGGAACATTGGAGAAAACTGGATTTAGGCAAGTAGCTCAAGATATATAACTTTTTCGACCGCGTTCGCAATCTATGTAAATCTCCTGATTATAAATTCCGCATGCAAAGCGAGCGAGATGGCTCTATTCCGCAGCCGTCGAAAAAGCCAATCCTCCGACGAGAAACTCGCGACAATGATAGCCGGACAATATTCACGTCCAAGTCAGAATTCCGTCGAGGGACACCTCGCATTATCGACATGCCACCCTCTCATTGTTCGACAATAAATAAGAGGAATTCGCGGCTCTTTGTCGCGCGTGACATCCCGTTCCGGCCTTAATTAACATGTCTCCAGTGCATTAATGATATACGAAGCAGCGATCTTGGCTCGAGGAGGTTGTGCCTTCCGTCAATTAGCATTCGCAAGATCGAATTTTCGAGGCTCAAGCTTTACCTGGTGGTCCAGCCGATCGATAGCAGCGTTTTCGGCAGCTCATGGGCAGCGGCGAGGAAGGCCTTGGCATCAACTGGCTCGGTGGTGGCGTCTATTGGTCCCTTGAGGATGTCCGCGTTCAGCCAGACCGGCACCGTCAGCTGCGGAAAGAGAAAAGCGGAATATCCCGCGTGAGTGTTTGCGGGCTTTACGGCTTTTCAGGGGGAATTTCGAGGAGAGTTTAGCGAGCGCCGTTAACCTACTGAGTTACCGAGGAAACTGGGCTTTTCAGAAGTGCGTTTTCTGTGTTTATGCTGGCAAATTGTACTGGAAACACAGTTCTTACGTGGTTGTTAAGATTATTCAAAAATAAAGCAGCCTTTTATAAACTTTTGCTTTTACGTAGGTCAGTGGATTATCAAGGTAACTTAACGAGTCAGTCCTAGTCTCTAACCAAGCACTAAATAAAGAGTTAAGTTAGAAAGAAGTATTTGGCAAACTTACGTTGGCTTTCTTCAAAATCTCAACGCTCTTCGTAAAAGCTTCAATGGTCTTGAAGTCCAGCTTCATTCCTTTCTTCTTGCTGGCAAGAACCTGGTTAATAAATTGCTCAAGGCTCAGGTCGCTCGTAATGTTCACTCCGGGTCCATGAGCCATGACCGGGATGGTCACGTTGCTGGGATGGCCGGCGAGCGTTCCCATGTTGACGTCGGCCTCGATCATGTGGACGTCAGCTTTAAGAAGCAGGTACGAGATTATATTGATTAAAAGTTGACGAGGCAGATAGTCCCTCCTCCCTTCCCTTGCGCGGCCCTCTCGCGACGAGAGCTACGACATTAACCCTGAATTGCGCGTTTGAGGTCATTTGCTGAAAGCTGGTCCTAACTTTGAATAGACTTTTGACCCATTTTTTTTTCTGCCTCGGAACCGAATAGCACGGTGCGCAGGCGGAGAAAAAGAGAGTTTCTTTTCTAAGCATTGTTTTCCTCATTTTCGTCGCACTTGTGCTCGGAAAGCGTATTTTATGTGACCGTTCGTAATTTACGGAAAGAAAGTTACCTTTTTTCAGAGGTATCGATTGGCTGGGTTATTTGAACAGTAAAGCTATAAGCATCTTTTGTTTTTGGTTAGCAGACATAATCAGTATGATTTAAATAGGTAAAAATTTACGAGTAATTAACTATTAGTTTTAAGCTTTCAAAAATGTTTGTTCAACCCACTAATACATAAATGTCAATTTTTAAGAGGAAACAAACTCGTGTTAGCAATTCTAATCCTCTCCTTGGAATCAAATCATACCCATCAAAATCACTTGGCAGGCAGCCGGCAGCAATTACACGTACCAACGAAACGCGCGACTCGACCTATATTATCCGAAAAACTTGTTTCGCTGCCGTCTGCCCATAACAATCAGCGAGCGCAAAACCATAGGAGAGGAAACTCTAGAGGATAACTCTTTCGCAAACGTTAACCCTCCGTTTTCTCATTCCCGACTCATCGCCGAGAGAGGGAACTAACGATATACGAATTCCGCTCGCGTGTCGTTGACGTTTCGCTTATGCCGCGGGCACCAAGGTCGTAATCGCGCCGGCGTACGTGCACTTGAGGTCATTGATGTATCGCTGCCCTTTTTCAGACGGAACTCTGCGCGCGCGGACGCGAGGCAGCTTGAATTTCTCGACGGGAGCCCGTCGGCAATTGCCGGAAATCCCGCGCCTGAATCAGAATTGCAACTTCGGATATATCCTACCTGAAGGGCAGAAGGCGCGCTTGGGGAATATCGGCACGTGGCGCGATTCGGAAAGTTTTACGGAGCGATATTTATTCTTTGGGGGAGTCTAGAAATTCGTGCCGCGCAATCGCTTTCAATGGCGTGCGAAGGAAACTGTATTGAGAGCAGGTTCAAATTAGGAGAGTCCGTTTAAATTATCAGTTTTTTTCGAAAAAAGGGGATTGGTATTTACGGTGGTTTTTCTATTTGTTGAAGATAATATTTTATGCTTACCGGACTTGAGGGCGGTGTTCAACTTATCTTGACTGTTGGTTGCGTGGGACCATTTGATTTTCGTTAAGTTGTTCTTTGCGTCGGGAAAGAACTCTTGAACGGTAATCGACATTGCGACATCTGAAAACAAAGAGAAACAACTATTACTTTTTAGAACAACAATAGCTTACGAAATGTGCCGTATGTACGTTAACCGATTGTCTTCTCGTAAGACGCTGAAATTGCTTTAGAACTAAACGGCTTTTCATTTAGATTTAATAGAAGGCAATTATAAAAATTGTGACTTAAATATTTTTTAAAGGCAGAAATTATTATCTTCGAATAATTTTTAAAGCTGTAAAATGGGTTATGTAGACTCAAGCATCAATGGTATTTATAAATGACTTATCCAACCTACTTGGACTTTGTGGAAATAGAACTTTAAACGACTTTGGAAGCCGTTTCTATCGATCTTTTAAACTTAAAATGTGGAAACTACATTTACTTGCATGTTTAAAACTCATTTTAAACATGAAGATACATTCAACCTACATTACTGTCATAAAACCGTAGCAAGTACTTTGAAAGCCATAATTTTATTTCGTGTAGAAAAATTAAAGTATTAAAGGACATGAATTCCTATTTTTGTAATTCGATAGCCATCGGTAATATGCAAATATCTTACGAAATTAGCATTCGTATATTATACATGTTTATATTATACGCGTGTATGCTTATTAACAAATTATCATATCATTATTGACGATATGAGGAATAAAAAATTTAACATTATCATATCATTATTGCAGATGTGTAAAGTAAACAAATTTCCTTTTAATATTCGAAATATTTTTGGAAAAATGTATACATTTTAAGCTAATATTTACAGCGTAGCTTTTCAATATGCTCTTTAGTCGCAGTATTATACTTTGTTGAAATTCTCTTCATCAACTTTATCTTTGATAGTTTTTAATTAACTTAATATTATACTCAAACCACAAAGGACCAGAGACTTTATAATTCTCTTTTCAAATTTTACTTTCAAACTAGGATTCAAACTTTCAAAACTGCTAAATTTTTAATTATCATACACACAAAAAAACGAGGTAAAACAGTTGAATAAAACCCTATAATTGAGGTAAAAATTCGTTCGTTTCTTAATCTTATCCTAAAAGATCATCTAAAAAAATACGTTTAAATACGGCACTCAATAAAACTCGGCAAAAAGCCTTCGCCTCGTCATCAAAATGCTATTCCAGAGCGCCATCTTAACCGCGACGTTTTTTTTTTCCTCCAGCGGATTCTCATTATTCGATCTTCAAGGCGATTCTCTCCCGGGACACTTTGCCGCTCTTTGCAGCCGGTCGCATAAAAAACGCAAGTCCTCGTCTTTGCACCGGGCATTTCCAGTCAAGCCCTCGAAAAGCTCGCACGCGCCCTTCTTTTTTCTAGGGGACGTTCTCTCTCGCCTAAAATATACGCAGAAGCTTCAGCCACGGCGGAGAAGATGAGCCTGAAAGCGCGCCTGCCCAGTGACGTTCTCCAATAAACCGACGCACGGAGGCAGGCACGGGCGCAGACTCGGGAGAGAGAGAACCACCGAGCGACCTCCTGGCCTTGAGAGTAAAAATACACTCGCGCTCGGCTCTCCGATGGAATCTCCCTGAACTTTGACCCTATATTTCGGCCCTCCCTAAATTCACGTCTGGGCTGCCATTCTCCGGGGCAAATGAGAGAGAGAGGCTTGCACGATACGTATTCGGGTCGACCCCAAAATTGTGTAGGCCTGTATTCTGGGCCGCTGCTCTTGCACTTACAAGATGATAAGACGATTTACGGGGGTTGTATACGAGCGCGCGCAAAAATTTACTGCCGCCCGATATTGGGACGATATTTGCAAGGAGGAAAGGTCGCTCGGTGGTTGCTTTGCTTGTACGAAGTGGCGAGTTCGGTGTGGATGAAATTGTGTAATTATTTTCCGAAGGCATTTCTTCGGGATATTTATCGAGCGTTTTTTCTCGGTTAATCTTCGAGCAGACATCATTTATTTATTAGTTATTTACAATTTTTTTTTCTGCCTCGTTGACCTAGTAATATTAACCTACATTTTTATGCTTTGATCCTCTTTGAAAAAACAAGATGTGTGTAATATTTTGCAATTAACTAATGTTTTACCCAGATTACAATTTCTACGAAAGAACCAACACGAAATGTTAGCATTTCATGGAGTGAAAAATAAATACATTTTTCAAAACGATAATTCTGTTTTCCACATTTAGCTTTATTAAAATACATGCATTTCATTCGTTTTATTAAAATTAATTTTTGTATTTTACAGGTGAACACAGGATTCGCAATCAAACATTATTTTACCTCATGATGAAATAATGCTAAAAATTTCTTGTCGTCAAGTCGCAGTAATATAATTGTTCAACAATGAATCACTCTCATTATCAAGCATTGTAAAATTCAAGGAAGGCAATATCTCGCTCCGCAAAAACTATTCTACTCCCGCACGTAATACTCGAAATACCGCCGCCTTAAATTCCGAGACAGGCCTGATTACGAACTTCCCACGTAGGCATCGAATTTCAGCATGGAGGATCGGAAATCTCTGGAACTGCGCGAGTCCCCCCTAGCGAGAGTTACATTCCAAGCGTGACGATTCGCGTATACACGCGTACACCCATCGACAGACGACTGTCAGATGCGTTCCCACACCCCGGACACATTCGGTTAATGAAGCTCTCGTCATCGATCTTATCGCACGAAATTCGCCCTGGCAAATCAAGCTCGTCCGAGCTTCGTAATGGGTTCCGCGGCTTCCAGTCGAATGATAACGGAAGCCGACGTATGATTTAGCGATCCGCCGAGCTTTTTTTTTCTCCGAGAGGAAGGGCGTCCAGGGTGTTGAAACTACGTGATTATTAAGACGGCCGGGGCGGTGAAAAAAAGCAGCAGATTGCGTGCTTGTCACGGGATACGGCGGGATCTGCTTGTTTATTGAATGTGGCCTTCGTGATAATTTATGTATTGAAGAAGGGTGGAGTTGTTTTTATCACTTTCTTTTCAGGCGCGGGGATTTATTGGCGTTTTTAATAAATAAGGCGCGCGCGTGGCTTTTATTATAGGCCGTTTTTTTCAGCCTCGAATTATTTTGAGTTTAGCGTGTTCGGTTATAAAGAAGGAATTGTCCTCCGCAAAGAAATGAAATAGCTTTTATAATCCCGACGTCTTAATAATCCGATTATCTTCTCTATCTTAGATATTATTAAGAATTCAACACGCCAAGTCATATATATCCATTTAAGATTCTTCGTCGTAAGATATAAACCTCTAAAAGTTAATTAACGGATTTAATCTGAATTAATTAAAAAATAGATATTAATTAAGGCTCAATGGCGGGTTTTCCTTTGCATTACTTAATGTACAGAATGTTTTTGAAGAAAGCAGTTTGCGTTCCATTAAGATATTTTTACTGTAGACGGTTTTTCCAGAATATTTAAACGCGGTACTCGAGGAGCTTACGCTTCTGTGCAGATTTCTTGCAAACTTATTCCCTCGCCAGCATAAAAGATATTTAAATATGAGGAAAGAAAAATATAAAGATAAATAAACGTTGTTTTTCAGCAAATACTTATATCTTGAAAAGGTGTTATTATGTTAAGCAATATTTACAAAAGCTAGAATTCAAATCGACCGCTGCTACGAGAGCTTGCATTTTATAAAGTTTTGGAAAATTCGCCAACTCCTCGAACTCCGTTCATCCGCGAAAGGTTGAATATATTATTAACAATGCCCTAAAAATAACGTAATTTCTTCAGCCGACAAGAGCGCTCGTTTAAATTTACCTCTCTCCACCGTAAAAATAGTCGTTCCCCGAGCCAGGCCGATTAAATTTCCATTGAAACTCGTTAAAGCCTAAAAATAATCTGGCAATTTCGCCCGCACAAGCGCGAAACGTGACTCGCAAATTCAACTCCGGCGCACACCCCGGCTAGGTAAAGAAATTAGCCGCAGGCAGGCAGGCAGCAGCAGCAGCAGCTCCTTTCGCTTAATGCACCCCCGGCAATATTATAATTCATCGATCGCGGAACTGGAGCGAAGTGTCTGGCCGCGCTCCGCGAACGATTAAACACCCTTTCTAAAGCGCGGCCCTATCGTCGATCTCCCGACGTCCGATAAACCTACGAGTTTCGATCTCCCCTCCCCCACGGCGGGACGTCGGGAGATAACGACATGGACTATCGGCGCTTAACGCGGTTATGCAAATACCCTGTAATGGAGATCACCTGTTCCGGGGCTTTTTTTCTGCGGAGGGGAGAATGGGAAAGTGGAGTAAGGGATTCGATTGTTTTAACTGCGAATGGGTTAGAGCGGCGATTAGGCACTTTTTATCGAGTGAAAAAACGATAGGTGTAGTTGGTTTAAGTTACGTAAAAGACTTGGTGTAATATAATTACCACGATTGAGCGTAGTGGAACGACTTTTATTTAGGTTTATTATTCTTTGTAGGGCACTTAGGCTGTAAGGCAAATATGTGGATGAGTATTATTTATAACACCAGCAGCGTTTGAATATCTATCAGAATATTGCATTTTTAATGATGTTTTTTATTCTTAATAGTAAATTACAGTGATCGAGGTAAGCGATAAATTTATCACAAGGAAAATGACAGGTAAGTGGTGATTAAAGAATAGTAGAAATAAAAAATTGATAGATAATATTTTATACTTGTAGAATTGTAAGGAAGTATAAATACCATTGGCATGTAATAGTAGGATTTTCAATGTCTCTTTGTAATAGAAGTTTCAGTATTGTCAAGTAAACTATATGTTTTGATTTCTGAGAAACCGCAACAATTATATTTTTTTTTTGCTGACATTGGAAAATTGTATTTTACATTATATAAAGGAAAAGAACATTATTTCTAGCCATTTAGTTCACATAAGATGCTTTTTTTCAAATATATTATTACTTTACTTGGAGAAGTAAATCAGGAAGAACATTGAATAAACTATTAAATATCATAAAAACTAATGCCATTGATACTGTGAGAACTTTGTTCAAAGTTTAATATTCCTACCCAAGCCTTCAAATTATAAATATAAATAGAACATTTTTTAAATAACTTTATATTATAGCCAAGTAGATTTCTAATTAAGTGTTTTAGAATTGTCTTTACAGAGTATCACAAGTCAAAATTTTAGGTTAGGAAAACAAAAGAAAGTGTTGAACTGTTTTAATAGTTTAAATTTACTCAACAACTAAAACAAAGGAAACTCACTACTTGATTATAGAGCTAGTTAATATACAAGTTAAATAATTGTAATTAGTTGAATTGACTCGTGTGTGCTTACGCGTGATATGAGAATTGCTGACAGTAATCAATCGTTGCAGCGAACTAAGCAATTCTAGGTTAGGAAAATAAAGGCGCTGACTATTTTGCAAGGAAAGCTATCTACGCGCCGTCTACCTACTTGCGCCGAAATTATTTACGAATGTACTCATTGCAGGTACAGTTACTTTTTTACGAATTTTTTAAGCGAATTTATAAGTAAATTTTATGTAACTTTAAATATCGAATAGGTATAATAAGCACTTAATTCAAAGTTCATTTTCATTTTACTTCTAAATGAATATAAATAATAAATTGGATTATTCAAATATTTTAATTCTACGGCCTTCTTAAAAAAAAAAAGATTTGAATCATTTTTGTGTCACTCAAATAACTTTATTCGATTGCAAGATTTGTATCAGTAATTTCCATCACTGTCTTTATTAACATGTCAAGCATAAACGCTATTCTGCTCAATAACTGCATAAGTACAATGTCTCGGTATGCACCGACGATTGAATTACTTAAGAAACGCTTCTCAAATTGAATGCTCAACGCCACGACATTTACAACCCGAGAAATGGTAAACAAATAAACAAGGAAGCACGGAAAAAAGAATGTCCCAAAAAGACGCGATTCACGTCCTTCCCCTCCTGAAAGGCAGCGTCTCCTAAGCCAAGCTTAAGTTAACAAGGCAACTGCATCATCGTTTCTCCGAAAGCATTCCCGGGCGCATCCGCCTCAACAAAATGTAAATCTTTATTTAACCGGGGGGATCCCCGTGAGAGCGAAAAAGTCAAAGGACAAAGCGTCGAAGCGGGGATTTTTTTTCCGCCTATAAAGCCCTCGAGCGCTCCTTCTTAAGCGTCAAAGGGAGACGTGGAGGAGGAGGAGGAATAGCCGAGAGCGAGCGACGAATTATCTTCCGGCACACGTCTCTAAAAATTGCCTCTCTCACGCGCGTCCGAGAGAGAGAGAGAGAGCGAGAGGGAGCAACCACCGAGTAGCTGCTATAGATATAGAAGCCAGTGTCCCTCTCAATCTCTGCCTCCTGCGCCTCCTGCCTCGTCCTCGTAGTCGCTCGTTCGTGCACAATGGCTCTGACCGAGAGCTATTTCCGGTCTGCTGGTCAGGGACAGCCTGCTGCTCCGGGGAGGAGGGGACTCTGCCTCGTGCTCCGCGAGAGCGAGTCTAGCCTCTACCCACCTTGCCGAGTACGTACCTGCCGCCGCGCGCGTGCACGTGCAAGAGATGACGCTCTCTGCACTTTGCTCCCGACGGAGGCTCCGGGCGAGGCCTCCGCCCCGCCGCCGTCGTCGTCGTTTGCCCTCTAGTTTTATGCACTTGCTTACGGGCCGTGTTTACTCGCGCGTTTCGACTCTTTTTTTTCCTCGCCTGGGAATTCCTTTTCTTTTCAGGATTTTTATTTCTTTACGGCGAATTTCGCCTCGTTTCTCGCCACTTCGGGCTAAAGAGCTTTTTCGCCTCCCTCCGCGGAGAGTCGACTTGGCGAATTGCTACCGTCGTTGCGCTCGTTGAATTTTTTAATTTGAAATACTTTATTGTTATTTAGCTTTGATAACACTGACTATTGTTGAGTAATTTATTCAAATTTTCCGCAGCTGCAATTAATTAAAGTATTGAATCCAATTTGCGGAGCACTAAAACGGTATCTCAAAACGGGCATACATATTTAAACTAATGAATGTAATGTCTTCCTTATACGTCTTCCTGATCAGCTTTGAATAGTACCTCCTTCCTTTGTCTCGTGCAAAATTAACACCCACTTATCAAGTAAAAAACTGCACATCAGTGTCCGATTAAATTTTCATCGCTCAGTTGCGATACATCGAGCAACAATTGAAATAATAAAATACGTCCGCACACCTCAGCCGATCACATCGCTCGACCGAGATATATATATTCCATGATTTGCTGCGCCATTTTCCAGCGAACGAAAGCCGGTAGTATCTATAACAGACTTGATCAATTAATCAATTCCGTCTGTCTCTCCTCTCTCGGCGGAGGCTGCAAGCATATATATATATATATGTGCACGTGCGGCGAAACACTACGTAAAATGTAAGCTGCAGCCTAAGCGATGCGACGAGAGAGTCGCTGAACGCTCGAGTGGATTCTCCCGTTGGAGGCTGAGAAATCGGTCGTGCTAGGCGGCGAGCTCCGCTTTTTTTTTCTTTTCGCGTTTCCAAAGACAGGAGATCGAAGAGTGAAGTGTCACTTGGTTGAGTATTGATCTTAGTCGTCTTGGACTCGGCGAGATTTTTGCAGAGTTGCAACGGATACTTTTTCAAACGAGTCGGTCGTAAAGGACTGCCGTGCGGTGTGTCAATTATTACTTTTTTTTTGGTAAGATACGCTGAGGTAGGAGTATTCGGATTGATTTTTTGGGCAATTTAAATTTTTGAAATTTCGTCTTTTATGCCTGTCGAGGTTTTATTTCTTATTTTATGATTTAGGATTCTACGAATTTTGTTTATTATACATTTTCCATGGATTTCACGTAGGATTTAGTAGAAAATTAAGTGACATTAGATGCAATTAATTTACTTTTACACTGAATATTACATAGGATGAGTCAGAATTGAAAAACGGACGCTGCCTTAAAAATAAACAAACGTAACAGTTGATTATTATTCATCATGAAAAGATAACGAAATTCGCGAGTGAAAAATTAATAAAGAAATATTTTTATCGTTCGTTATACTGCTATTTTTAAGTCTGACTGGCTAAATTCATTAAACCGAGCAATATGAAACCAACGGATTTTAAAGGAATCCGATTAAGAGGAAATTGATTATTACTCTAAATTATTGCATTTCTACCCCGTAAAAACGTTAAAGTCGTTTATTTCTTGTTACTTATTTACTATTTTTGCGATTCACGACGAATCATTCTCAACCTATAGATATCTCAGACATTCGCGTAATTCGCGAAACGTCATCTTTTTCATCATCCTCTACTTTTAATATCCGACTTTTTTTGCTCTCCTCGGGTATTATGACACAATAATAAAGCCAGACCGAGTTTTATTGGATATTTTTCAACTTCAGGCGTCTGGCTCTCATCCCTGTATCGCCAAGTTTGATACTTTTATTTCTTATTCAGTTGTAGTGTACAGAGACGAGCTTGGGTTGGAGCCATCGTTATATCTGCTTCAAAGTTAGCGGCTTTCCATTGTAAATACTATTCATTCGGACACACACTTGGAGCAAAAAAGAGTCGCTTTCGAGACCTTTTTCCAGTTTTATGAAACAATGTGATTGCGGCTTCAAGTCCTTTTCCAATATTGTTCTGCGAATTGCGATAATTGTTAGAAATTGCATGAAGTGTAGGTAAAAATTGTTTATTACGTAAAAGTCGCAGCTTTTCAGTCTTATCGGATACTTGGAAAATACCTTTCTGCAGTCTTGATAACTCGTTTAAGCTTTTAATGCTTTTGGATTGCTTGTAAAATCATTATACATATTTTTCCCGAGTTGGGTCAACAATTATGTCTACTCCTGAGCGAAAGTCATCGATCCAATCAGTATGACGGATTGAAGTGGATGCAAAAGCTTCGATCAAACTGAATTTATTGCATCGAATATGAACTCATTATTCTTCTGAAGAATATCCACTCGTTATTATTAATATGAAATAATACTTCGAGTCGAACTCGCAAGTTTTAAACTGTTGTAATTTTGCCAACAAGTATAACCAGCAACACTGCCTTATCTACCGTAATATTTACCTAATATTTCCTCTTAGCCGTAAAAATTCTCAGTATATTTAACCGAAGTTACGCTGCCGGGAAGTAAACGAAGCCTTAAAGGTATCCCGACCTTCCCATCCTCGTCTCATTATGCTCGGCAGCTAAGTTAATAATTATCTTACCTAATTATCAATTACTCCCCGGCCGTAATTCTTCCGGCAACTGCTTTCGCACTTAGCGTCCGTGCCTTTAGCACCAAACCGAAACGCGGCTCGTTAATTCCGATAAGACCCGGCCTGCGGTGACACTGCATGCGATATTAATCGCCGGAGCAAAAAAGAAACGCTAAAATTGGCTTTCGCGCCGGAAATCCGAGGGCGCTTTTTAACGCTCGAAAGCTCGCGGGGCTCCGAGTCAACGACTGCGGAGGAAGCTCGTGCATGTCGGGTAAGAAGCCCTAATTGACGAGTACAATCGATCGGCGGCTGCTGCTGCTGCTGCCGCTGCTAAAGTGCGAGTTGTTGCTCAACTCCTGGCAGCTCGGTTTTCTCTCCTTTCGTTACAGCGACGAAAGAGCGCCTGGGAAATCGTCGGGGGGAGTCTCGATTTCGCTGCCCTTTTTTTCTCTCCACCGATTGTCGACAGAGACACGATAGGAGAGTCTAGTCGGCCGATTATCTTTGGCGCGAATGCTAGTTGTACGATCGTTGGCCTTTTTGCCGGGACGGAGTTTCGCGATGATTCTTTTTGCGATCGGCCGCTGCGCGTGGAAAAATGCGGATACCGGTTGCGAAGGGGATTTTTTTTTGTTCCGTTGATTGTCGGGCTTACGTGGATTATTTCAATGTGATATTTAATAATCTTATCGGAGACTTCTGAACCTGGAGATATTATTAAACTTTGCGGAAAGTGTTGGATTATTTTTTGCTTTATTTTATTTACATATTAAATTTTGATAAATTTGCATCACGCGAAAAATAAGCGTATCAAGAAATAGTGTTTAATAGCTGAATGAAATATTTACTTCAAAAGAAATTCCATCGCTTTGGAAAATTGTAATGTGTATTTGGTAGTTCGTTTGTATACACTTCAATGAGTTCAATTAGAAATTACAGTAAGTTTTCCTGTTAACCCGTAATCCTCCTTATCAGTAACAAATAATTGGAATCGCACTCGTAAGTAAAGTCTAGAATACTGTTCGAAGAAAAGGGTGGGGCTATCTGTAAGGATTTTCCAGTCCATTAAATTAGGAAAATTACAGCAGAATTGCAATTACGAGCACGTATATCTAGACCGAATAAAAACAAAAAAAAAAAAAGTGGATCAATGATAAAGGAAAACGTTGTATTGCATGTTTTGCATCGTATAACAGTTGATTGAACTCGGCCCCTTTCGGAAGTAATCGATTCAAAGAAAATATCTTAAGCATTTACTTCGCAGTTTTGCAATAAGTAGCGAAAATAATTTAATCGATAGCGTAAACATGCACCGTCCGACCCCGACGAACATAGGCCTGTTTGCATTCCTATAATAAGAAGAATGTTATTCCGGCTATCTCAAGATCAAATATTTTCTTAGAGCACCCGTGTTTACAGTGTAACACACGGCAAAGGTTCGCGCGTTAATTTCGTTAATGTTGCCGCGAAATTTTTGTTGTGCTAATCTTCCTAAGTACTGGAAAACATTTTTCACCGTAACCCATTAGTTTGATAATTTTTCTGCCGGCTCCCGTGGCTTCTCCGGTGATGCCAGAAGCTTTATCGATAATTTATTTCGTCATTTGCCCCAACAGAGAAAAATTTAATTTGAGAGGGCTCCGTTTATAATATCCCGGAACGAGGTTGTTTTAAATGTAGCGGCAATTTCTTATTCGAGCGGGAATTCACGTACAGTGTGAGATAAAGGCCGGGCCGCATTATTCGGCTCTTTGTTCCAGTACTTTTAGATTTATGCTAGAAAAAGAAAGAAGGTGGGAATAAAGTGAAAATTAAAACTACCGAATTGAATTTTAATAAAATTTTTGTTACTTTTATTAAATTGTTAATAGGGTGTTAAAATAAAATAAAAAGTAGAACGACCCATATTTACGCTCAACCGAACAAATTGGATTATTTGCAAGCCAGGAGTTTCAAGTTTTATCCTCTATTTATTTCTGTTTCGTGTTAATAGAGAAATTTCTACAGAGAGTAAACAAAACTGTATGCGCATTTTCCAGAATATAATTTCATTCTTCACAAAGTTTCGCAATTTATTCGCCCGCGTAGTCTTTTTACACATTTCTTTTCATAAGTGTCCTATGACTCGAAACGTTAATCGTTGCATCAGACGCCCATTCTTATTCAAAAGAAATATTAAATTTTCCAGTAACTCTTTTAAAAAGCCCTCCAGTGTTTTATCATTCCGCGAAATCCAATTAAGCGATTGTGCTTCTGCCTATTAGCCACTAATGGCGAGAGCGAAACTTCCGAATTAACAGTTATATTACTCCGTCACTTTTTCCGCGGCGATCGCAGCGCGACAAATCCTGTTAAAAGTTTCCGCGGCCTCGTCAAAGCAACGCTCCGTAACGTCGCGGAAAAACGAAATTCAGCGAGGCCGATTCTTGCGCGCTTAAAAGCAAATATGTTTGTATATTATATATCCAAGTTTTTAGACGCGCATTCGATCGAGAAAATTCAGGCGCAGTCGGGTGGAAGGTGAAATTTCAAAGCGATTTCAGCGGCCGTCGTTACCAAAGCGTCCGTGAAAATTGTAGGGATGCGGTGAGTGATTTGCGGAGGAGCTTCGCTTTTTTAGGAGGATAAAGATCGGTGGGTTTTCGTATTAGGGAAGAAGCTTGTTAGGAGGAAGGTCATGGTTGGGACCTTCGCAAGGATTACCTTAGACTTTGAAAAGTCTATTATAAGTTAAACGTTGTATATTATATTACACGTTAAACAAGTGTTCATGCTGGTGAGAGAAATTTAAGAGAATTTTCATTTTGTTTGCTTTTAGTTTTAGTTTCTGTTTAGGAACCATTAAGAATTTTAAGTCGAACGAAGAATGTCGTGTTGACTATTTTAAAAGAAATTTAAAAGTGTTATTTTGACATTGTTTTGTTGCGTTTGGTAATGAGCAGATATTTATTTATATTTGCAGCTCCAGCTATTGGAAATTTGCAAAAGAAAAGGTAGAGAAACTACACAAATTCAAAGATGTAATTCATGCAACTTTTGTATTCCATTAATTAGATTTGCTGCTGCAGTTCAGAATTGTTATTACATGAATAAGACAATTCGTCCTCTTGTAACTTAAAAATGGAATTGCAGATGAAGCTATGACAAATGGATCAAATCGTTGCTTCATGACTAACAAATATCAATTTCCTTTATTCAAATAAACATTATTTAAAGTTTCAATTGAGTAGACTATTATTATCTTATTCCAAAAGTTTCATTTATTATACATAATACTACAGACGGGCTTCCTTTAATATTTCATCTCCACAAAAAGCACATCTATAAGAGATGCAGCCTCTCTATACACAACCGACTAAATATGGACTTTTGCAGACCCTTTGTTAAATTAACCAAAATTTAAATCCCGCTCAAAACGCGCACAAAGGCGCATTGAAAAACGTTTCAGAACCAAAAAAAAGAAAAAAAAAATCAGCATTCCAGCCGAATAACCACGAAGACTCGACGCGGCCGCATTTAAAATTAAACGAATGTTAAAGGCGCGAAGGAACATAGAGCGAATCGCTCTAAAAACGTTCCCCGGCGGCTATGCGGGGAGAGAGGGCCGAGGGATGCAGTCTAGTAGCAAGGCTGCGGGAGAGAGAGCCTCCTCTCTCTGCGCTTGTGCATTTAGCTCTCGGCTCTTGTGCACACGTGCATCGATATTCCGTGCGGAGCGGCGCGACGCGGCCGCGCCGGGAGAAAGCGGCCTGCCAGGAGTATCCGTATCCTCTATTCCACATTCTATTTATACGGAGAGCAGGCTCGCAAGGTGGCCGCGTCGCGTATTACACGCCGTTACGCTGTCGCGACCATAGACACGTATCGAGAGAAGAGGAGAGAGCTTTTCAGGGTTATACGTCTAGCGTGAGCATGAATCGATCCGCGCGACATCGATTGTTCCTCTCTCTCTCTCTCTCTCTCCTTTCTTCTTTTTTAAAAAAACTCCTCTCCTGACCGGCCTTGGAGGTCTCTCTCTCTCTCTCTCTCTCCCTTTTTTTCTCAATAGGTTTTCGCGGCTTTTCCATCCAGCTCTCCCCGGCGGAAAAGCTGCGGAAAATTTTGAATGGCACGTGCGCGCGCGCGCGGAACCCGACTGCGGATATATAGGCGCAGAGCCGCGGCATTGATCGCGAGCTTCAAGCGGCGGGATTTTAAAGGGAATGCCGGCTTTTTCGGGCCACGTGACGCGAGCGTTTCAGGCCAACGGAATTGTACGGCCCGGGAGGGGATTTTTATTGAGTGATTTACGGGCTGCGATGAGCGACCGTGCCTATTCGAACTTTGATCTTCGGATTGCTCTCTTTATCTTTTGACTTTGCTCAAGTGCGATTCGAGGATCGAATGTGTGTGCGCGCGCCTGTGTGTGTGTGTGCTTTGAAAACACGCATCGGGCTCCGCTCGTCGGCCTAAGAATGTCGCTTCGGAAAAAAACCCTGCAATGTGGGTCGTAAATTTTTATTAAACCCGAGGATTATTCGTCAGATTTACGGAGAAAGAAACGAATTAAACGCGATGTAATTGATGAAGAGCGGGATAATTACATTACGCGACCTAATGCACGATTAGTGCTTGCAGAGTCACACATCGGTAATTAATGAAATTTTTCGCGGCACGCGATACTCCTATCAGTCCCAGGAGGCAATTACTGTAGCTTGCGCAGAACCACGCCTATACGGAATACATCTCCTAGTGGGATGCGGAAATTTTTGCTTCAGGCTCGGCTTATTTTTATCCCGGTGAGTTCTTGCGTGCTTTCGCTCGGCTCTCTGGCTTTCGAAAACTTCTTCCTGCCCGCTGTGTGATGTTGATTAAAAATGTTTTTCTTTTTTGCGAATATTTATGGGAGTTTCGGGGAATCGGAGCTATTTTTGCGATCAAAGGTCGCTGCTCTGCGATAATTTCTGGAATTTCCTCTAATTGTTGATTCGCATAAACCTGACGATTTCGGGCCGACGTTTGTAAAGCTTCGCTCGCTTTATCAGATGAATTATTAAAATTTAAATTCTTTTTGTGAGGATGAATATTTTTCAGAGCGACTCTTTGTGTTCAAACACTGTATTTATCTCCCGATTTTGCACGGCGTTTATTATAGCAGATTCGAATAAACGAAATATTTGAAGTAAAGCAGAACAGCTTGCAAATGCGCTTATCTCATTTTGTGCGCGTGAAATAATGTCGCAGCACTCCTTTCCACGGTTTTCTATTCATACTGCGCAAAACTAGTTTGAATTTAACAACATTATCCACTTTACTGTGCCGTAAAGCTTTGCGCTTTATTTTTATAGCATATGAAATCGATAGCTTTCAATGATTCACAAGGAAACAACGTCTGATAACGGATTTTATAGTTAGAAGAATGATAATAAAAATTAATAACGTTTTAAGAGAAAAAACAGAACTGCTTTTTAGCTCAACGATTTCAATCATCGAGCAGATTCTCGTTAAATTGATATCTTAATTGGGCTGAGCAGAATCTGCGCGGAATCGACTGAAAGCGTTTAAAAATTACCGGCACCGTCAACATTCAATGAATTTCAGATTCCTTTTAATTAAATGATCCGTTTGATCCGCCGGTCAGCGAAACCCTGATTTTCCCTCCAATATGTAAATGGCAAGCTTGTAATAAACTGATTTGAACGGTAATTGATGCCTTAATCAAGAAAATATGCACCGGCCGAGACAAATATAATCTAGATGAATCAATTTCTCTTCGTTTTCTAGAAAGACAACGAGGAATGCAGCTTTAACAAACGCTGTGGGATAAGGCTGTAAGTTCATTCTTAGGGCATGAATCACTGGATAAAGGCGAGGAAGTTTTCCCAGACGTTAACGTCTTCTAGCCGCATTAATCACATTAGATTTTTATTGCTCTTATTGACGGCTAAAAGCGAAAATCATCGCTGCCGTTACGTTTGAAAGCGGACGATCACGGTTGTATGTAATGCAATTAACGTTTTTTTTAACGTTATTTAACAATGAACCTCGATAAACTTTGTTTTTCATTGATAATGTCTTAATTAAAAGCTTTACGATTCTGCTAATATCATTTTTCGTGATAATACAAATAAGTAAATTGTAAATAAGTGCGTTCAATCTGGAAGACAAGAAATATTTATATCAATTAAAAATGGGCGAAAATAAAAAATTACATAATCTGCGGTTGAAATGTGCCTTTATTTTACCTTTACCACAGTGAAAATTAATTTATCATCCGAGATGAGGTAGATTTTATTTTCAAGCTTCTCGAGTTTTATCATCATCGAAACTCTTTGTCCAACAACATTTTAAAGAAGCATTTACCCTTTTTACACAAAACATTTCTCTTCTCGCGAAAAAATCGAAAAACAAATTTATTCAAATGAATCCGCTTTTCACCAGACTCCTCGTCTCGCGTCGCTGCATGACAAACCGTTTTTCTCGCTTACTTTCCCCCTAATAATCGTCGTCAAATAACAGCTTTATGCCCCATCAGAAAACATTCGCGTCGCGCGGAGGAAACGAGTTTTAGCGCGTCGGCAGCGAAGTGGATGCGTTGCAAAAAGTCAATAATCGAAAGCGGCGTAGCGCGTTAATTTTCATTACACGCTCCAAGTTTAACCCACTTTTTCGTCGGCGTCGACGGCGGCGGCGGCGGCGGAGATAAAATTCCGGCCGTAGACTGCCGCCGCTTTTTAACGCGCATAACGCCGCGTGCCTCGTGAGTATGGCAACTATCGTCTGTTTACTGTTCTTTCGAGCGCCTAAGTGCGCTCCGATAAAGCGAAAAAAAAAAAAAAAAATTGCGCCTCGCTTCACCTACGCGCCGCTTCCTTATTCTGCTTCGGCACCAGTTAAATTTTTATCAGCGATGATTCATTTGTCTGGGCAATCTTCGTGAGTCAGGCAAAACTGCGACAGGCTGCTTCGGCATATAATTAGCCTACATTATTGCGCGCGGCTTGAACAAAAAAAAATGCGACTTTTGAAAGGAGAGAGAGAGAGAGAGAGAGAAAAACACGGGCGAAACGCCTCTCGCGTTACTCCGGTTTTTCCTTTTGTCGGCCGAAAACAACTCGACCAGCGCATTGTGGACGGAGAGAACTTGCTTCGCGAGCTTTTAATTTACGAGTCGGCCGTTCGACGCCGCTGCGAATGCTTTGGTTATTAATTCCCGAGGTTTCAGCTACCTACTCGTTTATAAGGAACGACGTTTGAGAATGCTTCGGTTGACGTTCGCAATTATGCGGCCGTTTTTTCAACGATCGGCCAATTGCAGAGGAAAAAATTAAGCTGTTACAATTATCGCGTTCGTTTCATTGCAGGTCTGATAACGCGTTTGAGAGAATTAAAATGAGATTCAAAGCGCCCGTATATCCTTGAACTCGACTTATTATTTATAGGTTTTTATAAAATTTATCCCTTTTAATTTATTGCGGGTTTTACCTTTCGACGGCGTCAAGTTGCAAAATCTGAAACTGTCACCGATATTTATAATTCGCTGCAATTACGTAGGCTGAGCATAATTTTTTTAAAATGAATTATTAAAATCGCATTTGTAATATATATGTATATTACCTGTAAATCGAAATTAACCTCTTCGTTCACGTTAAACTTTACAAAAAATTCGACGTTCGATATACACATCTTTCGTCGTCGTCCTACGCTTTGCATCTCTCAATTTTTTTTATCGACGAGATGCTAAAAAGTCGTATAAAAAAATCCTTCCCCCGGTTCAGGAAAGCAAAACTTTTTCTGCCTCGTGCAGGAAAGCTAAAAAAACATTCTCGCTCGCGAGAACGGTAAACAGCGATTAAAAATCCCCGAAAAAACAGCTCAGAACGCCCGCGCACAAGAAAAAAAAGCGCCTCTCTCGTCCGCCAATCGAGAGTAATGTACGTTGATCGCGGAATAAACGAGCGGCTCATTCAGCCGGCAAATGCTCGTACAAGCGTCCATCTGTTTAAACAAAAAGCGCGCCGCCAAGTGTACGCGATTGCGTACGTGCGCCGTTATTTTTTTTTTCTTTTTTTTTAGTTCCTTATCGGGCGCCGAGGATTAAAGCGACTCGAGAGCCGAGCGCTGCGAGCGTTCTCCCCTAAAAACTGCGCGCTCGGAAAAGGAGAGGAGAAGGGCGGCGAACGATCGTAAACTGCCTTTATGATCGCGTTATGTTTTTTTATTGTTGCGCGACAATGACGCTAACCAACGAAATTAAATGTTTCCTTCCTTCGGCAGCATTCCTCTCTCTCTCTCTCTCTCTCTATCGTTCGTACACGAGCCAGCCGGGCTCGGCTTTAAATCAATTCGCGCGAATTCGATGATTTATGCGGCAGGCAGCCTCGCCGCAAAGGAAAGAGCCTATCGACGACAGGATTTGCCCCGCGAGATAGCACTTTTTTTTCCGTTACCAGAGGGGAAGGAGAGAAAAAACGGATGATGAGACAAGCTGTTTTTAGAAAAGCCTGACCGTCGACGTGCCGCGGCCGGGGGAGGAGGGACGGCGGCGCTCTTTGAACCCGGAGTTTTAGATTTCGACGCGGATTTTCTTGTAAAACACGAGGTGTAAAAGTTGAATTTAATTTTGACTGCTTTATGTAGAGCGCCGCGCGTCGGTTTATGGGTAGTTTACTTTTTTACTCACTTCGGTGACGTCATAATTTAGCTGTTTATAGGGCAGGGCGACGTTAAATTTCAGATAAAATTTTATGGTAAACTTCGACTTTTATCATTGAAAACATTTTTAAAGACAGACTGGGGCGATAAATTGCAAAAAAAAAGTGATGGGATATAGGAAAAACTTTACGCGGCAATTTTAGTAATTACGATTATCGAAAAATGTCGGAAACTAATAAAGACCGCAAAGAAGCTTATCGAAACGACTATGCACGAGTATTTCGTCGGGCGAGCAAAAAAAAATTTTTCTAAAACCTCTCCTTTCCTCGTGTTACTTGAAATCTAAAACTCGAATGATTTCGACCGGCGCTATTTATAAAAGCCCGAATGCCCAGCGTGCCTCCATCTGCATTACATCACTCGACACCCGCGTTTGGTATAAATCCAGCATTTTTTTCAGAAAACGCGATCCATATCGCCTCGATATTTATCAACCTAGCAAAGGCCTCGTGTCTCGCATTCCGAATCGAATGACAGGCGACGGCACATTCGCAGGCCGGGGGGGACACCTTCCGGGAAAATTACAAGGGTGTCGGTCAGGTGAGCCGTTCGCCATTCCGGGATCCAAGAAATATCGACGTGCTGCCGCGCGCGATGCGCCGCCGTTCAAACTGACTGACCTCTCTCTCTCTCTACTCTCCCTCTCCCTCGGGCACCCGCACCTGATTGTCCGCCGTCGGGGAGCCTTTGTTTTCGAGTATCGGAAAAGTTGGTAAATATAAGCGGCCCGTTATCGTCGACGGGTCGCGCGAACGGGGACTTAACGCGGTTACGTAACGCGGTGCGCGCACCTTTTCTGCCTCGATTAGGTTTTCGAAAACTCCAGAATCGACGCGCACCTTTGCCCGCCTCGGCGCGAGTCTGTTGCCGCGCTAATTCTCGTTATAGCGCGGAGAGAGACGTGCCTTTTTATGTGGGTGAAACGCGAGCGTGGGAAGTTTAGGGGCTTTTCCAGGAAGCAGTTTCAAAGGGAAATTACGAAGTGCGGCCTGCTGGAAATTATTGGGGAACGAGAGCCAGCCGCGAATTTTATACCGGCGAAAATTCGTATTGATTTTTGGAAAATCTATAACGGCACTTAGCGATGCGCGCGCGATTCGCGCCGTTATAATCACTGCTGTATCAATTAAAGGAGAACTGCTGCTTCTTTTAAGTCGCTGGTTATTTAGGTTTTTTTTTATTTTCATGATTACTGCTTAACTGCTTAATTAATTGAATAATTTATTTAATTTTGCACATTTATGTTGTACGTATTAGTTTTAGCAGAAAACAGTTTTTTTAAATGTACAGTGATTTAGATCGCATTCAAAATCTTAATAAACTCTAAAACTCAAAACTTTGAAAATTCACTTAAAAAATTATCGGTAACTTGATTTAATTCCGGACGATTAATTTGAAAAGCACCGAAAATCACACTTTTGCAACAATTACGATTCATATAGTTTTAATCACTCTTATTTCCGTCAAATCGTATCCACCACTTTCAATACTCTAGAGCGCACCTAAAATTCCATCCAGTAAACCAGTCAAAAAAATCCGACCGCGAATCGCCGGTCTTCTCTACAGCTACCAAAAAATAAAAAAAAACAAATCCTCGAAAGGAGCAAAAATCGAATCTTAAACAAAGACTTACTGATGCCGGCGACGAGCAGAAGTGCGGTAACGGTTGCGTTGAAGCGCGCCATGTCTCGATTCTTTCTCGACTGGAGCTCGATCCTTGGGCAAGAGAATGGAACGGGCCTATCGACGACCGGTGCGAGTGGAGAACGAAAGCGAAGCGTGGAACTCGGGAGACTGGAAGCGACTGACTTCTCTCAGCCGGCCGGCGCACTGGCAGACCGGCGAAAATCCATCCGTCCTCGAGGCCCTCTCTCTCTCTCTCTCTCTCACTCCCCCTCCCTCGCTTATCATCTCCCCTTGGTAACGCGCGCTCTCTCTCTCCCTCCGATACAGTTTCCTCCGCGGCGCTCCCTCTACCCCCTCTCCCTCCCTCGCTCTTTTTCTAGCGATCTAGGTCTGTGCAGCTGCAGCTTTCTCTTTCTCTCTCTCTGTCTCTCTCTCTCACTCTGCGGCGTTTGCTCTCCTCCACGTCGGCGCGGCGGACACGTGTCTCGCGAGCGACCGAGAGACACCCCGTTCTGAAAATGTCGTTTTTCTCTTTACCTGGGTTCGCGCGCACCGGAAGGGCTCCCGCTTCTTCTTTTTGCGGGGAAAATGTAGGACGGGACGCGGCTGGGAGGATTTCGGCTGGGGATTGAACGGTTAGCGACGTCGGCGAACGTTTTCTTCGAAGATCATGGGCTGCGGGAGGTATTGATTTTTCTCCTGTTTAGGGAGAGATGCAGGCGGATGATGGACCGCGAGGAGGAGGTGTCCGTTTTCCGAAGGGGCGATACGCGGGATCGATCGGGAATTCTTGCCTCGTTATCTAGGATTTGGCGGTCGGAAAATTGATAAATTCTAATTTGCGCTGGGCAAACTCGACCGGCGAGCACCGCGGCGGGAATGAAGTTCGCATGTTCGAGCCGAGGGATTCTGTTTGTCGCGCCGTGACCGACGAGCGGAGCTGAATATTTCATTCTGTCGAAGGATGAAACTTTTAAGCGGCTTTCCCGATGATTATTGATTTTGCGACTCGCTAGATTGGAACATTTGGCGTTTTGAAGAAAATTTCAGTTTACTAAACGTTCGCGAAAAGTTGATCTTTAGCTATATTATTGTAGTCTTTATTTATAGTTTTGAGTAGTTTCCTTATACTGCATCTACTATGAGGAAGCACAATTCTTAGTACAAGGAAGGCCACAAAGTAGATAAATCCAATTACTGCGGTCAACGTTCGTATGTAACTATAGTTTAATTATATCCGAATGTTTAAAAGACTTGTGGAGCATTTTAAGGCAGGAATCCTAGAAACATTTGTTCAACACTCAACCGCAAAAGTTTCTTAATTATTTTAGATTACGACTAATTCAATTAATTAAGCTTTTCTTTATTTATCTGCAAAGATTTATTGTTCCATTTAAATATGTAATTTTTAAATGTCATATCAATTTGTTTCAATAAAATTTACGTTCATTAAAAACTGTCCGATTTTTTTAAGAGCTGACAAATTAACGTTCTACTGTCCAATGCAATATTTCGCGCAGAATGTGCATTTCAAATTCACAATAACGCGTTTAATTATAACTATATTAATCACTAAAAGTCATTCGACAACTCGTTAAACAAGAAAACTTTGTTCGCCGCGTACGTAACATTTCTGTATGCATCAGCGAACCTCTAAGGCAAATCTGTTCGCTGGAGTAAGCGTGAACTTTGTATTAGTCGAGGGTCAATTGAATTAATAAGTCAATCTTGTGCTGCTTGTCTCTTGAGCTTCTTTTTTGATCAGCCGACTTCTGTCGGAAGATTGACTTATTCTGTTCTTTATTAAGGTCTAATCCAAAAATACCTATTTGGGTCAAGGATGCTAATGGAAACTTTGCACTTGAAAGTTTATTTTTTTCACCTAAGGAAATTGGTAATTATTGAAATATGGATACTTAATAATTTTTTTAAACGCTGGATTTCATTCTAACATTCAAGTTTATTTCATTTTATAAAAGTAGAAGGTTGCAACTGGGATATCTATTAAAGTAATGACAGTTCCTGCTGAGCAAGTTTGCTTCTATTCAATAGTAGACAATCTAATGAAATAATATTTATTTAATACCTTTTGTCGTAATTTTACAATGAGATTTTCTTGCTTTGAAAAAAGAAGTTCATTATCATTTTTTAGAAATAAATTTGACAATCAAATTCAAATACTCATTTCTCACCTTATTAATTCTTAAAAACTGGAATGTACACTAAAACTTTTATGTATACAATTCATTTCCACAAATTTTTATTGGTACTTTCTTAAAAGCAGAGCAGATTAGCCGTCAAGTGATTTTATACTTCTATTTTATTTTTAGAAGGTTTCAGTGCCAAACTGTAATTCTGTTATTTAGATGTAATCGGTTAAGCAACAAGTTCTTGGCATCAAAAGTTCGATTGTGTACAAATACAATTTTTCTCTGACGAAAGAAAATAGTCCTACCTAGAATAGAAAGGTCAATGCAAAAATGAAATTTTTGAGCAAAACACATTAATGGAAATAAAACTATTTATTTAACTGTTTTCAACTATAAAATATTTCATTTGTAATTTTCTCATTTGAATAACATTGACTCAAGCATAAATAAGATTGTTATCGCAGTATTATTAAACATGTTTACTGCAGTAACAATAAATGAAATTCTCAAAATAATCTTCAGTGAAATTGTGAGCAATATTTTCCCTGTTTAATAATTGCGAGAAATGAAAATTCAACTGCTTAATTAAATGAAAACCTTCTGCAGGCAAAATTAAAACGATCTTAAATCCAATTTAGGGTTTCTCTTTCAAATTAAAAACGTTGTAAACAAGTAAGTAAATTCAAAGAAAATAAAAAATCAAACGAAGCACACCCTTGTGCAACCACTAAAATTCGATGCAGCTTTGCATCCCTCACAAAATCTCCCTCATCCACTTAATTAGCGGCCCCAGCCGGAAGAAAAAAAAAAGATTCCGAAATCGACCTTCCCTCTTCACTCAGCCGCTCGTCAATCTTGCTTCTCGAGCATCCGCCGGAATTGATCTTGGCAAGACGACCAGGAGCAATTCCGCCCGATGCGTATATATTCTGAAAAGTCACAACACGATGCCGGTCGGAATATTTCAAAGGAAAAGAACTCGATTTTGTTAGATTAAATTTACAGGCCGAGAGGGCTTGTCGCCGACTCTGAGCAATGCGCGTAAGAGAGGCAGCTGGAATGCCTGTAATTTGCTTTAACCCGGGGATGGTCTTTAGATTATTACATTTCTTCGCTTTTTTTTCAGTGGACGGGGATAATGAATATTTTTTGAGTAGGTTAACGTGGTATTTGCGCAATTTTCGTTGGCGTGGTATTCACAAGGTTTTTAATATATTGGTGTACATGTAGGTGATTTAGATTAGTATTATGACAGATAGTTGGGTTTGTTAAAAGAAGGAATTACACTCTATAAATATTTGTACTTTTTAATACATAGGATAAAGCTGACCTACTCTGATATAATCTGATAATAAAAAAGCAGTGATTTTTTAATTTATCAGGTCGATAAAAAAATTTTTTTTATTTTAAATCAAAATGAAAGAAGAGAGAAAAAAGTACTAAAAAGTAAACATAAAGAACCGATTTCAAAATTGTAGCAAAGATTCAAGTTTTTAAATTTATGTTTTGTCCTTGAGACCTTAAAAGAGTTATTGGAAGGAATTTGAATAATTAATTCATGTTCCTTTATTTACGTTCGTTTAAAAAGTATAAAGGAACTCGGAAAATAATTTTATTAAACTTCGAATAGGAAAACTTTTCGTTATTACTCACCGTGAACTCAGAAAGATAAAGCCAATCATTTCATCAACTAGTAGTATATTTCCGTAATGGAATTAACAATTCCCGAGGCAATACATCTTTATTGCACGCCGACACAATCTTTCGCAACCACTTTACAATTACAGTATAAACATCCGCAATTCGGTTCTCAACTCCGCGCGTCATAGACCCGAGTTATCGCGCCTGAAAAGCATTTAAGAACGCAATGAAAAACTAAACGAACTAGTAAAAAAAAAATTCTTCCCAGAAATACAATGCCGCCTACGTTTCTCTACAGGCTTTAAAGAATCGTCTTTATACATTGTGCGACGATCGTCGAGCGATGTTGTCGCTGAACGATAAAGTCCAGCAACCGTGTATTTCTTTCGGGCATTATACAGTCGCACAAGTTGCGAGTGCGTGATTCGAGATTAAATAAAACGCACTCGTAAATTCCGAGTATAATAACACCGATTCATGGTTGAAATTTTTATTTCTGCTTTTAAAATCGAAAGCATAGCTCGGCGACGATTACTAGGGATTTGTTTACTGTTCAAGATATGTCTTTAGGCACGTATGCGGCTTGAAGAGGCAGCTCGAGCGACAAAGTAAATTTCATCTATTAGTTTAAAATACGGGAACTTTCTTCGAGTGAAAATTCACGGCCGGAACAGAAACTTTTAATAAATAAATAAATTTTGAACGAATTATATTACCCTTCGCAAAATATATATTTTATTTCCATTCTCGCGGCGAGCAATTTGAAATTCAAATGATAATTCGATGCAAATGCAGCGAGCTTTAATAAAGTAGCAGAAAATTTGTAACCAAAACACGTCGGCCAGTAATTATCGGATCGTTAAATTCACCGTATTTGCAATTATAATAGTTAAAACAATTTCGCCGCTCGTTCAACACTCGTTCAATGCACACAGTGTAAACTTTCATGGCAAAGATTAAACCTGTATTCGACCAATTACTTCGGGCGAGCTGCGCGGCCCGTTTTTCGTTCGGTCTCGCGGGGAAAAAAAGGCTGCGATTTTACAGGGCTGTGCGCTTAAAAGAATTATTCTAATAAAGACGGGCTTGATGATAAACCAAAAGTTTTAATGAAATTCGGGTAAATTCGCGGAGCATCCGCAAGTTTTCTCCCTCCCCGGCCGGCGAAGGTAACAATAGCCGGGCGCAAAAATGCCCTTCTCGCCGACAAAACGAATTACGGACTCAGCCGAGTAAGTAATTCCGGGCTGCGCGGCTTGCCGGGCTCGAATTCTCGCTAGAAATTTAGCGAGTTTTCATGGATCGCCGTGTACCGGGGGGCTCTAAGCGAAATGAGAAGTGCCGGAATGACATGCGAGTAGGGAAGTGGAACTGGAACGGCTTTACGGCGGGTGCAATTTTTCCATAAGGTGTTTTCCGAAATATTTTCTTCCGCGCGGCTGTTTGAATTATCGTTAATGAGTTTATTCGTGTCCTGGTTTATATTTTACTATCCAATTATTCTCTCGATTATTGATCTGACGTAATTGACCAAAGAGTATAACAAGGTTGTATGTATTACGGGTTAACAAGGGCCAAATATTTCATGTAAATTTTGTCGTTATGTATTAATAATACTGCACATTTTGTTGAAGAACGTAATATTTTTTAAACTCAGGGCGTCAATTTTAAGCTTGAAAGTAAAAAATTTTACATTCATTTTATTACGATAGCTGAATAATTTATGACTAAATTGTGACGTTAAGAATTATTTAGATAAAATGTACATTCTATTTCCGTACTTCTTGGCTCGTTGTATTAGTGAGTCATCTTAATAGAATTATGTATATCGTGTCACTCAAGAAGTTAGAGAGGATACTACTATACTAAGATAACACTCAACTGAAGGGGACAAAAAAATAGTCGTTGAAACGTCCAACCAAATATTTGTTCATCCTTAATACAATTGTCAATCTCTATAATGTGCAACTTTAACATCTGCAAACATGTCAACTATAATTTTTTTTAACGCATTTTATTTTCAAAACATTTATTTTAATAGGATTTACGAACGAGAAAAATGTATGCAACAGACAAACAATATAATATAACATTACAATAAGTTGCTAGATGTTAGCTAAATGAATGTATTTTTTTTTAAAAAGCGTGATGGCCATTTAAATTTATGAACATGAAATAGTAATAAAGTATTTTTATTACCCTTTCAGACGTGAAAGTATTTAGAAGTTGAAAAAAAATTTAATTAACCAGATGGCTTTTAATTACTTACATTCCATTTTGTTTTCCCAGATTTTTCACCATGAAGTCAGAATAAGTACTTTCGTGATTGAAAATGTACTTGAACATAAGAGATTGATACTTGAATTGATCATTTTAATCAAATATTTCAAACAAAAAAAAACCAATGAATAACTCAACGCTGTAAATTGAATGCAGCAATTTTTTAACAATTCGAAGAAAATCTGATGTATTTAATTTCAAAAAGACTATTAATTTTCATGAAGTTACACAGAACAAATTAAGATTCCTCAATACTTCCAATAATGACATCACGTTCATAAAATTTTCACTCTCTTGACTCTCCGAGCGACTCCCATCACAATCAATAAACAGCAAGCATCCAGAAATCAAGGCTCAGTTAATCAAACGCCGCCCCAAATATCGTTCCCACTTCATCCTCGTACTTACAGATATCAATATTACAAACCAGGCCTCACAAACCGTCCCCATCCGGCGTAAAAACGTCGGCGCATCCCTTAAAAACCGAGTCTCCTTCAGAGAATTAATCGAGCTCCGTCTCGAGTCAGGACGCACAAAGGCTGTCCTCCCTCGTAAATTTCGAGAAAAAGGTCTCGCCCCTCCTCCTCGTGACTCTTTTCCGAAAACAGTCGGCCTAAGGGTTCCCTTTGCTCGACCGAAAACAAGGACGGCGATCCGTCTATAGATCTCGACGTCTTCTCTCGAGTGAAACCCTCGCCGGGAAATATGGAAATGGGTATACCGAGGGGGAGTGGAGATTTCCACGCTCGATGTCTATCTGCGCTCTCTCGGCTTGCGGCTCGGTCAGGGTCGAGGCTTCTCTCTCTCTCTCTTTCCCTCCGCCGCTGCAGCGGCCAAACTTCTATATGTGCATAATGCACGCGCGCGCGCGCGCACTCACACAGACACACACAATGGCCGACGGAGAGTTTTCGTGAGACAATGGGACTGCGCCCCTTTTGTACGAAGCGCGACGCTGCTGCTTGTCGCCGCTGTACTTTTTCGATTCACGAAGTGCATAAGACGGTCCTCTGATCTTTTTTGTTTTTCCGAGATTTGGTTTGGTAATTGGATGCGCTTGAGGGGTTTGTTTTGGAGGAAACGGCTTCGGCGCGCGGAAGGCTGGAGAGGGGAAACGAATAAAGTGCCTTGGTTTTAGGATGTCAATGAAGTGCGACCAAGAGCGATTTTTACGGCCTTGACTCGGCCGAAATCGATTTTTCTAATTTATAGCGCTTTTTTGAAGCTTCCGGGAATAAAAATGTTTACGGAGGCCCTGTTCTGCTTAAATGGAGAGATATTTTTTTCAGACGAGTACAGAGGCTAACGGTAATTAATTCTTGTTCTCTGAGTAGTCTAATTAATTATCTCGAGATACCGTACAATGTCTCATTGCATTCTCTAGAATATTCATATTCTAAATAAAGAGAAAATAAGCTGCAGTGCAGCGCTAAAAAAAGGTTTACGCGAAGAAATGTAAATTAAGCTTTTTGTTTAAATATTGCAAAGAAAGTTTTGTAACAACAATTACTTTCTATTCCATACATAACGTAAAATGTATTAATCTTCCATCACTTCAAAGCACTAAAGTAACTTTGTTGATGTCAGACACTTTCGCAAACGCAGTACGCTTCATAATTAAAAAAAGAACACTCAAAGTCGGTTGCATAACCCTCTGCCCGCATATATACATTTGCATTTCTCTTCGGTTCTAATTCTGAAGAAGAAAATTCTTATACGCTCTTCGTACACAAACTCTCGCTTTGCCGTTAAAAATTGAACGTAAAATAACGCCATTTCCCGTTTACAATTAAATCTGCAATTAAATCTTAATTAATTGCATTTAAACATCGTCGATAATTTCAATGTACGTCAATTAAAATTAAATAATATCGAAATCGATCCGCAATATCCCCCCGTAAAACGAAATTGCACGTCAAGAATCCGCCCGAAAACCTCTCGACGTCGACTGCTCGCGGATCCGACATCTGCATTCAATCATCGTGGGCGGCGGGCGATCGAAGAAAAATAGTCGTCTCTCTCTCTCTCTCTCCCTCTCCGCTCGCAATCAGCCGTCGGCAAGGAATTTCCGATGCTCTCTCGCGCAATATCGAAAATCCCCGACTGAAAACGAGGCGCGCGACAAAGGCTCGGGCGGCGCATCGGGCTTTAAAATTCCCGGTAGTTCGAACGCAACGCTCCGCCGGGCAAATGGGGCGGTCGACAATTAGCGAGAGGTGACGCGCTTTTTTTTTTCCCAGGCCAGGCGCAGTTTTCGAGCTGCTTCGCTAAATAAGCGGACTTCAGCCTCGGCTGCAGAGAGAGAGAGAGAGACGTCGTTACGCCTGCAGGTTTGTTTTTACCGTCCGCGAGGAGGAGTTTCTTTGGCTCGGGAGCTGGTCTGCTTACCCGCTAGATTTAACGCTCTTTTAGAGGGGGCTTTTCCGCGCCGAGCTTTGGCGCACGCGCGTTTTTTTCGCAATTAAAATAATTAACGCCCGCGCTTTTCGACGACGTTTGCCAGCTGCCTTCGAGCTGCCTCCTCGGTAATGCGGAGGTATTTGGCATTTTTCGGGAGGGAGATGCGTTTCGTAACGACTGGATGGAAGAATACTGCTGTTGCGGGCTGTAAATCTCGAAATATGACTTCTGTTCTGGCGTATTTCGAAGTGCTTGTAATAAAGTTTTAGTATGGTGCCGTTAAATTTGCTATTCTTATGGTTAAATTTATTGCAAAGTTAAGTTGAATTTTTGGCTTTGTCGCATCTAAATGCGACTGCTTTTCGAAAAAAAAATTTCTCTTTCGTGTATTTTTTACCATCGACGATTGTATTCGCACTTACAATGACTAGTATTTTTACCACTGCATCTACAAAGTAGTGTCTCCAGTGCCTCAAAAAGAGCTGAACTGCGAGCACAAACAATCTAATAAAAGCTTGAAAAAAAAATAGCTCATTGCAGGTCTATTTATATTAGATTGCGCAACATGTGACCATCGACGAAACTACACGAGAAAGCCATTGTTCTAAGACCGAGGGTGCTTTAGTTTTCGGTTCATATAATCTGGGTTTGCGCAAGAGGGTCTTTAAGAAAAACTTGATTCACTTTTCGAAACTCCACGTTCGTCCTAATTCTCGTGACTAAGAAAACTTTATGTCGTTTTGCTTTTAAAATTTGTCACACCGCTACTTTAAACTTCCAATATTATCGCTCGCATCGAAAGCAAAGATTTAATAACTAAAATATTTGTGCTGATTAGAAAATCTGACGTTATAGATATGCAAATAAAATCATACCTAGTTTATTGACGTTGTACTTAAGCTACATCACCGATAAAATTATTTTCATGTACCTACGATATCATAAAAAAAAAACGCCGTAATCCAATCCTTATCTCATATTTATATTTGCCCAAAATTATCGAGCCTGCATTACTGACGCATTTTCCAATCAAGGTATCGGCTCGAGATTCGACAGCCTTATCTCCCCCGCGCGAACGCAACCGTCGTTGGAGAAAAATCGCGCGGATTTCCATGCGATTCCCACATTCGACGCGTTCCGATCGATAAGGAAAGGCTCGGCTGATGAAAAAAAAAAAAAAAACGCAGCCTCGCCTTTGAGCGGAGGGGGGAGGAAAAACCGGTGGAATCCAATGACAAAATGCGGTGTGCACGCGGCGGCAAAAAAATTGTGAACCGCGAAAAACAAAAGGTATAAAATCGCGCCGTTTAAAAGGTCGCCTCTCTCTCTCTTTCTATCTATCTCTCTCTCTCTTTCCCGCCGCAGTGCGCCTAATGGAGCTCCATTGTTCAATGAGCATGTGTTGCTATTAAATATGTGACGCTATAAAATAAATCAGGGTAGATTGCTCGTCTGCCGGCTCGGTTTTACACGACGCCGAGCAGAGAGAGAGAAGGGAGAGAGAGAGGAGCGCACTGTGAAGCGTTTTAAAGCGAAATGCGAACGCAAGCATTTTTTCACGGTAATGACGTTGTTTGCGAAATTGTCGCCGGCTGAGTTAGTCGTCGGATTTAACGAACTATAAAAGGAGTTTTCTGCTGCTTTGCCAAAGTAATTTCAGCACTTTTTGTGATTCGGCTGGGTGTTATGAATTTTAACGTGTGCTGGGTTTTGCTTCGAGATTAAGCGTCGAGTTAATTGTTGCTAAATTGTTAATTGTGTAAATGAGCTTATTTTGATTTCTAGTTCAGAGCTTTGAAGTTTGGAACTGCTTTTAGGTTGGTGTAACATTTAAGTAAATTGGGGCAAGTAAACGGAAACGATTGAAGGTCTCCATTTATGAAATAACTGTATTTAACCACTAGAAAAATTTACTTTTACAATTTTCTTTTCGTAAAACATAAATAGTATATATTTAGACTGAAAATAACGGTGATTTCAAATAATCATATTCATTAACCTACAGAAAATTTTTAAACTATAAAACTTTACGACTACTAGTGAACACTGTACCTACTAAAACTAATTTCTACGTTACCTAAATCAATGGTTCATTAACGAGATTTACTAATAAATACAGCTAAAATTCACCATCCAACCTTTAGCAATTAGGCCAGTAGACTATATACGAGCCATTCATTATCACGAATCTAATTTCCGACGATGTAGAACCTGCGAACGGCTCCGAAACGAAATCAGAAAATCTGTCGTCGCACTTGGACAGCTGCATCCACTCATCATAATTCCCGCCCGCCCGCTCCGCGCTCCTTATTAATAGCTCTCGCGCTCTCGACAATAACGGCAGAAATTCCCCGCTCACGGGCCTAAATCGTGCGCTTATCAGGCAGCTGCGGCGCCGGGGCAAATCCTCCGAAGCGCGCGCAGCACAGCAATCTGTCGCACTGCAAACATGGCCGGTATTATCGGCTAAATAAATTCAGCCGCGCGCCGCAGCGACGGCAGCATCGATTTTCCGGAGCTTTTTCACGCCGATGGGCGATGGAGAGCGAATATTGTGCCGGTTGATGGAGTTGGTAGGGATTTTCAGGTGTAAGCGGTGCAGGTGGAGTTTGATCTTTGCTGGGCTGAGAGCAGGAGTATTGATGGTGGAGTATTATAGGGGCTTTAATGCGTCAGAAAAACTGGATTCTTAGACTTTCAAATTTTCTGACGTTTGGTATTTGTATTCCGTTGTATGTTTCCTTCTTTGAGATTTCTATTTTCTGATACACGAGTTTCTTTCCTGCCACTCAAAGGTTCTTATTCTTTAAGGCCTTTGACAGTAAATATTGACTTGTTTATTTTATTCATTTAAAAAAGCCTGAGATGCAGATTTACGAGTACTGAATTGTATATTTTTTTTTTATAATATATCTGAAAAGGATAAAGGATAAATAATACGTATATAGAAGTTCAAATTTAAAAAGTGAAACTTTATTCGGTAAGATATGCAGGCGACTGTCATTTGAGTAAATAAAGTGTACGTAAAAAGCAGATTTATTGTCAATAAAATAGAGCGTATTAAAAACTTAAAAACTATTTTTACAATCACTTTTTAAAACTAACTTCTTTAATTATGTATCTTTTTTCTGTTAATTATTGCTTTTTTAGAAAATAAAAAGATTATACAACATTTTTTACCTCGGTTATAATTTATTTACAAGAATCATATAGTTATATAAAAATTGAAATTTTGTAAATAAATTCAAATTCCAAAAAAAACGTTTTTATACTAACTAAATTACAATCTTAGCGTGAAAATAAACGCATCGCTGAAGGGCTTAAGCTATATTGTAACTGGATTTGAAAAACTACCATTTTTACGCAACACGAGTATTCACGTGCATGCACGCAAGACCGCAAGCTTTTAAAGTTTATTTATCTCTTTGAAAATGGAGCATCGCACGTGCCATTCTGTCGATTTTTATTTTCGAAGGGTGCTCAAACGTATAGTTATTAGGAATAACAGAGTGATGCATAAATCTCTTGTATATGTGCAGTGTATTTAAAACAGAAAGAGAACTCACGTCGAAATGCAGAGTCAAGCGTGGATATCAATAACCAATACCGAAAACTTTGTGCGCATAAAGAGAAAAAATCTATATTCAAAAAGCCAAATCGCAAATTTTTCCCTCGTTTTCAATACAGTATTTGTTTATTGAAAGGAACTTTTGTAGAAAACTTTATCTATGCAAATTTCAAGTGAAAAAATCAAAATAGCCTTTTCTAAATATCAGACTAATATAATAAAATGGATCGTGTTTGTTAGAATTTGAATGAAAATATTTTTAAATTTTCATTTAGTTTACGAAAACGAAAAAGAAAATAAATTTACGTATAATAGTTAAAAATGAAAAATTTTAATTACGATCTGAGATTCTTTTAGTTAAAACATAAAAGCACTTGAAAAATTAAAGCAATTGTGTTTATTTGGGTAAAACTTCAAAAGCTTATACAATTATAACACGATAAAATGAATAGATAAGAAAAAGATAATAGATTAAGAGCGTTTGCTTTACGGACATATGTGCCTACACCGAAAAGAAAATTCAAATTCAAATTTAAAATTATAAGTTTATAATGTTAATAATATTTTTAATACAAATTTTTAAAATTTGCTTGCGTTATGGAAGTTGTATTTATTGCACGTATTTCTTATCCGAAGTACTGATAAAAAGAGTTTCTTTTACGTGTATTACGTAAAAATTTGAAATCTGTGTGAAAAGTAATACAAATAATAAATATAAGAATGATTCAGAATAATATAAAAGAATTATTTTATAGCGACATTTCAAAGTAAATTTATGATACTCATTGTTTTATCCCTTAAAATACTTATATATAATCACTGTTAGAAAACTTTCATTTATACTAATATAGTTTATTAAACAACTAACACAAGTAAATAGAACTATATCTATATATAAGAAAGTTTTCTTACAGTTCAAGTATTTTACAAAAATCAGTTTATATACTCAAATAAAATTAAGAAAAGACATAAAATGGAATGATGAAACTATTTGCGTAATTCATAAACAAAACCTATTCGAGTATAATTTGCACGTAAAGACGTCAAGATCCAATTTGGTTTTGCTAAAAATATCCTATTGTTTAACAATTTTTTCAGGCTTTCAAAATGGATATTGTTTCAATCTCAAGAAAATTTATTTATGCAGCCACTTACGTTAAACCCAAAATTTACTACAGAATCGACTCGACTGAAAATCTTGCTTAAGCCCCGCTATACTCAGTTTCTCGAAAGTATAAAGAAAAGATAATCATCCTTCCACTTTTCCAAGCTCTCAACTCGTCAATAGAATCCTATTAACAAGCCGGGGAAGTACACGACCTACGTTTTCCCTGCTTGCGAAATACCCCGCTGCAGAAGGCAGTCTGTACATTGCTGTATAAGCTATAATATATACTCGAAGCAACCATTTTCATGTGCTCGCTATTCCGGCTCCTCCAATAAGAAGAGACAACAATTAAGGCCGCTTCTCGTGTTTGCTTAGCTCGTTATACCCGCCGCTTTAAACTCTTCCACTTTCATAATGGGCCAAAGCCGCGGTTTCAAAACGCTTCCTACTGCACTAAAAAGAGAAAACTACCTTATTATTAGCCCGCGATGATTTGCGATAGAAAGTGGCTCAAGGCTGAGCTTCGAATGTATAAACAAGCCGCGCTTAAAGCGCAAAAAGCGTCGAAAATGCGTCGCCGCGCTTCGCTGGTAGCGTTGTTTTTAAGGGCGGGTAATAACATCGTTAGCGACTAAGACCGTCGCCGCGTAAAGTTAGAAGGAGCCACCAAGGTTGGTAAAAGATATGCCGGTTGACGTGTGACGACGAGCGTCGGCACTCGAAAGTAACGCCTTTGAGCGCGGCCTTTTGAGTCCTTGTGATCGATTGATTGAGCACGACTCCTTGGACAGTTTACCTAATTGCCGGCCTTTGATGAAATGTCTTTTGTTTTAACATACGGACTATAAAAATGACCCGTGTAACTTTTATTGTTAAGTCTATCGAATTTTTAATGAATAATTGTTTAATGCAGAAGTTTGATTACTTTGATTGATTCACGCATGACTAATTATAATGAAATCAACTTTGTTTGATGAAATAATAAACTTCATTTGATAATTATCTCTTTCAGGAATGTCATGAATATGATTTTTAGGTAATTTAAGGTTTTGCTTGTTTAAAAACGTTTATAATGTTTATATATAACCATTCATTTCCAGAATGTTTGTCTATTAAAATATTTTTTTCAATAGCAAAACGCCATTTTGCGGATACATCTACGAAATTGCATTTTCTCGGCCTGTCGGCCGAAAAATTGCAATTTCCGGACACGTATACGCAAAAATGGCATTCTGCGTCCCCAATACCAGGACACAAAACCGAATTACGCGGCTAATTGTACTGAAAAATAATGTTCATAACACGTCCGCAAGAGATTTTTCGGCCTCGCACAATCTCCGGGATACTCGGATTGTACTCGGCCGCAAAATCGCATTTTGCGGACTTGTGATGAAAAATACTATAAATTGTACTTACCAAAAGCAAAGAATATTTTTGTTAACTTTATGACAGAAGAATGATAGAAATATTGAAAATACTTTTATAGAAAAATTTGAAATTAAATGTAACTCACTTGAATAAAAGACTAACTTAAAATGTACTATATGTATAATATTATAAAAAATTAAAGTGAGTTATTTAATTAATAAGGAAATCGTATTGATGTTGTCTAGTAAGTGTTAAAATAAAAAATCCAAAATTTTAAAAATAATAGCTTTTTATTTTAAGCAATACAAATTTTTAGACAGAAAAATTATTATTTCAAGTTTCATGTATCAAAAATACCTTTAGAATATTATTTTCCAAGATTGAAACATAATTTTTATTCAGTAAAAGTTAATTAATGTTTAATTAACTATTACACCTTTAAAGTCTTTCATTACTTATTTAACATAAATTTCCTTGTAGGCATATTAATTTTTATTTCATACAAAAGTAGATGACAAGTATATTCTAATTATAACCAGTTATAAACGTAGCAAATATATGTCTTCATTTACTGTTATAACGTAATTACAATTTACGTAAAATGACAGAGTTTCGATTTCTTACGAAAATACTAATATGTAAAAAAAACAGAGTTACAATGGTAAATATATATAGACTATATATAAACAATTCATTTATTAACAAAACTATTATATCAATTATTATTAAAGTAATTATTTACTGTTTTACAGCAATCTTTTTTCTCGTTTCATCGCTTGATTTTAATTATTGTACTTGTACACGAATTTAAATTTATACAGGAATTATATAAAAATCTAAAAAAATTAATTTCTTCGATTTTGCAATTTACCGAACATCTTTCTCATTTTTCATTGGAGTATTTGAATTTCTGCAAGTAACGCGGGTACATTTTGACGAATTCGTATATTACTTAATATTATAAATGGCATGGCACATTTTTCAGAATGATAAGTCATTCATATTAAATTTAAATATGACATTGACCTCGACTTTATAAAAATGCAAGGCACGATCAGGTCCTTCAAAAGAACTTCCAGGCCGGAAATCTGATGTATCTTCAAAACATTTTGAATGTTGTTTCAAAAGACGAATTAACTTTTTGTACAGAAAATAGACATCATATAAACTATAAATAGTATTGATCAAGTTAAAGGAAAATTATTGTGAGATTATTGAATAACTTTTATGACGGAATAGATATATTTTGTTGCAGATAATTAAAGTATAATCAATAAAAAATTAATAATCATACCGATAATTATTTACCCTTACATTCATGAATATTTTTTAATTTTTAAGACTTGATTTGATTGAGCATTACATTTATATAGTCAATAATTTTAAAGGAACAAGTTAGCATATGTTTAAAGTGCCTGAGTTTTTATGTTTACATCTATTACATGAACAATATCACGTCTTTTATTATGACATAATACTTTTTCATATATGATATGTTACAATCTACCTTTTTTTTTAATTAAACTTCATTGTTTTATGCACAATTTCGAATCTTTTCGGAATTCTAGTTCCAAAAAAATGTACTTACTACTTATGAAAATGTTTACAAATCTTAAAATTTAATTATGATTGAAAAATTTAGATGACAGGAAAACTCCAAGATTAGAAAGCAATATTTCTTAAACTCAAAAAATGAAAAAAATAAAAATCTTTCGCTGCAAGTTATGATTATTTATTGATTATTTATTTCTAATTTATAAATATTGCTAACTATTCTTTTGAATTTCCTAATACATAATTTAATGAATATAAGATGCTCTGATTTTCCAATACTTTGCTTTGATTAACTGCATTACAAAATAAACAAAAAATTATGCTTAGTCAAAATTAAACTATATCGTTAGAAAAATTCTTATTTGATAGTCAACATTATCTTTATAACTGTCATAACTCTTGTACTCGAAACAATCGATTCTCGAGTTACAATTGGTCCGCGATTACTCTTAAAGTTCTCTCACTATAAAACTAAACTATATTATCACTTTGTTATATTGATCGTCATTAACTCTTTCACATTCTATTTATCATAGCAGCCATATCTTAAAAAACTGATGCACTTTAAGCCTATCAAGTTATAACGATAAACTTTGGAGTATTTTATTGTACAAAAAAGTCACAGAAGATCGTGGAAAATGTTCATTATGAATAGTTTCAACGATCTTCGCATTTTGCGCATTTCCTTTTAGCTTCAACGTTAAATTCATTAATTATGGCAAAAGGTTTCGTTGGCATAGCTGATTGCTCTCTTGTTCCGAAAACACCTTACAACAAACATACAACAACGATTCACAAATACAGAATGATGATCGTCATATCACTATTCCTAATCGCAATAAAGCAGGGGACGTTTTTTTCTGTTACCCGTGCTTTTTTGTTCCCGTCGTATAGACATGAAAATGTACTATCGATGTTTAAAGGTGATGGAGCGTCGCGGTTTTTAACAAATATTATGCGTCACTTTTGATTCGCAATGGTTACGCTTCATGAAATTAGTGCGACTTCTAAATTTAGCGATTTAAATTTTTGGGTACAATCGCCGGTTGTTTCGTAGTTGTCCATCTTCACTAGCACCGGTTTTGTCCATATATATCATTTCTGTCTTCTTCAACGAAGATTCTTTCTTAGCTTTTTCCTTAAAAAATAAATAATAGATTCATTAAATTAATAATGCTTTTATGTAATAAATAAAAATTTAAATTATTTTAAATGTGTTGAAAGTAAAAATAAAATAAGAAGTAATCTACTTTATCAACTGTAGGAAATTTGTTGCGCAAATTTAATTGTATAGAGGCAGACAAAAAAGTTTCTGTATAGACTAAAATACTATATGTATTCATATGCATTTTATTAATATAACCTTAGTTTTTATTTTTTATTTTCATTAGGTCAGAATTTTCAGATATCTTGATTTTAAGGATTTTAAGATACTTAGACTTGTATTTTATGTTTTAAACTAGTTATCTCAAAAAAAAAATCGTATTGACAAAATTCAAAAGGTAATTTAAGGTAAGGTGCGTTTTATACGCATAAGAATCGTACACGTAAACATTCTACATAATTTAACATGGCCCAATATATCTATATATAAATTTCATCAATGTTAAATTGTGTACAATGTTTACGTGTATGATTCTTATGTGTATAAAACGCACCTTACCTAATTTAAAGTTCACGGCAGGTACTATACAACGTCGTGAACCTTGGACGTACGTCATGGACATTTTTTGACCATGAAAATAAGCACATCTTAAAATTCTTAAGGATATTGATATCTCAACTATCCTATCGGGATGGACCAAAACTAGGGTCATATTCGTGTTTAGCAAATCAAGATACATATTATGAATATAGTAATTTAGTTTATCGTACAGACAAATTTTTATTTTTTAGTGTCTGTATTAATATTCGATATTTTTGTTTATAAAAATGTTTGTTTTCTTTACTTTAACAGTAATTTATTAATTTATAAATTTATCCTTTTTGGTCTGGAAATAATATAAAAATTTATAAACTTATTAAATATAAGTTATATTATTTAATAAATTAATTAATCAACAAATGAGTTAGCTTAGGTTGCAAAAATCAAGAAGCCTAATAAATATGTTTTTATGTCCATTACCTTTGGTAATAACCTGCGTCGATTTCTTATGTAATACGCTAAAGCAACGCCGAATAAAAGGATCGATCCAAAGAGCATCAACGCTAATCCAGTATAAATTAAATAGGTTGGCACGTTAATAAGCAATTTTAAATTGCCAGCCATCTCATCTGGAATTCCAACTCTCATGTTGAACCAAAACATTGGAAAATATAACGTAGGAACATCATTAAATAACCTGAAAATTGAAATATATATTAATAATAATTATATTAGAATATACAATTTTTGGGCTTCAGAAAAAATTTAGTTAATTGACTGCATTAATAATTAAGACATTTATTTAATTTATTAATTAGTATAGATTTTGAATAATTGGTATTGATTACATTATTTATTTCTTAAAATATTTAAGGACGTATTTGATCTCTTCTGAGAACAAGCGATAATTATTTTTCGAAAGTAAAAAATTGTGAATTGGAATTGAACTGACCATTGAGAAAAACATTAAGAAAAATTCCTATACCGCCTAGTAAAGCAATCACCGAGTCAAAATAAAAAAATTACCATACTTTGTAGGAATATTTGTTAAAATATAGGAAAAGTTACTACAACTGTATTAAATTTTTCAGTAAATTTTTCTAGAATGTTTATTTTTGTCAAAATTTACCCCCTTAATTAGGTTGATCGCAGGAAAATGCATTTTTGGATAATATTTAGCACCTTTTGGGATAATATTTACTTTAATTTCGAGTAAATTTTATTCTAAAAGGGGCTAAATATTATCCATAAAATAGCATTTTCCTGCGATTAGCCTAATTTAGGGGGTAATTTTTACATGAAAATTCTCTCAGTGTATTTTTAATTGTTTCAAAATTATTTTTCTTCATATCCTAAATAGTTCTATACTAATAGAAAATTTTTCATGACTTGCGCATCCTTATATTTACGTAACCCGCGGAGCCTCTTATAAAATACCACACGTATAAGTGAGCCCATTATCGTTAGAAGCACTCTTTGATTAGGACGATCGCGAGCGCGATAAACCTCGACGTCGCTCGGCAGGCTATACACTTCTAAGCGCAATCGAATTGGCAGGAAAGCGGTATTTTCGCACTTTGTCACGAACTTGTCACGCAAACAGGTAGCGCACTCGATTTATATCTCAGACAAATTTCTTTAGTGTACTTACGAGACCAGTTTCGATGAGTGCAATAAAATGTTCACTTGGAGTCTGGCAGCCACGTCTATAGGGATGCCGGTTGTCTGCAATGGAAAAAAGGTTTAGTTGGTAAAAAATCTAATATTGTCGTTGCATAACTTGCGGAAAAGATGACTGCGTGACTTAAGGACAATAGATTTGCGTGTCACACTTTAGGCGATTTTGCGGATTTATTGCTTTTTCAAAAAGTCTTGGAAAAATAAAAACTGTTGCATTGCATATATCTTTACATAAATTTTTTGTCATGTGCTCATAAAGTTTTTGTTCGTGTTTTTAATTTTAAGCTATTTTATATAAACAAATATTAAAATAAAGTTTATGTTTTATATTATCAGTCTTAATTGAAAAAAAAATTTTAATTTGCGCAAACGCAAAAAGAAATTAAATTTATGATTAATTAATCGTTCTTCTAACAGTTCATTAAAGCCGCAAAATAATTATCCATCAGTTACGTGTATAATCATAACAAAAAATCAACTGTCGATCTACTGAATATTTAGATAGTTTGTTTAATAAAATATAAACTACTACAACGTATGACAGTAATACGATAATTAGCATCAGCATCACATAGTAAAAATGTAAATTCCTCAAAAAAAAAAAAAAAAAAAAAAAAAATAAACGTTCATGGAATGGAATTTTCAATTTCTTTCACAAAAAGCCCCAATCAGCTGATTCCTCAGCTGTAGAACCTACCGGCTCGAGAGTGATGTAGAAGTCGTGGTCCTCGTCCCTGGGATTGAGGCCGGTAAACTGGTTCCTGAGCACGGGATCTGCCTTGTGGAAGTGAGGTAGACTGATGAATCCGGGTGCTCCGTAGCGGCAGGCCGTGATGTTGATGACCCCCATGGGGGCGCACTCGCCGTTGCAGAAGCACCGACCCTCGTTTATGACGTCCGGGTCCTCGTCCTCGGGCTCGGGCCTCAGGGTCGTCGGATCGGCATTGAAGAAATCTTCCGTGGTGGTCGTCGGCTCGAAGTACTTGGCCTGCTCGTGAGGATAACGACGGCGCGTGTCGTTGCCCAGGGTCTTCTTGCCCAACGAGTACTTGTAGCCCTCGATACCCTTGTATTTTACCGTCTCTCTGTACTCGTACGTCACCGGCCTGAAAGATGGAACACCGGTCGCATTCTGAGTAACGTGTCTTTTGAAAAGGTCTCTGTATTAATTTGTCAAGGAATGCGGATACTAATCGTGTATCGAATGATATTCCACGTATTTGCGTATCATTCATTTAAGATTTATACCTTTTTAATTTAATAAATATATAAAAAGATCAATGCTGCATTGAAATATCAGGGAAGGCAGTATCAGTTTTTGAAGTAAACGCGGTTGACTTCAAAGTATACTGAAGAGTAAAAAAATTAAGTACTGAAAATGAAGATTCAAATGCTGGAATGACTCTCAACGAATTTGTTTATTTTGTAATATACATCAGCTTCTTTTTATTGTATATTTAATATTAAATGAAAATTATTATGATATAATCCTGCAAAATAACTAGCGATATTCGACGTTCTGCCGCTTGCGATCTGATTGATAACTTCAATTTATTTAGAGTAATTTTTGCTTAATCGGAAATACTGCCAATCATTCATTTAAAATAGTCTGTTCGTTCAAAGAATAAGTTCTTTTTACGTTCGATTAATGGATCACTCATTCGATTCTTGGATATATCTTGGGATATAACCATTTCCATTAATTACACGGAAATAAAATCCGTTTTAAGATAACCGAATACTCGACCACCATCGCAGAAAAAAAAATTTAACTGAGAAATTTTTAGTTTTTCTTTTCTTTCATTCATTCAAGCAAAACTTGCAGATTAAAGGCATTATATTGATTAAAAACTTTTATTTAAGGAGAATCTTTCACGAAATGTAGACTATATTTGCTAATTTTATTTTTCAACTATTTAAGGTTTAATAATCTGATTGGTAATATATGTTAAAGAGGTGTTCCCTACGAACCGAATAAAAATTTAAAAGCTGTAAATATCATTCAACAAATGCAGATATAATTCATTAAAAAAATAATTGTTTAAAACTTGGGAAAGTTTTTTGTTTTTCATTCAATTTTAATTTGGAAGATTTCATTTTCTTCCTTATTAAATTTCAGGGGGAGTTACGAATGCAAAAACTAGGGCATTTTCAAAACCGATAAAGTTATATTCACTTGTTTATAGATTTCTCGTCGAATTTCATAGATTTACCGAAGACCATCCTTAACTCAAGAGTATAAAATTTAAAAATGCAATGATTAAATTCACATTTTACTTTCATTATCATTGGACCATTGTCTTTTATTTCCTAAAAAACTGCTGCTCTACTCGTTCACCTGTGTCCAATCGAAACAATTGCTTGATCCCGTCGAATTAGACATTTAAATTGACGCTCACCTGCATATATCCGGCGTGAAGAGGCGAATGTCTTCTTCTTTGGTTCTATATGGAGGCCAAAACTCCCCGGCGCTTCCTTCTATAGCATTGCACGGACTTCTGTAAAACTTTGTCGTGTCTTTGTCATTCCATAGCATTAATTTTCCAATATCCGCTATGTTGTCAGCACCGGTGTGTACATTGCTGTATCCATCAAAATCCGTGGATCCGTTTCTCTGCAATTAGTTAACGAATCCTTGTCAAACTTCTGTTTCGTTTTAAATTTTTCTGTTTGGACTTTTTTGCATTGGTAGAAATGAGTATTAATTTGACCGAATTCATTTCTTACTTTAAATTTTACTTCCGCGAAAGAGTACAATTATAAAGACGGTCAATCTCTCCTTGATAGATAAATTAGCAATGCTGATTTAGTTAGACTTACTGCCAGGTGTTATATTAGATTATTAAGTCACACATATGAAAGAAATTAGTACACATTATCTGCTCCTGGCTATTTATTCTTCAATCAATGACCTACATCCGACCTGAGCTATTCAGTGCCAATTTAAAGCCGGCGTCTTCGAATCATTCCTTCTCGTTCAACGACCGATCGGAATCATTTAAGCGTCCAAGTTTCCCGCAGCATTATACTCCGCCGGTTGAGCCCTTGTGAATAATTAAGACTCTATTTATGCTTTCTACGAAACTAATTTTACGCAGCTTTCAGACCTCTTACGCTTTGGAATATAGGCAAAGTGAAATTAATGCTTTAAGAGGAGCCGTTTCCTCGTGCAGGATTGATGAGATTTATTGGCTTATTCACGGTAGGCTAATTCTATCAGTTGCTACTTAAAATTGCGGGGAATAAAAATTATCTTTCCTTGCGTACTATTAACCATTTTGCATCTTGTTTAAAAAAATGTTAATCGTTTTCCTCGTCATTATTTTCTTATTATTTCAGATAGCTGGTGAATAATTTTTAATTGAGATAATCTCGTGTAATTTTTGAGTTAATAAGCTTTTGTAAAAATAATTGCAAAAATTTTAAAGGGGAAAAATTAAGCTCTGTAATGGGAACAAAAAATCTTGCTGCTCCAATGCACTTTAAACAATGAACCTGGCGTTTAGTCGACAATAAATAGCAAAGTAATGTCAAAAAATAGTTAGAGTATTAAAATAGCTTGAAATTACGAACCATGTAAAACCAACCAAATCGATCAAATGGAGGCGAGTCTTCATCCATTGCAGTAATCTTTCCCATTGTAATTATTTGATCTTCAAAACCAGTAAACAATAGTTCGTCCACTGTCTTCCTAATATAAAGTTTACTCTTAAAACTGTTCAGCATATACGATAAACTTTGTTGCAACACGTAAGGCCAATATCGAATTTTATGCGCTGCGGACTGCAAAAAAGATTTTCATTAGAAATTCATGAATCCTAACATTGTGGGCACACATTTTTTTTGGCTTACCGCGGCTACGACGTTCAGTTGCACAATATTGTCATCTAGACTGCCTTTGCTTTTGGATTCATCAAAGAACCATGTCCGCTTTTGCATGTAACTAACTGTACTATTTTCTGGGTGAAACGTAATGTTGACTTTTTCTCTCCTTTCTCTATAAAATAAATTAATAATTATAAATAATTAAACTTTATTTTTATTGGATTAATGTATGTTGAAGACCCTGGTAGAGATAAAAGTATCAAAATTGGCCAGGAAAGTAAAAAATAGGTATTTTTAATTCCTAGTTACCTAACT
>JAWWEO010000009.1:34168012-34195442 GCA_035582975.1 Ormyrus labotus | reverse complement strand
ATACCTATTTTATACGTAAAATTTTTGAAAATACCTTATAAATAGATATTTAATGTTTTCCATCTCTACCAGGGGAGATACTTAATATTTGTAATAAGAAAATTGTAATTTAAAGTTATTTTCATATTTAGATTTTTAAATCCAGTTTTAAAATACCAAATAAATTAAAAGATGAACATTAAGAAAGCATTTACACACTCGAAGCGCGAAAGCTGGACGTGAAAAAAATGCAAAAAGACAAAAGGGACACACAATTGCTTCTAACAACAAGATTATCAAATCGTTTGGTCATCTTGAAGACGATTTATGATAAATAGTAAAGTAATGGCACGACCCACATACTGCAGATTAAGATTGACGTGACAATTACTAATGAAGCGTTCAGTGCTGTCCAGAATGCACCTTAGTCTGCTCGTACCGAAGCACTCGATAAGTACATGCACTTGAAATTAAGAGTTATTAGGTTTATTATCGTTTACCGAGTGTAAGGTACTAATTTCGACCGATTTCCAGCTACGACCTTCGCACTTCCTTAAGTAATGAGCGCACGTGTCTTAAAGAATCAATTGTTTCAGTTGAATTTATCAGAGAAATTACTGTGTTTATTAGCAAGAGGGTTGAACTTCATAATTATTGATTTTTTTTTGCGATGTCTGGCAGTAATTCATTTCAATTGTTACTACTTTCATCGGATGCAATGAGTAATATACTATTGTAGCAGATAAATGTCAGAAATATTTATGTGTATTTGCTGAAGATACGTTTAACTGATATAACATGAAAGCCGTTGCAGCAGGGCAGTTTTTGTATCTTCCTTATATCTGGTATTTCTTGGAAGTTTACAGTGACATTTATTATAAACAATGCGAACTAAGCTAAAATAAAATTATCAAGAAATGTTAAATAATCAGCAGTTTTTGTTTAAGTTTTATACCTCCAGGTCTGTTTTTGCGAAGAAAATGTTAAACGTTATAAGTAGATGAGTTCGTACATACATCGTACATAAATTGATTAAGAAAACGATACAATTATCGGTCATTTTATTAAACGATCATAAACTGCGGAATCGTAAATGCATTTTTTGCAAGTAAGAGTCTTTGAAAACAAAATCTGTACTCTACGTAGTTTTTAATAAGGCAGGTGCTTTAATCACAAGCTATTATTGCTCTGCTATAGATAAGATTTTCCAACCGACAAGAAGTGTAAGAATTCAGATAAGGAGATAGTCGATAGCCGAAAATCGATCAAATCGACATTTATACTTTCGTTAATATTCTTGATAATATAAGTTAATAATGCAACAGTTGAAATATATTCTTCAAGCTAATTTATTAATTATAAGGAATTATTATAAACAATTAGTACTATTAGTACTTGAGCGATAGACTAAAAAATAATAACTTTTTTAATTTATTCAAATGTTACCCAAAATTTGTACATCTTATAGAAATTAGACGATGCATTGAAAATGAATCATACAATTATTAAAATGACAACGTATTGCTACACGATAAAATTTAATGCGATTTATATTAGTTCAGATCAAAATAAAATTTGTTTTTTCACTGGCAATTGAGTTTGTTTATTTTTTAACAATATTATACCGTTATCTCAAATTATTTATTTTATCGAGAACATGAACACAGTAGTTGCAATATTGTCAGTTTATTTTACGTACCAAACTTTAACATGTCAAATCATCTACGCGCAATGGGATTAAATTAAAAAGTTCCATAAAAGGCAGGCTTTATTTTAATAATATCCCCAATTACAAGTTCGAGTCTAATTTTAGCCCAGACGCGGACGAAAAGTCCAATTGTCGGACGTTGAAATTTCGCCGAAGTCCTTCGGGACTCGTTTGCGCGGTGCGCTTGACAAAAGTACGGGCACGCACAGCTTCTCCGCACGTAGGCTCGTTACAAGCCGGGGCGAAAACTAATTAATCAGGCAATTATTTCATGTAGGCAGCCGCTCTCTCGCCTACGCGTCTGCGGAAACAAGCGGATCGTCTTATTGCTCATCAAGATGTCAATACAGCGGGGTTAACCGCTTCTCTCTCCTCGGCGATCTACGACTTGCGGATTATTAGCGCTTGTTTAAAAATTAGAAGATGCGTGTATTCGCGGACTCGGGCGTCTGGCCGATTAGACTGATTAAAGTTGAAGACGCGGCTCTTCATCGGGGAATAAGTAGTTTGATACGCCGATTATGCTGTTTCTGCAGGTTGGTTTACCGGGGCAGGTGATGACAGATTTTCCACGGTCGTAGACATATCGTTTTATTTTTATGTGAGTCAAGTCTCTGAATTACTTAAGCCGTTATTCAAATGAATGATTAATGTCTTGCACGTGTGGATTTAATTAAGAAAATTTTTTGGAGAAAAAATTGAATTGTTTTCATTAATTAAAAGATTTTATTATCTTGTTCATTACAATAATTAATCTCTATTTAAATGATATTTTCTTTATCGAACACATAGTACTTGATTTGTCATGTGAGAAAAAAAATAAAGATGTTTTCAAATAAGATTTGTATATCTCTGCAACAGTTTGTTGCTCGAAGCAAAAAGATGAATTTAAAATTCAAAAACATTGTTCATCCAATTCATAAATGATTTATCAGTTGCAAGGAAGCTGAATAATGATTTCGTACATAGAAGCGTTTGTAAATATCGCTGCTCTTCTACTCATAAACAGAATCTCCGTTGCGGTTCCATCATGAACCGCATAATTTTTTTGACAAGGCCGAAGGTCTACGTCCAAGAAGTAAAGAAGTCTCTCATTTCAGCACAAAACAAGCAAAATTTGTTGACGCGACTCTGATCCCCACGATATGTTACGTTGTGCATACGAAATTAGTGAGAAAAGTTTGTGCAGAAACTTATCTATTTGGGATAAAAATTTATCTTTATCGCTTATGAAACAAAAGTTAAGATAAAACAATCTATAAGTGAACGTATTCATTGTTTTAAGGTAAAGAATCGCACATTGTATTATATCCGGAAGTGATAAAAATACGCAGATTTACAAAAATATTTTCCTTTCTCGTGTGATCACGGTAGAATTTCATATTTTACGAACAGATTAGCATACTATTTTAATTGCTTCGAACTTAAAACCATTTACGTTGAAGTAACGACAAAAAATTTGTATTGCAAATTCTGGCATCCTTAAATATTTGGTGCGAATACGAAAGCTGAAAACTGTTGCTTCATTAACATAATCCTTGATGATCGATTAACACCGATAATTCCTTTATCGTCGATACAAAAACGTCGGCCGGCAGCCAATTTCCCAAACAAACAACCCCGCCGACCGTTTCCCGCGCGGAGCGGAGAAAGCCATTCAACTCGATTTTTCAATTACGCCTTATATACCCTCGATTCCCGGTTAAATTTTTAACGACTGCTGGATTTACGCGATGAAGTCAGCAGTCGCCGGGAGAGGTTCATTCATGGTCGCACGACACGTCTCTAATTTCGCATTATCGGATGTGCACGTGCTCTTAGAGTTCCGCGTGCGTCGCGACCTTCGCATATCGAGTTCAGCTATTGCACGACCAGCGTGTCGCGCTATTATTTTATTATCAATTTTTTTCTCTCTCATTCCCTTTCTATCGCGCTCGTTCATTCGTCGCTCTCGTCCTATTTATATCAATTCTTTTCTCTCCGAGACGGACGGAAAGCGCCGCTGCTCGTTTCGGTCGCGTGAATTGAGTCCGGGGGAACAACAATTTTTTTTACAAAATTTTATCGGAATTATTGTAGTATCTGGTAGTATAATGGCGACGCTAATGTTTCTCGCCGGTGGGTTTTCAATTCGCTTCGATTGAATTAAAAATGAATTTAATAAAATCTGTCGTTGAAAATTTGATTCGACCGGTCAGAACTAGCGGTCGGTTATCAGTAAGTGACCCGCTTCTAAGCGCTTACTTCAATTGTAAGACCAAATTTTCGAATGTAGTTAATAATAAGATTACAGTCTGCGTTTGTCGCTTTTACTTTGCTATCACGCTATGACGTTAAGAGCTTATTGCAAAAAATATTTTTACGCGAATAATATAAACAACGTCATTTACCTGAAACTGTAAGGTCCTACTTGAACTATGTTTGGTTTTTTGGTCGAGTCGTTGAGATCTTCCGGGTTCGTCCAATTCCAAAAGTAAATGTCCAAATTCGCTTTAATACTATTTGTGTCCTGCCAAAATTCGTAGCTTGCTGATTCTGGGGACAATGGGAATGCCTGCAAAAATATTGAAAAATATTAGTGATTTTTGTAAGGGCGATGAATAACGAGAACTTGTCAACTTTCTTTTTACTTTTTATATTTTCAAGTAGTATAATACTTGAAAATTTATTTTTTCATAAATTTATTTTAATTTTATAGAATGCTAACAATCAGTTTTATTTAAAACAGCAAGTCAGTCTAAAATCAGTTCTAAAACATGCTTTGAATTTTTAAGAAGGATTGGCCGCATCTTACTTCCTATTTACCGTTTTACATTTTTTAATCAAGCCAGTATTAAAATTGCCCTTATCTTCTCTCCGATGCCAGTTTCACAAACAAACTAAAGGTCTCGTTTTCAATGTCATTGTTTTGAAAGTGTTCGGAATTTTGTTTGCTCGCCCAGGCGCGTGTCTGAATTTTCAAAATTCGACGCGTGTCTCACCGCGAAAACCGATCGCAGCATCAGCCACTCGGCAGCCCTATACGAGCGACAGCCATAACGGAAGTAAATAAAGCGTATACTCACTTGTTGCATGATGGAGTGGAAGATGTAAAAGCGCAATAAGTAGACCGCCGCGCCGAGGATGACGTTGGCGAGGCCGATGCTGCCCACCACGATGGTCCCGGTCGTGCAGGGCCTCATGGCTCCGGCAGGTTTTCTGCTACTCGTTTCTCCGCGCTGCTGCTACTGTTCTCCTCGCTCTCCGTCTCCTCAGCATGTGCGCGATCCCCGCTCTCTTTTTTTCGCTCTCTCTTTCTGCCTCGCTGTTGCTCTCTTCCTTTTCCCCTCTACTTCTCTAATGCGCCCCGGCAATTCTCCGTCTCCACGGGGCCGCAGCTTAAACAGATAATACGTATCTAATCTCAGTGCCCGCCAGATTCTTCGAGCGCGCGTCGTTCTTCTGCTCTACTCTCCACGTGTAATGCACCAGTCGCCGACCGTTCAGCTGGACAGTTGAGTGGAGTGTTGAGGAGATGGGTCGTTCGGAATGTGGAGGGTTTTGTTTCACCGAGGAGAAGATACTATGTTTTGGGGGGAAGGGATCTCTGTTGGATTAGGGTCTGAAAGAGATTTTAACATTTTTTAACAGTGGGATTTTCGAACTTTGCTTGGGCAATTTTGAAAAACTTGTTTTAAGGACTAAAACATTCAGTTGCTTATCGGTTTAAAAAATTTATTTTAGTTTTGATTAAAACTAATTTATTGTAATTATATATTTAACTGAAGATAAATATATAATATATAATATCAATAATATATAACGACAAATAAACCATTTTTATTCTTGAATGGAGATTAGTGAGTTTAATTCGCGAAACTGATTATTTACTTTCACTTAGGAAATTTGAATCATGTGTGTAAACTAAAATTTCAATAAAAACGAAACAGAATTTTTTTTAAATATAGAATTGAGTGAGAATAATATTTTACACTAAAAATGAAAAATCTTTAAAAAAATATAAATCTCAATTTATGAACTTTGAAACCTCCCCTAAATCATTGACGTAACCATAGCACGTAAGGAGTCTTAACGCATAACAGTACGTGCTTCTAACTCTGTAATAAACGAAGTTATGAATAAATATTCTTCCACAAAGCAATTTTCACTTCGAAAAAAATAGTTTTAGTTAATAATATGAACTTTGTTTGTTTTTCGGTTGTGAATATTTGTTGTATTGAAACGTGAAAAAATTGCATACAAATAATTTATTGAATCTTCTTCCATTTTGTTGACAAAATTTTTATCGAAGATTCTCATATATTTATGGTATTGGTAATGACTCAATACTTGTTTGTATGCGCATTTAAAGTTCATTGTTTCAATTTTTCTTTATCTCATCTTATCAAGTTAAGGACAAACATGATGCCTATACTTTCTTTGTGTGAAAAAGCTTGTCTACGTTGAAAAATACATTTTTAGCCACTCTAATCTCAAATCACGTCTTTGACATGATTTTTCTGTTTTCGTAGTATAAAATAAAGTTTGATACTACCTCGTAAAAATCAACTTACGAGGTAAAAACCAATTTGCACACTAAAATGTTTCACGTGATTTAGTTGAGTCAATAAAATTTTTTTCCCAATGTTGAATAGTGTTATTTTTCAAAATATAGTTTTGATAATTATTACTGTAATGCTAAATTTAGACTCAATAATTTATACCCATTTTAAAATTAATTTTTCTAAAAACAAGGTACTTATTTTCAATCAAGTTTGATATTATTACGTCGTTTTGCAATAATATTGAGGCGGATTTTAAAGCTTTATTTCCGCAGCTTGCAAACTCAACTTACACTCCTAAGTTTATCAACACAAAATTAAGTCAAGGCATACTTCTATTGTTCGCTTCAGCAAACGTCTACTCACGATTCTATGTGCCAAGAAACACGTGTGAATCATAAAGCTTGCAAGTCCACGCCGCCAGTATATCTATATTTACTCGAATTACGTCACAAATTCACCTGACGCAAATTAATCCGACTCTCAATGACATAATTGTCATCACCGATCGCATCGATTTCCGCGCAGCCTCGGTTTTTAAGAGCAGTTCCGCGTAAAAAATCATGTAGCCAGCCTAAACACGGGTAGGGTGTCGCTTTAGTTCCGAGTCGGAATCTCTCGTGCGACTCCGAGGTCTATACTTAGGATGCAACACGTATATTGTATTCGTTCAGACGCTATTCTACACCCATCATGATCAATTGAAAAAAATCGCGTGATTCTTTTGAGAGCTCGGTGCTGAGGTTGTTATGTCACATTTTGTGTTCTAAGGGCATAAAAGAATCGGCCTTTTAGAATATAATAATAATCTGTAATCTAAGTGTAAAAACTGTTTTTAGTAAGCAAGAATGTCAGTAAAAGTCAGCGAGAAAATTAAAACATGTTAATTGTTGATTTTTTAATTAGACAGATTTCAAGATTTATTTATTTTATGAAATAATCATCAAGTTATACAAGATAATTTTATAAACGTTAAACTGATTCCATTCTACAAAATTATTTATAAAAATATTAATTATTATTTTATTAATTATTTTTTCTAAAAGTCTCCATATATTTAGACACTATATTTGTCAACTTTCCAACTATACGTTTTATTGATCATAAGTTTCAAGTGAAAATAGAAAAGCAAAAAGAAACGAATAATGTATATAGAATTACGCAAAGTTTAAACTATCTAGTCAGAATTTTAAGGTTTGATTTTTGCGTTCTTCTAACAAAGAGACGCCGACGCAGAAGAATTAGAGCATTTTTCTCAGGTTCTGCTGAATCTGCAGTCGCGCAGGATAGTCGTTGCACCTTCAACAAATGCTATATGCATCATATAACCGCTTTATCAGTCTCAAAAAATTATATATCTATAAATATATATAAACCTCATATGAAACTGGATGCTGGATACTGCAGAAATTTTTATATTTAATTTCATAAGATGTTTTTATATTAAAAAATAGACGCGCCATAAGTGTTGATATTCTTATGCAAATTCGATCTAATTTCTGGTATCGCTGTGCTTTCTTCCAACCTAAACTGAAAATTCAGGCTAGATCACAATTCTGTTTCCATCCTCAAAAAATGCACGTCTTCTTTTATCGCAATCTTCTTCTCATTGACTGTCAAATTAGGGCAAAACCGTCTCGTTTCAGAAAAGCACCGCGAACAAAGGGCAGCGCTCCAGATCTCCTCAACCGGCATTCAGGATCATTTCCACAAAGAATCGCTCGCTATAAATTAACGGCGACAACGAGGTTTGTTCATAACATCCTTTGGACAGCGCGCATAAAGGCCACATTTGAATTCCCGGCCTCGCGGTGCGTCACAAAACTCCAGAGAGAGAGTGAGAGACCAACGATCTCTTTGTGAAGGCGCGGGCGTGCCGTACAGCCGTACAGTCCGGGCAGCAAGTATTTTTGTTTGCCTCGGAGAAAAAAAGGCGAGCACGCTGTCAGCGGGCGTTGCCTCTCTCTCTGCTTTGGACCTTCTTTTTTTTTCCCCGCTCGTGCGAATTTATGGCGAGTCGTCGTATCACGCCATCCTTGAGTCGGTTCCAAAATAATTTATCGGGGCTTCGGCAGATTAAGATGAGTTGCGTCACTTTATTATGAGTTTTCGGCTGTTTTTTTTGTATTTCCGCATTTTTAGATTGCTACTTGGCTGCTGATGTACGATTAACTTATTGATATTTTTTAGTATTTTTTTTGCGGTGCGAAAGTTTTTCAGGGAAGAAATGAAGCGGCCGCTTTGCATTTAATTTTCATAAATTAAATCATTTCGTCATTTTGAAGTTAAGAAAATTAAGAACGCGGGGAGAAATGGTTTCCAATCAATGACTCATGAGTGGAAATGAAGAACATTGAGCGCCACAATTTCGAATTTACATTGAGCTTTTTGTTTTTTAAAAACCTTTATGTTTAAATTCTATACTCGACTGCAGTAACTGTTAAAAATAAAAAAAGTATTCCAAAATAGCCCATTTTTCATTTGACTTTTTGGATGCGCTGTATAAAATGTAGTACCTCTCAAACTATTTGAATAAATCAATCAATCTGAATAATTACAAAGCAAACATTTAACAGAAAATTAAAAAAAAAAAAAAAAAACGTGCGTGACGAAATTATGAATGCGGCCAATGAACGTTAATTAAAGTATGAGATGAGATATACAATTAGTAATTGGACTGAATGTCGCGTGTTTCAAATGCATGCGTCGATGCCAACACAGATTCTACGTTGCGAGTATAATAAAAGCATGCATAAATTCATGAAATTCATGAATACGCACAATGCCTAGCCACGCAGCTTTTAGTCTGTGTAAACATTTTTACGTTAGACCAGCAGCTCGCGCAGCCAACAGCAACTGGTCTTCGAAAAGAATAGGCATTCTGCTTGTCCAATACTTTGTATGTCAAAATACAGAAATAATTCTAATGAACACTTTACTAATTTTATTGGTGTTCGCTTCACACTTTGTTAATAAAGTCGTGGCGGAACTTCTTAATATTTCGTTGCATAGTAACGTTTTGTGGTTTTTTTTATTTTTTGTACTTAGATATCATGAATTTCTATTTGCTTGCACAGCAAGTGTCATTCTAGAAAAAAATGTGCTTACTGCGGAAGAAGCGTGATCTACTGAAAATCCACGTTTTTCTTTAGTAATAAATTAGCTTGTAGAATTTAATTGATTAAGCAAAAACAAAAATGTGTGTATGTTAAAAGGTTTAAACATTTTCGTTTTTATTTCATTGACATTTTGACTAGTCATATAACCTGGTAGTAGTCTTTTTCGAGTTTATGTTCAGTGAAAACGTTACTGCTAATTTTCAAGTAATCGTTTAAATATTATGATTTTCATGCGAAACTAGATTATTTTCAAGGTGAATCTTGCAAAAAAACAAAGCCTCAATTAAATGTAGACTCAACAAATGTAGACTACCCACAAAATTACATCACTAAAACTGTTACACTTTCAAATACTTTAAAAATTATGTTAGTAAGCTGTGCCGTGACTAATATCTAGTATTTACTTAATTTTTTGTTAGATAAATATGTACTCAATCGGTTTTTAAACAAGAAAAACTTGTGCAAGGTAATTTAAATTATTATTTACCATGTACAAATTAAAATTTCCTAATTGATTCCCATTCAAATTATTTTTATAAAAATATATATAAAGTCAGAAAGGTATCTCGCCTTTGAAATCCTTCGAAAATTTATACACTGGCCTTATTCTACTTTATATGATTGAGCAAATTCTTCGTTTCTTACTGAAATAACTGAATAGAGATTCACTGTTGTTCAGATCGAGTCCCCTCTACAATTAATTAATGACGTAACATCGTTTTTTTTAATGCACTTTATAATTTGAACGCACGACCACTACGCAAAGAGAACACGAAAAAAGCCAATTATGTAAAGCGACAATACTCGATCGCGGTTGTTTAATAAATACCAGAGTACAAATTTTTTTTAAGTCACCTAATACGCAGCAATTAACAGTGCTGTTAACCGTCGTACAGTGGAATAATCGACTAAATCATGCCTTCCGTGACGAGATTGATATGAAAAGCGCCGAAGATCGGCGGACTATTCGCCTGTAGATCAAAGTTCAAAGCAAGAACAAAACGAGCTCGAGGCCTATTTGTTTTCTTTTTCTCCAATGGTAAGGTCGTAATTATGCCGTAATTGCCGATCTAATTCCATCAACGACGAGGCGCGCTTGATTAAATTTATTTGGCTTTCAGATGAATGCTAAGTGGATTAGCAGCGAGACTATCGAAGTTCGCCGTTGTCCGGACCGATAACGATTGACAAATCGCTGCTGGTTTTCCTGATTTTTATTATATATACCGTGCGTGTATGAGATGCTGCAACATCGGTGATTGTTATATAAGGAATGTGAGTCAGTAAAAAATAGTTCATACTTTTTTACAAATTAAAAATCCGCAAAGTCACGTGCAGTGTGCTTAAAATTAAATGTTTCTTTATTGCAATTTTATTGCTATAAACTGTCGGGTTAGAAATCAAAACATTTATGTTTCTCTAACGGTTATTAAACGTAATTTAATATACCATTTTGAAATATTTCTTTCTACATATCTACATGGCGGAAAATATACATTTTAATTTGATCACAGACTTTAAAAATCGGAAAAGTTACCGCAGTTTCTAGTAAATTTTACGAGTTCAATGATAAATTTTCATATTTAGACTCGTAAAAATGACTAGGAACATGATAATTTTTTAAATTTGTACAGTCTGTGATCAAAGTAAAATGTACTATTATAATTTTTATTAGAAAAGTTTACTCCGTGTATGCAAAACTCGGAGAACCTTGTTTTGCACTTTATTGGATCGTAAAAACGTCTGTAAATCTATTTCCCTACATTTTTATTCCTTTCAGCTCTATCATTACACGTAGAATCAAAAGCACGATAAAAGTCCGGAAAATTTCAATCGATACGCTCGTAAAAGTTTTTCATTTCCATGTCACCTGCAGCCTCCTGGATGAAAAAGAGTAAAAAAGAAACTATCTGTTTATCGGCAGACGCCAGTAGCGAGAGTTATATCACGGCAGCATAAATAGCGCCGGCTAATATCGCCACGCGCATTTGTGAGCGGCGGAGAATCGTGGGTCGCCGACCCGAAGTCGCGCTCGGCCGATGCGCGCTTCCACTTTAACGACGGCCGCCGATTAAAACGATCGAGCGCCAAAAGTGGAAGAGTCGAGTCGTTAGAAATTCGAGAGGGACTTTTCGAGTATGACGGAAGTGGCTGGTTTTTTACAGGCGCTTCGTAAATACTTGAGCTTTCGTGGTTTTATAAATAAGAAGTGCCGCGAGCCAGTGTCGATCTCGAGGGGAATACTTAATGCTTAATTTAGCTGATACACCTTTTGCGCAGAAATATGAGAGTCGCATTCACTTTTTCGCGACAATGGAAAAACAAGTTTTTATGAAGCTTGCAGAAAGTCTTGTAACAAATGATAAATGAATAAGCGGTAGTATAATGACCCTTCGCCTGTCTGAATATTGAAAATTTTTCACATAATTTTAATGATAAGTTTAGGAGTTCAATTAAAAACCTAAACTTTTTGTGATTAGTCGGAATTTCGTAATATACATGGAAAGATATGAGTTAGTAACAAAATACAGAAAGAAAAAAGTATTACGACGAAAATAATCTTCAAGATTTGACAAATGTTTATTATTTAAAATATGTGCAAGACACAGATACGTTTTTAAATTTTTATAAGTTATTTAAACTAATAACAGTGAAAGTACTGTAAAAAATAATTGAAATTTGAATATTAGGTTGTTATTACTAATTCAGTTATTAATTGCATATATGTATATTAAAAATGGATAATCTTATTTTAATAATGATTATTTCACAACCTACATTTGTGGTATTCCGAAAAAACGTAATAACCCTTGTCAACAAAATTATTTTTAGACGGAGAAAAGGCAGACTTAATCAATTTCATTTTCTTTAACAGAAAGCTAAAATTATCTTTAAGAAGCCTCTTTTTCTGATAACGTGTCATTACCACTTTAATCAAAGAAAGGCGTCGTAAATTAATTGAATCAGAGTTGCATTCCTGAAGATGAGACTCAATAAAACAGTCTAAGGCGAGCTATCTTTCATCTCTCACAAAACATAACGTGCAATTCTTAATTACGAGCATAAAGTGTGTCAAGAGTATACCTTGCATGATCGTTTTTTGATGCTTATAAGTGTCACAATTTAGAAAATAAGACCAATGAAATATCATTTTAACAATGATTATTTTACAGCATCCTGAAAAACGGTGATATCATGTCCCAATTCAGAAAATAAAACGACAAAAATACCACATCGTACCATTCACCTCACAAATATAACTTATAGAAACGCACAAGTCGAATGGGCCAACTCACTTTCAAAACCTTCTCTCCCAGTTTTCTCTTCGATTCAAAATCTCCCGAGCTCCAAAACACATCGAATCCTCGGAGAAAAATTCCGAGCCACTGATGCCAACCCGAAACCGTCGTCGTAGCCCGCCGACAAACAAAGCGAGACTCGGAGCCTGGCTGCTGATTATCAACAGGCAGGAGAGCAGAGCCCTCGGCACCCCATTGTTCGCTCGCATCCCCCTCCACCGGGACGAAACCCTCCTTTGCTTGGGCTCGTTTTCTTTCTTTCCGCGTTCCAGGTTCCCCCTGCAGGCGATGCGTCGTAAACCACGTGCGCAAAGGTTCCCGACGCATCGCACTTTCCTACTGCATGTGCACCTTTTTCCTTCGCTCGACCGAGACCCTGAACACACGTTGGGCTGCCTGATACTTGAGACCTTTTTTGGAATGTTTCAAAGCCTTGCTGGCGGTGTCGGTTTTTTTCGGTCGAAGTACGAAGTTTCAATTTCGCAGGTAGGTGTTTTAATGTATGCAAAGTTGTCTTGTTCTTGTGAAAATGGCTCAACTTTTTACAGATCAGGCAGATGAGATTGTCTTTTATGTATTTTCAGATTGAATCAGTTTAATGCAAAGCTGTTTGTTTTTTAAATCAAGTTTAATATTAAAAAGTGATTCGAAAAGAAAAACTGAACGTTACGTAAATTTTGTTCGTTAACTTAATGTAAATTTTAGTCTTTAATCTGAAAATTACTCACAAGAGGCAATTAAGTTATTACAAGCAGCGTAAAAAACTAATAAAGTAAAATCTGTCATTAACAACGGTAGTCAACATTTCCTTTCACGTAACAATAGGCAAGAGCATCATTCTTAGTCAATAACTATTAACGATTATCTCAGAGTTCATTGCAACTGTCAAAAAAAAACATGTCAATCAATCATTGTACCCCTTGCAAGTCCGATTTACCGACTATTTATATCTCATCTTCAGAAAGATAAAATTTTCATTAAGATTTTACCCAGCACGTGTCTCTCTCTTTCCAAACCGCATCCGTGTGGGTAATTTCGATTTTAAAGGCCAGCACATACAAGTGGAACCGGTTTCAGAAACCAGAAATATTTCTTTCTTCTAAATAAATGCAGCGCCGATTACTCCTGACATACACACACCGCGGTGAGCGTTCTTAAAGGCTACAGTGACTTGACAAAAATCGAAACGAGCGCCAAAGTGTAAAACAGAACCCATGCAACCCTTTAATTTATTATGAGGAAAATTTTCCTTAAAAAGCATTTCGAAAAATACATTTCTTATGTTATGAGTGTAAAGTCGTTGCAGAAAGTTTTGCGGGATGGTTGTCTTTTAACAAAGAGGATGATTTATTGTCAGGAAATTTAATACGAAGCACGATGAAAAGATGTTGTTATTCTAGTAACTACTTATTTTATCAGTTGAAAAATAGATTTTTATATATTTGCTACATGTTTCAGCCGTACTTATCTTATAAAGAAGTAATTATTAAATGGTTGTATTAATAGCATTCTAAATTCCACTTTACTTTTGAAATATTATGAACATTTTTAAATTTTTTAATCAAAAAAAGCTTATTTTTATTTTAGAGTGACTTTGTATTATCTTTAAAATATCTTTTAACGGAAATCAAGTACACGCATACTTTATCTAGTCCTCAAATCTAATTTCACACTAAATCCATAGATAAAAATGATCAATTTTTGATTGTAAAGTTAAACAGCAATATATATATATATATATATACAAGCTTCAGTTTCAAACAACTTAAGGTCGATAATTATATTTTTTTTCTGGAATTCCTTATGCAAAAATAACACTAATAAGTAAAACATTTAACAAACAGTTTTATTAAATTATCAGAGAAACTTTTGCCCCACTTATATCTAATGTACATTGGCAGTGATGTGGAGTGCAAAAGATAAAAAAAAAAATCTCACTTCTATTTATCAACGTCATAAAGATTTTTTATTTTATCGCAGCAGCACTCTATTTCCTGTCCTCCTTTTGTCGCGCGAGAACGAGATGCTTGTTTACTTGTTGAAATTGTCGCTGTCGAATTGATGATAGTCGTATCATAGAAGTTTTTCAATGGCATCACACTGGGACTGATTTTAATATTATTTAAGCCGATCCGTGGGTCATGAACCATGAATGAGGATGATGAATTGGGGTATGAACTGTAATCGTCGCATTAACCGGTCTTTGTTCTCGAAGACGGTAGTTATTGCTATCAATTATGGTGAGACTTGAAGCTCGCAGCTTGGTATGTCACTTGTCGCCGCTTTCCCTTCGAGCACTGATAGCGAGATTTACTCTTTTTTTTTTGCTGCCGACCGTTGCGCTTTGCATAGAGTTACATTATCTTTCTTCTTAGATGTCAATGAGAATTAAAAGTGAGTGTGTATTACGCTGAGCTTGTATAGCGAGGCTTTACTCGTTTAAAACATTTTCTAAGATTTTTAGAAATCACGGTGAATTTTGAGTTTGGAGATTGGTTTTGTTACTATTTTCAAAATAGAAAGTGTGCCGATTCACCCAGGTTGGTAGAACGTAAACATTTACTTTCTAATTATTAGAAAGATGTTTCGTAACTCTGTATTCACGTGTGCTTTTCTTTGATTCTACTTTTGAAAGGGAATATACCTGATTTAGATTGCGGTCTTTATTTACATAAAATAAGAATACTAAATAGTTTCGTAAAGCTGCTAATTCTGTATCTTTCCTTTTCATGGCGTTTCTCGAGTTTATAAAATAATTTTTTTTATCATTTAACGTTCTTTTTTCTTAATCTCTTCAGACTTCGCATTATGTATTTTTCTGCATTTGAAGATAATATGCACGGAAAATATATTTAATGAAAATCATATCAACTTGTGCTGCAATTATTTTTATTTAAAAATGCATCCGTTATTATATAGAATGTAGATACGACTTTGTAAGGACAAAGATTATCATATTTGCGTCACTTTTAAAAAATAAGTGGCGGTTCACATTAAACAATAATATCAGTGATTAAAAGTAATTGTAATAACACTATTGTATGATCTTACAGAAAGAACTACCGTAAATTGTAAACTAGTTTAAAAATTTGAATTAAAATATTAAAAATATTTTTATCGTAGATGATTTCATGTTTGTTTCAATTGTAAAGATGTTGGTCATTCATTTTTCAACTTATTTTCTGAATGAAATTAAAATGTTGCTTATACAAGGAAATAATTTTAATTTTATTTAGTTGTTTATTATATTCAAGTTCCACAGAAACCCGAAAACAATACATTTCCGGTTCAAAGAATATCAATATCATCTTAAAAATAGTCAATAAAATGACACGGCGAAATGCTAATATATTTAGCGCCTACGTGCCATTTAGCATCTTATATAAAATAAGTAAGTTAATTTGTCGTATTCTTTGCCGTTAACAGTCTTTGCACTTTTTATACTACTTTACAACAAATCTAGATTACTTTTCGAATTATCGAATGCCGATCACTACCAATGAAAGACAATTAATTGCCCCGACGTATATGTTATCATTTCATTTTAATATTAATTCATCTTACGAAACGAGCAATTGTTCTTTAACAACGCTTCGAGAACATGTAATTTCACCTCCGCTGATTGAATGTAACTCGGCAAAAAACAATCAATCCCAAAAGCAATAATCAAAGACACAATTCAGCTAATGAATGAAAATCCAACTTATCCAATACCACCATCGTCCATCCAATCGATCCAACCTGTCCCGCGTTACATAATTGAAGATCCAATTCTCAAAACGACTCGAAAAACAAAACTTACATCAGAAAAGAGCTCGGCAGACGGAGTAGAGGCCGCGGCATGTGGCACTAGATCCTCGTGTCACGAGTACACTGTGCGTTCCTCCCTTCGATCGGCCGGCTAGCCGATCACGTGGAGCTGCTCGCGCGACAGACGGGAGCACAGCGCGACACCCCGATCAGACTCTGGTCTCGGCGCGAGACCGACTGAGGAAAGCAAGGCCGGCTTGTGCCGTGCCGCCGAGCTTTGCGCTGCTGGCCTCTCGGCGGTGTGTATGTGTGTGTGTGTGTGCCGCGTGCATGAGCCACTTTTACGCTCGGAGACGACGCGCCGAGAGGCGTTACACGTGCGGATTGTAAACATTGCTGCGATTTTCTCCGACTGCCTAGATGAGTCGCGTTGCCGTTTCCTGGATGGGTCAGAAAAAATGAGATTTTTTTTTGTCTACGATGCAGATAAATTAATCTTTTGCGTGAAAACGTTTTATTATATTGTAAGAAGAAAGTGGAATGGTTCATTTTTCGACAGGGCCACAATCATTTTTCGGAATGTAACATTTTTGCAATATTTGTTAACGCGTGCGAATGACGTTGGAAATTGATAGTAACATTTTAAAGTTTACGACGGTGAAACTAATGGTTTCTGTAGTTGAATGATAGCGCGTTGAATGCCCCAGTTTTTGTATCAATGAGACGAAGAAACCCTGTTGTGGCTTCGAACTACCGTTCTTAAATCAGAATTTGAATGAAATTTGATGTACTTCATTTGAATATACAGCTTTTAAAACAAGCTCATTTCTTTAAGAAAACGTTCACTCCGCCACAGCAAAGGTTACCTCAAAAAAGCCTCTTCCCCTTTTTACGAACGAAAGCACGAGCCTCCAGGCCATTAAAATACAATAGCCCCTTCCAAAATTGAAAAATTAAAATAATGCCGTCTCGCTCCGCAGATCGGAATTCGAGTTAGCGTAACAGGGGCGTGAGATAAAGCATTAGATGTAGAGGAGAGTCTATGCGTTCGCTGGTACGTGGCGGGTATAAAATAGCGTGCTGGTAGCCGGGCGTAAGCCACAGAAGTGCTCCCTCCATCCGTCGTCGTCTTTCTCTCTGCCTCCTCAAAGAGACTCGCTTTTCTCCCTCCCTCGCATCTCTCCTCTGCTCTGTCTCTCCCCCGCTCTCCCCGCCACTCTCTCTCTCTCTTTCCCTCTGGCACTTAGCCATCAATGGAGGCGACGAACGTTGGCAAGACTGACACGCGTGAACCGTTTGAGCGCTCGTTAGAAAATGCCGAGTTTCGAAGGTGATGGCGGTGAAAATTCGGAGGAGGTGTTTGGACACTGATAAGGGTATTTATGGAAAATGAAAGTGCTTGACTTTCGGCAAATATTTAATAAGAGTCGTAGGTGCGTTTGCGAGGAGGAACGGCTCATTTCTGTAAATTATCTTTTTGGCGCAGTGTAAATTTGTATTCTGCGTGGAATAATATTTTCTTTGAACTCACAGTGATATATTTTGGTTCGAATGCATTTTTCGAAAAGAAACGCGTGATTTTTGCTCCGATTTTCAGCCGTCACTGCTATCATAAAAGATAAATACTTATTCTGGTTCAATTTTACTTGAACTGATGACAAGATATGGTATCAATTGATAAGATATCTAAGAATATTAAATAAGTTAGCTCGCCATTTGAAGATCAATAATTTCAAAATCTCTGAATAAACATATAATAAATTTATACCCTACTTCCTTTCAAAAGCTCTTTATAATGTGTACATTGTAAAATAGATTGGATTTAAATTCCCAAAGGTTTATAGGATTAACTTTTTTTTAATAATTCATATGCATTTATTAAACTCATCTAATCACAAATCTAATAATAATCTTCAATTTTCTCAAACAATAGAAATGTTAAACTGTATTGATTATTTAAACGTCTTTAAACAAAGTGCGATTCAGAGAAACTAAAACAAAAAATAAAATGTATGGTATAACTAATTAATTATTACAATGTAAAAAGAAACAATTTATCATCCAGAAAGAAATACGTTTTCAAACGATCCAAAAGAGATAATTTTGCTATTAAAGTCGGCGCTTGATACTCACAACTTGTACGTGAAGAAGTTTCGACGCGACCGTCTGGACGAAGCTTTTATCGTTCTTGTCTCTGTACACGCCAGCTTGATTAACTCGACAATTTCGTACGTGGCATACTCGCACCGCGGTCATTAACTTCGTCATGCTTGAATATCATTCTGTAAATCCTGTTGAGATCCGCTCTATATTTCAAAAATCGCAGATTTTGCTTTTGGTATAATGAATAAACATCATGTTGATTGTTTAAAGCAAATCTTTAAAAATTAGAAGTTAATTATTAGTATTAGAATATATTTTTTTGTATTATGGTCATGGAAAAAAAGAACAATGTATCCTCATTGTTTTCTTGAATGGATTTATTATACCAATGATGTCTGAAAAAAATAAAAAAATAAAAAGTTTTTCATGCTGCTTAAAATATTCTATCTGTATTGAAATATTTTGAATTTTATTATTGAAAAAGGAAATACTACATATTCACATCAGTAAAATTCAATAATTGAAATCAAGAAAAAAATGCTTGTAAGTATCTTTCAGACGATTTATTAGTAAAATGTAACAGAATATTCTACATACATATCCAGAACAAATATTAAAATAATTATTGCAAGGTAGCCTATATAATTACAAAATACTTGCAAAAGTTTGATTACAAGTTACGTATATTTTTATTTATAACGTACATTTCTACGTACATTTCTACGTGGACGATTCGATATAATACTTTATAAAGATAATTTTATAAAACTAGTAGAAAATGCTTCCACGTGGGGAACTATAAATGTGCTGTCTCTTTCCGATGATTGAAGAGCTTGAAATTTAATACAGCTGAATACTTACAAAGAAGTGAGAAGGACTAGAAGTTGGGATATTCCGAAAACAAGAATCATTGAAATTTGAGGCGGCTGCGAATGAATTAAGAAAAATCGTTAAAAGCACACGAGCGAGAACCTTTTTTTTTTTAAATAAAACTAAACTACATTAAATTTTAATGAAATTTCAAAAGTATTAAGAAAACTATAATTGCTACCTGCATTTTTGTGCGTTTATTAAACTTATTTTTTAATTTCAATTTTAAATGAACGCTTTTATAGAATATCGTATGAATATGCGATTAATTTGATAAAGCTAAAAGACTGTTAATATGATTTTCTTAATTAGATACAGCTTCTATGTTGTCGAAATGCGAATTTTATAAAAGTCGTAAGATCGAGATTCTAATTATGGAATGATTTACACACTTAGATGTTATACACATGTACGTACAAGTCGCTCGTTTTCTGAACAATGCCAGTTTACTTGAGAGACTAACATACAGCGATTACGAAGCCCTTGTAAAACACACTTGTACTCACTAGAAAAAGCAGCCATTTCGTCATTCGATCTTGAAGAATGCGGCTTACAATGATTTTAAGTCGATTATAAAAGATGTGATTTGATTTGTTCCTAAACAGTTCAAAGTTTGACGATTACCTCGAAATATACAAGCAAATGTTATCTGGTGATGGTAATGATGTTTTTTATTTTAACTCTGCTTTTTTTTAAAAATATTTCTTAACATTCCACAAATGGGCAGTTGTGATGGTACCAGTAGAAAAATTTAAATAAAACCATTCAAAAATCATTAACTTCCACTAATTAAATAAACAAACTTTTTCAACAAATATTTTTCCTTTAAATTTTTATCTTTGTTAATCTTTTCTTCTTGAGTTTCAAGAATAATTTTTTACATGAAGATTATTTAATAACTATAATATTTTACCATTATTACAGTTTACTTTCTCAGATATCACAATTTATGATAATGCAGAATGAATTATTACCAAAGACATGAAAAACAACACCGTTATCGTAACTTTTTTTTTATTAAACGCAGTGTAACATAAATATTTCGACAATCTTAACATAAATGAGACATTAACCTTGGTTTAACATGAACTTTCGTTATTAGTTCCATGCATTCAATCCATCTGTCACGATTATTCATACGAAGAAAAATATATAAATTAATATCGTTTTACTTATGTTATAAGAACATCTTCATTAAACTTACGGACAAATAGACAAATCGTAATGTGCAATGGTAAAACTTAACACCCTAAAAAAGTTCGACAACTGACGGTGGAATTATTTCTCTCCCGATGGATTTTGGCAGAAGCGTTTCTTCGCCCACCAAATAGCTCCCAAAGCCGCTGCTAAGAAACCAATACCAGCAACAATTCCCATTGAAATGGCACGGTTTCTCCGGTACGCCGGAACTTCCAAAGTGAATCGTTCACTGACGGTTATGTCGTCGGATATTGACGTGGCTACAACTTCAAATGTGTAGTAGCTTTCCTCTTCCAAAGTTTTTACTGTAATTTCGAGATTTTATTTTTAGAGATTCAACGGTTATTAAAATTCGTAAAAATGAGAAAAATAAGTAAGATACTTTTTGCATTGCAACACAGAGCAATGTACAACAATCAACGTTCATTTTTTATTAATTTTTAAATCAGTTCTTTTGAATTATACGCTATTTCTTTGATGCGCTATTGTCAAACTAATAACGCATGCGCGTTAGCAGTAACTTTACGATGCTTATCTCATTTTTAGTACTTTACTCGCAATTTTCTTTTGATTGTATACGTTAACGTAATGTTTTTATTAATATAACGGATTTCTCAGAGTCAAAAGTATAATTATATTTTTGTTCCGCAGAGACTTATCATTTTATTTCAGAGTATTCGTCGATTTTGTTGAGGAGCTCGATGAGGTTATATGTTAAAATGAGAATTTTTTTGATAGCGTTTTTTTCGAAAATGACTTCGTCAACCATAGAATTTCTTTTTCGTAAATGAATCTGGCATAGTTTATTTACACTACTTTGTCTATTACTTTACTAATAAGTATTTCAATAGCTGGCAAAAAAAGTTCATTACCTAGATAATAAGTATCAACGGTTTCTGCCCTGCCATACAAATGCTCTGAAGCTCCTCTGAACCATCTTACAGTATAAACTTTGACTTGGTCTTGTCCATTTCCTGGAGGATCCCAAGTAACAAGGTAGCCCTCTACCGTTGGTTGCACTCTTACATTTCGGGGTGGTCCCATTTCATCGTTGTCTAAAAGCGATTAATTTATCAATTAGCCATTTTACCTCGCTCGTTAATATAAGTGTAATTCATAACATATCGTTATGAACTTCTAATGTTAATATTATATAGATTTTTCAGAAACTACAACATCTTTTTAAAAATCAAGTACTTTTGTACTTGTACAAGTTGCATATTAAACGGAACATATAAATAATAATACTATAAAAAATAAAAAAAAAAACCGTAAAAAATAAAAACATCATATAAAATAACATCACCAAAAATTAAAAATGCAAGTCATGCGAGGACCGGAGAAACTTATAATGTTAATATTATATAGATTAAGTACTAATTTAACGTGTCTTCGGATTGAAACTACATTTGAAAAATAATCTGAATATATGACAATACCTAAAGCACTCTTGAATTCGGATGCCAGATTGCGCAAATCAGCGTCTAAAAAAGAATAAAATTTTTATTTTTAATGGCAGTAGAAATTTTTAAAATAATCTATTTGATTTTACTAACTTGGTTGTGTAAATACGCGCACAGTTTTACTGAACATTCCATCACCATGCTTGTCCTGGCTAAGTACCATAAATTCATATTCTTTTCCAGGAGCCAGATTCCCAACGGTAGCTTCTGTAATTTTTCTAGAAACTATTTTCATTGTTCTCCATTCTGATGTATCCGTAGGTCTATACCTGAATAAGAAAATTCCAATTAAATGTTTTGTAAATATTAAATTAGTAATTTTTTATCTAATATTCAATAATTTTAAAATCATATTTTGTTTATTAGTTAATAACTTGAGTAAATGAAAATTTATGAAATGAAGTTGTTGTTTGTACTTTCTTAAAGTATTGCAATTAGTTAATTCAGAAATTTCAAAATATAAATAGAAAGATTCATTTTTTGTAGATGACCATAAATGAGGATTAGTAACTGTTTAACATTTTTACCAAGAAATTCAAATATAAATTTGATCAGATCTACTACCTTAAATAAATAAAAAATAAAAATTAAATTACCAAATAGAATATTCCATTTTCGGTCGGACATAACCAGGTACCCACGTCAGAGTGACAGCATTTTTTGTACTGTTGGCGCTTAAATTATACGGAGCCCGAGGTGGCACATTCAGAACCATTAGTTCTGCATCTGCCACCACTGTGGCAGCTTCATTGCTGGCTGCACATTGATACATGCCCCGATCTTGTTCTTGAATTCTCTCAATTGTTAAATTCCCTCCTCTTATCAATGTTCGATCTGGTGCCAAAGGAAATCCATCCTGAAAAAATTGAATGAATGTAATATTCCTCTAGTAAATTTGACATTTCGTTGTAATTTCTATTAGATTTCTACCTTAAATTAATTTCCTTTAATGTTAAAATAATTTTTGTTTCGCAATTTTAATCATAGATTAAAGTGGAAACATTGACAATGTACTGCTTTTCAATATAGATTTTTACACCAAAATTTAATCGTGCTTTTTTGCAGTAAACTTACTTTGTACCATACGATGGTTGGTCGATGATTGAGATCACCGTCTCTGGCGTCACATGGAATTTCCAAAGTATCACCAAGCTTTCGCATATAAAGGTGCTGGGGTGTGACTGTGAATACTGGAGGTCGTTGAACTATCTGAAGAACAGTGCAAATAAATAAATTAAGCAAAGAAACACAATTGAATAACAAATTATTTTATAATATTTTTTTTTATATTTATAAGTATGGTTTGAAATTATTACTTTCAAAAAGTTAATCCTAATTAATATCTACGGAATCATATCAATGTTATAAAATTTAGACAAGGCTTAAGTACAAAATGCCAATTTCTTTTTTGCAGGAAGAAAAATTCCATTATAAAGTTTAGTTGTAAAAGGAGCAATAACTTTCTATGCAGGACAATTGTGGTTCTAGGTTTCAAGAGAGCAGCGCTTAATTGAAGAACAAAGAAAGGAATTGAGAGCGATGAAATAATAAATTTCTTAGGTGTTTCTGGATCAATGTTATTTTGATGCTTTTGTATATGTATTACTCTCGCACCTAAGTTAGTTTATTATTGAAGTTACTTTCTAAGTGGTTATTAGAAAATATGATTCAAAGTTTTAATAGACAGTATTGATATTAATAATATACACACTTTTGTGATTTCTGCCTGCTTTTAAAGTATATGTTTATATTATTGTTATTCACTTTGGAACGACGTGCGGAGAAAAACAAATAATTTCATTTTATCTATTGATTACATTTCGATTCTGCAGAAAGAATGTCGAAATGTGTCCTACAAAGTTACATGGGCAACCTTTCCAGTTTAGAAACTTTATACAAAGATAAATTTATTGCTTGAAAATTAACTACACCGAATGTAGTTAATGTAGCTTTCAAACTGGATTAAAAAGAAATTTCACCGCTAGAGTTTATTTATCGTTACATAATAAATAAAATCCATTTTTAAACAATATAACGTTTTCTACGAATTTTTGAGGATAATATTTTTAGATTTGCATTGTACAAAATTGCCTCTACTTTACTTACGACTGTAATAGGAGGGCTCGGACCATCAGTTCCCAGTGCGTTGTATGGAGTACATACATAACTGCCAGCATGACTTTCGTCTACTTTATTGAAAAAAAGTGATCCGTTCCTTCTGTAAAAAACTCCTTGGACATTGTAGGGGTCGAAAAGAAATCCATCTTTCTCCCATCTTAAGTTGGTTAGAGGTGGATTAGCTCGGAAATGACAATCCAGAAGTGCTTGCTTGCCGTAAGGAAAGTAGACTTCTTTCGGTGCATAAATGACTTTTGCTTTATCTGCGAGAGAGAAATTGATGGTGAATGGATTTTTGACAAAAATAACGTTTATACCACTCTAACCTCAAAATCAAGAATTTGACATGATTTTTCGGTGTTGGTGGTGTAAAATAATATTCGATGCTAGTGTGGAAGTTGATTATTTGCCTCGTGAGACTTTGCTCCCTCGCTTCGCTCAGGAAAAATGTGTCACGAGGTAAATAATCAACTTCTATATCCGTGTCGAAAAGTACTATTTGGACGAAAAATAATAATTGTACAAACTAGTTTATAAGTTGTTTATTAAAAAATACTGCTGCACTCACATTGGACATTCAAATACGCAGCCGCACTTTGCGTCTCGCCGTACTCATTAGTGACTGTGCAACTGTATTCGCCAAGATCACCCATCAATGTTGGATTAATAGTCAAAGTTCCATCGTCGGTTATAGTAATTCTTTCCCGAAGATCCTAGAAGAAGAATAATACTTCCTCTAGTAATGCAACGTTTATTATTTCCCAAATTTCAAATGAAATTCGTCGAGTGCGTAAAACAAGATTAGGTACCTTCTGTTTCATAATCTCCAGGCCTTCGCGGAACCAAGCGATGGTCGACTTATTGTTCTTGGAGACGCAGTCGAAGGACACGGCATCTCCCTCCATGACAGTCTTATTAATGGGTGGAACGGCCAAAAGTGTCTCGCCTGGAACATTGGGCGACGGCGGCAACACACCTGGTTTGAACGGTTTAACCAATCTGACCGGTTAGCGGTTAGTAAAGCGGCGCACGGGCACATTATTTTAATTTCCTCCCTTAGTTATTCACCATTGCCTCTCCACGACGGCCGCGGAAATTTACGCGTTCCTCGGAACGTGGCCCGGGTTAATCGTCGTTAATGAATTGAAAGAGCAAAATCGGTTAGCATCGGCTGCGTGCAGCACGATAAGGAAATGCGCTCGAAGCTGCATCAGCGATACGAGCAATTCAAGCTGGATGTTACATATCAACGTGCTTCGTTAATTTAACGTCTCTCTTTTAGCTCATCTCATTCACGTCACGCGTGCGAGCACTGCCAAGCTTTTACGAGCTTAGTACAAGTTCTTCGGAAGAGAGAGTCTCTCCATTTTTTTTTATTTCGTTGCAATTGACAAGTTTATCGTTTTTGTAAATTAAATGATCACTTGACGTTTTTGAAATATTACAAGGTTCGTTCATAGAGGCGTCCAATTTTTTTACGTAATTATTTCGTTGCGATTTTATTTTTCGATAAAAATTATTTGAGGCGTCCTGTTTCATAGTGTGTAGAACCACAATATTTTACATTTATAAAGACGATAAAGTTGATCTGCGAAACACAGAATTCTGCAAAAGAATTTTTCTATTTCTGGCCTTTTTGGTTCTGATAATTAAGCACTGATGATGCAGTTCATTTTAAATAAAATTTGTAAATTTATAAATTATTTTGTGTTATATATAAGTTTTAGCCAGTTAGTTTGCCGCAGGCAGCATTAATCTCAATCTTTATCCCTCCTGCTGACGGAGCTTCAGGATATGGAAAAATGAATGGCTGAATTGATAACATGATAGTTCGGAAATTTGTCTGCAAGTATGTATAATTTTAACATCCTATCGTTCAAGGTTAAATCGTTTTATGCACTTATAGTTTTATAGGAAAAAATTATAGTTAAAACCGTATTGATCATATTTTTTCATATTTTTTCAATACAATATAATTTAAACTTGATAATTAATAACTGCAGTTTTAAGTTAAATGTTCTATTTAATTTTTCAATTAAAAAAAAATTTATCGAGAGATTCTAAGATCATTTTATAAAATCTGATGTCTCTTCGGATTATAAATTTCCAAAACCATCAATCCAAACAGTCCACACACCTCCAAATTCCAATAAATATTTTTAGTAAGTTAGATTGTTTTTAGTAACGCATCTCAAACGTTAACGCCGTTATAAGTCAATTGAAAGAACGAACCATTTGAAGAAAGCTACTTACCGTCGATGGCCAGGTGGAACCACGTGCCATTGTTCCTGCAGCTGGGCGTCCTGTTTGGAAAAATGACCTTGCACTGGTACCAGCCCTGATCGCTCTCTCTGATGTTGGTCAGGTTGATGCTGCCCTGTCCCAGTCCCTTGCTCTTGGCGTCCTCGACGAGGTGCATTCGTCCAGCGTAGCCGTCGCTGGCGGAGACCGAGTCGTCGTACCACGAGAATACCGTCCGGTCCTGAAACGTTAGACGCTTGCGCAATTATCGCGAGTTAAGGAGCCGGCTTTTGCTGCAGCGCTAAGCGCATCCGGAGGAAAGCGCGGCGGGCTTCTTCTGCGACGCGCCGCAGCCGCGCCGGACGCCGCGATTGCCAATTGACGAGCTCTCTCGCCCAGGAATTAAACGCGCCCGAACGCCTCCTTTGTTCGCAGGAAGCGCGGACTCTGCTCTCTTTTTAGGCGAGATATGCTTTTGGGATGATGTAAGCTCGTGGGGGCTCGGCAAGTCGAGCGAAGGCTTGAACGGGCAGAAGCGCGGCTTGTGTCAAATGGATGTTGGAAATAATGAAGAAATTGTTGATTTTTTAACTGGCAGATTGTTTAGATTTTCTTGGATTTAAACCAATGTAAATTAAGAAAGGAAGTTTATAGTTTTCTATGATGTAGGGAGAAATTAATTTTTTTTAATCATTCGCTTATGTACAAGGTCTCTTACAGCCTTGAATAATTAGTATTGGATGTGCATAGTTAACACCATTATATTACATGAAACTGGAGAACATTACTAGGGAGATTATATAAAACGGCAAGTATTTTGATAATGACCTAAATGTATCAAAGCAAGCTTTGATTGAACTTGAAACAATCTATTTCAATGCAGTTTACAGGATTTCAATCACTCTGCTATTCAAAGACAGTTTGCTCATTTCATGTTAAGCTATTTAAGGGGGTCGTATACTGAAAAAATTTCAAAAAATTGAAAATTTTTTTATTACATATTTTGATTGTATATGTTATAATCTGTATGAAAATAAAT
>JAWWEO010000009.1:34139704-34167912 GCA_035582975.1 Ormyrus labotus | reverse complement strand
TAGCTATATCTCTGGATCAAATGGGCCTACAGAGTACAGTTTGGGCCCATTTGATCACAATAAGCTATATTTTTAATTACTTCTTTCATTGGCATTTTAATTTACCGAACACTTCTTTCAAGGTCGCACGAACCTTTCCTCCGTGCGATTTTGAAACTGATAATCGAGAGTCTCACTCGGTAAACCAGTTCGGTCCAACTTCTTTTCCGGAATCCTTCACCAGTCGCGAAAGGTCATCCCTCGCGAGCAGCTCGTGACTCATTGACTTGCGTCGAACAAAAGGGTTTTGTCGGTAGCAAGCACGCATCGCACGCTGCGCCCAGAAAACAGGGCCGGTCAACAAAGAGCCTAGAATCGGGGTTAACGGAAGGTGTCCGCGAGGTGCGTCCGAGTCGTCGACCGAAAATCCCTGGGAAGAGCGTTTTTTCTCGCGCGGCGAAACAGCGCGGCGGCGGCGTCGGTCAGTCTGGCTCTGATGGACCCTAATCATCTTACAATTCGTTAGCAGTGACCCACTGTGCGGTGCGCTGGGGGGACTAAATATAATGCGCCGGCAGCAGCCTTGCCTCCCGTACTCCAATTACTACCGCCGCGCACCGAGAGCCGGAGGAGCACCTGCTTTGCATGCACATCAGGCAGCAATCAACTCGACTTCCACGCCGCGCTGCCTTCGGTTTCCGCTCTTCTCTCTTTCTCTCCCGTCGCGCGCCGAGCTTTGCCGTATGTAGGGCTATCACGTGACCCGGACCAAGGACGTGAGTCAAGATTCCGTGGGCGATGCCGACGACGGCTGGTTTTTGGATAATCGCTCGATCGTTCGTTAATCGAGTTAGAAACTGATAATTAAAATTCCCGTAGCCTTCGGCGGCGGTGCAGGGGGCAGGTAATCGGTTCGGGTAATAGATCGAAGTAGTCAAAGTTTCACTGGTTAACCGATGGTACTTGGATTGTTTTTAGTTCTTTTGTGTACTTATGGTAATTTCATAATCAAATATAAATTAAACGAAGTTTTGTGTTTGCGCTTTGTACTTGAGCTTTTAATATTGTAGTCACAGTAGTAATAACGCCTTAAGACAGTTGGCTTTATAAAAAAAAAATGTATAGTTCAAGTTGAAAAGTTTTTATTTACTACACAATGTTTTAAAACTAATGATTGTTATACTTTTCTATTTTATTATTCAATAAACATTCTTTAAAATTGTTTATAAACCTCCGTATCTTATTTATAAAGTAATTTAACTGTATCGTGATCAGTGAATCGTAACTCATGAAAAATAAAAAGTCGCACGAATATCGTAAATGAAATTGAATCGGCGAACTCAAACCCTATCGTACGTTACGGTCTGCGTAAGAATATTAGTTCTCGCATGGGAATAATATGTGTTATGAAACTTAACCTTCAGCAACGTGTAATAAAGCAATAAGGAAGCACATGCGACATTATTTAAAATTATTATCTTTCGCGTTGTTTCATTTTAACCAAAATGCTGTACGTTTATCGTAGAAAGCTTTCCAATAATTATTTTGCCAGCGCTGAATTGCTTAATTTCAAAACAATGCCGCCTGCACTTGTTACGTTTATGAACGTTCATTTAAATCGCAAATTCGAAACAATTGTCAACAGTTAAAGGGTAGTGATAGCACTCGACACTCCACGTTGTAATGTGCAACGACTCTGGAGTTTTCCACGGACCGTTAACAGGTGAAATGAGAGTTCAGCCAATGAGAAGAGAGCATTTGCATGTAATGCGGGGGCAATGTCCATGATTCAGCTGTATTCAAAGACCCGCACTGGAACCAATCAAAGTCAATTGGAATGTTTTGGCAATTTTTTTATTAAATTATTTGTAATGGGGCGGTGCTTAGCTTCGCAAGAATGATGCACTTAATCCATAAACAGGTTCATAAAAGGGCGAGTGTGAGTGGGGCGTTAACAGGAAAGGGATGGATAAAACCGGCTTTTTTATTTGTACTAGCCTCTTCACACTGTACTTCCAAGGTTAATTTTATAATGAAAGCCTGTTACAATGTAAAGAAATCTAGCTTATATGCTTTTGTTATTGTATAATATATTTCAAATTTGAAATATTATTATAAATATAGGAACGATAAATTAGTTCGGAAGAAGCTAAGTGCCAATGAATTGGCAGCGGTTTTTTTTATGTATTTACAATGACAAATCTCTGTACAATCTGACTTGAATAATTTATGAGTTTTGATTAACTGAAAATAAATTAATTTTTCATATTTAGTCTATAGTTACAGAAACACTGCCAATTTTGATAGATTATAAGATACAAAAGACTCTAAAGAATGCAATTACTGTTTTAAAACGTAATGGATAATGCAACAGTGATTGTCTATTACTCTCTATTAAGATGAAATCTGTGGGATACTGTACGAACGACTAGAAATTTCTTTCAATTCATCAAAGATGTTATAACCTAAGAAAAACTATTCAAATACCCCCGGCAGAATCGAAAAAGCTAAAAACAATTCAGCAAAACGCGCTCTTCGGCAAACAAATCGCGCTTGCTCCAAACAGCAAACGGAGCAACAAGAATTGAACGAGGCGAGGATCGAAAGCCCAAGCACCGAGAACGCGGCTCTAATCTTAGCTCCGTAACAAAGGGAGGCTAGTCGCGTCGGTAGGAAATCGAGCTTCGCACGTCCGTCGCCTCCGCAGCCTCCTTAGCGGCCCATTGACATGGCCCAGTAAAGCGGGACAGATTTGCAAGCCCATCGCGCCTGAAGTAGCGCGCGCTGCGCCAATCTAGCAATGAGCGAGCCACTGGGAGAGGCGACGGCAGCTGGGCATCGCTTAGCGTGCGTAATGCGCCTTAATCGCCAATCAGCCGGTTGCAAGCACACGAATTATCCCGAGCACTGAAATAGCAACTAGGCGAGCGGTTCCGGGACCCGAGGAACAGGATCGATCGACCCTGTCCTTACGCGCTCGGAGAGGAGCGAATCGGCTTCTCTGCGTTCGCGAATTGTTCGGGAGCTCTGGTCGAAAGACTTTTTTTTTTTAGTTTTATTGGTGGCTGGAAGTAGGTGCGATTTTAGTCTTGCTCGCAGAGTCATTCATAATTCTTACCTCGATTAAATGTATACAATTTAAAAAATTTTTGTTACAATTTATATAACATTTCTTCTTTATACAGTTGAAAAGTTATTGTAAATAGAAATAGATAAATGTGTATACTTTATCAGAGGTTAGAGGTTGTTCAAGCTAGAGATATGCCTTGAAATGGAAATGTGATAAGTATAACGAATAAATAGAAAATGCAAAATAAATATGAGGCCTGATGTTAAATCAGAAGTCAGAAAGCATCGAATGTCGTTATATCTTTATCGACCATAATCGATACGTTTAACGCATGAATCTTAGTCCGGTTAAAAGGATGTCAGACTTACATCACGATTCCAGTGAAGTATATACGGGATCTCTATGTCGTGCGGAAAGTCAAGATCGCAATTGAAGACGACGTACTCGCCGACACCTGCGGTCAGGTAAGTTGGCTCCTTTTCCTCTTCCAGAAGGAGGCCTTGGCCCGCAGCTGCAGACATACATTTATACCTTTTAGACTTCATTCGATCCGTTTCATTTTTATTCATTGGTTTCGCATTTAGATTTCGAAATACGGCAAGAGGTTTACATCGCGGCAGATATTTTAAAAGATTATCTTGATGTGCGTTAAAACATTTATTGGATGGAAAAATGTAAGGAATCGTGTTTTGTGAAATCAGCTGACTCGAGTAAATAGACCGAATTATTTTTAAAAGTTGGATTCATTTTTAACAGAATTTAAGAAGAGTTTGTCTTGTTACTTTTTATAAGTCAGTTTCGTATAAAAATGAGCAATTAATTTACGAATTTTAATGATTCTATTTAAAATTTCAAAGAGAAGCGTGAAAATTTTTTACTACTTTTGTGTTAATGCTCAGTTCAAATGACGTGCAAAATAAAAATCGAACGGAAATCTAAAACTTCTCGCACCGCATCGCTCGTTAAATTTTCTCAAACTGCCGATGCTCGCGTCACTCGTAAAGAATCTTTATATAAATTGAAAATAACGTCACCTCTTACCTCTGTAAAAGAGTAGAACCAAAACGAACAAGTGGCTCTTCCTCACAATACTCGTAAACATGATTATCTCTGCCGCAATGTCTGCTCAACATATAACCCTACTATCACAGGTTCACCAGCCGGAATCGAGACCAAAATCACTAACGCTCGCACATCACAACTGCCATCCTCCACGTTGTTAGTCGACACGAAAGCACCTTTTCAAGGCCGGCTCGCGAACATGTTCGAAATGGAAAAGAGAGGTAGAGGAAAAGGGAGAGAAAGAGAGAGAGAGAGCGATGGGATAATGCGGCGGTCGCGAGATGGGAGAGCTCGCAATTGCGCTCGTCGCGAGCGGAGTGACACGGAGAGAAAGAGAGCAGGAGCGCGCGGCTGCGGTCGTAAGGGACGTCTAAGCCCGTCGTCGTGGGTGTCGCTAAGCGGTGGGGGCCGCCGTAATTCCACGTTTACCAAGCCCGCAAAGTCACATTGTTACAGAATCACTGCACGCTGCTACGAAAGAAGCCTCCTTCTCCCCGCCCCCCTCCCTCCCCTTCCGAGCGAGCTTTCGGGCAAGGATGTAGAAAGCTCCTTGGACAATGCCGCGACTGATGCACCATTTAGCTTTGCTTTTCGGACGAGCCGTTTGCCAAGGCCGCCTGTGGAGCCGCCGAGAGCGTAATTGGATTATTGTTGCGGACGGGAAATTTCGTTTGAGTTTCTTATTATGGCCTGTAATTGCTGCGAATGCGGCAAAAATGTGCGGATACTTTGGGGGGCGGGAGGGGGGGGGGCTTTTGGCGGACGGAGCGGAGAAGCGAGCCGAGAGGCTTCGCCGGGGCTAATTGAGACACTTGGGCAAAAAAGAGGAGAGGATCTAAGGCGCGTTGAAAAAGTCCCTTGCCGACTGCTTTTGCGATTACGCACGCTTCTTTGAAGCGGTTTAGCGAATTTCGGAGAGACGTATCACTTCCTACGGGAGAGTCATTTCAATTGTGACACCGCGCGTGTGCGTTTGCGTGTACAGAAAATCTGCCCGTCAGCTGGACGTTTTGAATTTTAAACGGTTTTGGAAAAAGTATTGCGATCAATTTTCTGGTGATTCATCGAATCAATTGGACGGGAAATTGTGTCAAAATTGTAAAATGGAAGAAAATGAAGATAGCTTTGAGATGAAATCTTCGGCCCGGAGTAAAGTGCACATTTTGCAAGAAATTTGCCATTGAAAAAGTGAAAGTGTTTCTGTAAACATTGCAGTATAATAATTAATCGGTGAAGTTCTTATTACTGTAAATATTGTAATAGTAAATGCATTTCGGAAACGCAGACAAGAGTTTTTGAATCTGGCAATAAAAAAATTAAACTCGAAACTACGTCAAAGTAAGAGATTCTTTCCTCTGTCAGCCATTCTTCTGATTGTCATCATTTCTCCTACTCCCACACGATTTTATGTACTTACTTTTCACGCCCGCACGATGAACTCTTAATGCAGATGGTCGTTTCCGGCTCCGGATATTTACATCAAGCACTTCCATGTGCCAATTTTTTTCATATCAATATGTTCATTAACTCATTTAGCGTCCCTGTGGTTGTAGAGCGGAAATGCAAGCAGCGAATTTTAAGTACATTTATTAAGTTCACGATTTGTTTTAATCATACTGATTGAGTTGATTAGTAATTGATTAATTTTCAATTATCACTCGTGGATCAGAAATACTCAATCTTGAATTACTAAAAATTTTATTAAATTAGATTTATGACTTTTAAAAGAATCAAAACTTAAAATTTTAATTTTATTCAAATTAAAAATTCTTGAATTAAAATTTGTATACAAATTAACAACGTAAGCTCTTTTATGGGTAATAATCAGTACTTTCAGGAAACATTATTTAAAATAATTTGAGTCATAAAAATTACAGACGATATGAGTAAGTAGCTTGTGATAAGCTGCATCTCAATTACAGTGAATAATATACATATGGACCTATGAAAATTATCATCTAGTTAAACTTAAATGTGCAGTATTTTAAGGTGGTATCTTCGAAAAAAACCATAGATCCACTTTCTGATTGAAATGCGCAATATTAATTGTGCACAGTGTTAATTAATTCAAGTGTTTCATATAATCGTAATGTATCTGAATTTAGATTTGATTTTATTTTTATACCATTATCATACGTAAACAAACGTATAATTTTAGAGCGCGAAAATAATCATTTCAAAGAAATAAAATCACCTTCAAAACAAAAGAGAAGTTTCAAAGCGCTCGAAAAGAAACGTAATTAAATCGTCGATACAATAAGAATGCAAAAAGCTCCGGCAAACATCTTGGAGTTCCCGAAAGGGTCGCGCCGCAAGCTCCGAGCGTCAGCGTCACGTCGTCGCTGTTCTTACGTCACGTCCGTCGTCCCCTGACGCGGCGCAGACTGTCCACAGCCTTGTCGGCCGGTTGACTAGATAATGGGGCTCCGCGAGGTCTGCGTATTGGGCCGCTGCTCGCGCCGTTTCTCCGTCAATGGGCATAATACGAGCGGGGAGCCACCGATGTCACACCTGTCGGAAGAGGAGCGCCGCTTGACCCACTAAAATCCCCGAGCCCTCGAGCCGCGAGGGACCGCGCGACTTTCCTACCTTTTTTTCGCTGCGGTTTTTTTTTTGTTGCTTACCGCTGCTGCTGCCGCTGCTGTCGCCGTTGCTGAATTGGACTGATTCGAGGATGTGAGCGCGCACCTATTCGTTATGTGTTTATGTGCTCGTTCATGCGGTGTACGGTGCGGTGATCTGGCCGGCTAATGGGATTTGTTCAGGCTTTTAATTTTCGTTTCGCTGGAAACCGCATTTAGTTTTTGTTTGGGTTGTTTTCGTTATTTTGATGCGTTTTCAGTTCAGTGAAGAGTTTAATTATTTTGAATTAGTCTTTTGAATTTGACAAAATTTCAGGGTATAAAAGAAAAGTAGACTACAAGGCTAGGATTTTAATTAGTTTAATTGTTTATTGTATTAAAAAGTATGTCACATTCAAGAAGTTCTAATTTTGTTAATAGAAAGACTGAAAAGATTCTTGCAGCGTTCTCGCATTTCAAGTAATATTGTTTTACTCTAGTTTTAACTAACTAACACTTGTTTTAGACGAGTGAAACTAGGAAAATTGTAGTAATTTGCATTAATCGTTTTAGGTCCCTTGCGCAAATGGTTTTGAACTTCTCGCATTCCAACCTGCTTAATTTCTTGCGAAATCTTGATGATGCAGCACTGAGATTTGTAATTAGAAAGAATTTTTTAATCTTTTTAAACCATTTTACAGAAATGTATTCTTTTTTAATTATAAACATTTATAATTGGAAATTATTTGTGACTTTATTAGAAACATTGTTATAAAAATGTATATATTTTTAGTAAGCTTATAAACTGAAGGTGATAAGGTGAAAGGTTGAAAGAAAAAACTCGGATCATTTCAAATGACCGTTCTCCTTTTAATTTTATTTAATAATAAATCGTCTACAATTCGTCCTAAGTTAGTACGTCTTGGAGTTCTCGGAGTAGCGAGAAAGCATAGTCGATAATAACGGGGCAACGATTTTCCTTCATCTCTATCCCGGGGAAAATATGACGAACCAAACGAAAATAACGTATATAATATATGAAAACGCCGTTGGTGGACACATATGAACGTCATTGATTCATAAATAAAATACAAATGGAGTTACATTATAAACATGTCGGTGCAAAAGGCTTTGTGAAGATCGTTCACAACGATGATAACGTTATATATATATAATTGCGATTCATGAGCTTCTGGATATCGTTACAACGAAATTAAAAAATCATACAAAAGATGTATACTTCAGCGAGGAAAATAATGAGATTCGAAGTTTTCTTTTACAAAGACGCGCAACTTCGTTACATATGTAATATATGCATATGTGTATGTATGTCAGGCAGACGGGCACAGAGCATACTAATTAAAAAGCTACGATTGAAATGAAACTAAAATTAAAATTGTACTCAATGGGCAAGTTTCTTCAGCAGCTCCTCCACGATCTCTTACTAGAATTTCTGTCGTTACTTTTAATATATTACAGACCGCCGGCTCTCGGCATCCGAAAAAAAAAACGCACTCGACCAAAGCACTACGATTTTCCTGCGCGCCCGCGACGCGTATCGCCTTTCGCGCGACGCAATGCATCGTTCTCTCTCGCTCCGGCGCAGCTGCTGAATTTTTCGTCGCAAGACAAGTCATCGACGTGTGCGATCTTACAATTGGTCGACTCTAATCGAGAAGGCGCGACTCGCTCGTTTCCGCGCGACAGTCTATCGTTTCCACGGAAGGCTTCGTCTTATTTATACTTGTAACGTTATGTACTTTATATTATTTTTTTTTGTTTTGTTTTTTTTCATTCGATTTTCTCGTATTTTTCTCTCCTCTCCCATTGAATTCTTCGGCCGCTGTAAAAAGCGAATCGTGATCGTCGTAGAAAACTTCTCCCGTTTTTATCAAAGGTTTCAACTATTATCACACAGACTTAACACGATAAAAAAGCGGAAGTGGGACGCGATCGGCCTTTTCTGCATTTTGCGGCCGTCGATGACTTGCCGCACTTGCGACTCGATTCCTGGCCGCGAGAGAATCGTTGCGCGCATTGGTTTTTGCCATTTTTTTTTGTATATATATATATATAATTAGCAGGATTTTTATAGGTGTGCATGTGTACATGTGCGCTTAGGCGATCGAACGAAAGAAAAGTTGAGAATCGTTTGAGTTTCGAATCGTTTGTGTAAGAAATTCGATGCGCAGAAGTTTTTTTTTTTTTAGCGGATCAGTAAAATATTAGTAGATCGCGTTCGTTTAATTTAATGCAATTGGGTACAATTGCGTATTAAATTCTTTTCAAATAGTACATTATATACTTTTTATCTTAAAAGCTTTATTAGAATTTTTAAAATGCTTTATTCTTTAAAAGTAGCTTTTAGTCTCAACGATAGAGGCATTGTATTGCAAATTCTACAATGAGCTGATGTTGTAAACAATAACCTTATTGATTTATAGTATTTTTTTTCTTCTTAATTAGCTTAAATATTGGAAAAGTTGTATCAGCTCGAATTTGCCTTTGTCTAACGCCGTGATATAATTTTTTATTTTCAGTAACTTACGTAAAATTTATTTTAGAAAAACGAAAACAGTATTGTTACAGCAAAAAGTGTTTATTTAACATACATCGTTGAAGTAAGAAAAATTGAAATTGCTTAAGCATAGATCTTATTTTACAAATTGTAATTTACAATCCAACTTATAGGTAATTGCAAGACTGCATTACTCCGTTTACAAATGAAAATATCCAATTTTTAAAATAGTTTGCTCTAAATTCCGTTAATATCGATTCGCCTATATCAGTTGCGGTGCGAGCAAGCAGTTTTAACAATTTTTATGAAGTTTTTGAAAAACATTTTATAGAAATCTTGAGAAATAATTTCTTACACAACCGATATCTCACATCGCATATTCACAAAACTCTCTTACATAAAAATTGTGCATATAAGATGATTCGATCATATGAAAGTGCGATACAGTACGTGAAAAATCAAGAGAAAAATGAAAAACGGATGAAAAAAGAGTGCGTCGTTAACGAGGATCGTCACAACATATTCACGATTCAACCATATAGTCGTTCCTTCCTTAAACGCGATACTTTTTTGTTAATGCATTTGCTTTTATGTGCTGTCGGTGTAATTATGTATAATACGCTTAATACGGTGACCAATAAGTTTGTTCATCTTTATATATATAATATATATATATACTTTTTCCTTTTATAACCCTCCCCCTTTAAATTTTCAGTAGCGAAACACGTGCGTCGTCTTTGAGATCGTTGTATCTAACTATGATATATCTACACTCTTATTTTTTATGTACGCTTATCGCTTATCTATTACAATGGGTGAGAGAGGAAAACACACTCGGGCGTCGCAGAAGAAGTACAATATGTGAGCCGAGGCTGCGATCGCGTTTTCCCTTCCTCGATCGGCTCTCGAATTTGCGTTGTTGGCCTGCTATGTATAGACGCACCGAGGGAGAGCCAGAGAAAGAGGAGGAAATCGAGGGTCCCGCCGTCGAAGATAAAGGGTCGATCGACAGGTTTAGCACAGTCGACAGTCTGTTCGGCGACGTGCTAATCCTCTCCGGACTCTTTTCTCATTGAATTTTTTCCCAGTTCCTTTCGGCGAGACGACTCCGTTTCGAGCGCTCCCGCTTCCTCTAGCTTCTTTTCTCTTCCTCGACTGCTGGCTTTTCGCGAGACTCCCGCTCGCCGATTGGAAGGAAGGACGGAGGACTGCGAAGCGGCGCAAACTATACATTTCAAACAAATTGAAAAATATCAAACTTTGAAACGTCAAACTATAGGTTCAGATTTGCGCCGTTTCGCGCGGTGCTCCGTCCTTCCTTCGGTCTCTTTGAAATCGTTACACTAAACCGGAACAAATGACACTCATTTTCACGTTTTTTTTTCTTTAATCAGTACTTTTAATAATTAATATGATACAACAGTAACGGGCGATTTAGCGTTCGCGGCCCCATCGTTTTTTTTTCATTAATCTCTTTATTTATTAAAAACACAAGTTCATTTCGTCATTTTTGTTTAAATCCACGTGTCCATATCTTCGAAGTCGATTAATAATACTACACGCTACATCATTATGATTTACAATTAATTATCAAATTATTAATTCAATTAGAATTACTTTAGAATATTGGTACTCTTTGCGTCACCACATTTTTAATAATTTTTCTCGTTTATTTACTATATAATTGCTCTTCGTCATTCTTTTATGAGTCTCTCTGTCTCGTGCTCTCACTCATTCAGGCATCATCTCACTCTCGCTTCATCGAAATTTCGTCGTCGCTTCGCTTTTTCTTTGTTTCGGATCTTCTCGTCAAATTGTAAATATTACACAGTCGCCGAATCTGGGTATTTTCCCGCCTTCCACTTTGTTCGTCGTAGAAGTTTATAGTTGAATCGTGAGTAGAGCCTTCGCTAATTATACTTGTACTAATGATCTATATAAAGGTATTAGCTTAAATATATAAATAAGAACGTTTGTACTATAAAAAAGAAAATTAAAAGTATCCCCGAGCGGCTCGAGTATTTTCCTAGTCTCGCGCGCGAGAGCGAATCGTCTCGCTTTAGCGCGGTACCGTTCCAGAGCTGTTCTTCTTTTTTTTTTAATTTCTTTAATCTCACTCCTCTTAATCTCGCTCTCCCTCTTTTCGTTTTCCCTCGCGAATCGCCTTCCTCTTCTCCAAGAGCTCGCGTATAATTTGTAGTAGAGAAATTGACCTCGTGCGTATCTCTCTTTTCACACACCTCTCGCGGATCTTCGTTCGCGACGATGATGATGAAGAATTCCAGGCCGCGTTCTTTCCCCCCTTCCGCGCGCACTTCCCTCTTTCGTCGTTAATCGTCGCTTAATACTTAAATGTTCTCTTGTTTTACATTGCTTAAGAAAAATTATTGTGCCGATAATATGTTGGGTCGCTAGCGAAACCCTAAACAGGCAGTGCAGTACGAGTGAGTCCTTAAGCAATCTCGAGGCAAGCTTCGGCCTAATATCACGTTTCGAGTCCATTGCTCATCATTGTTTTTTGCTTTTTTTTTTTTAATTATTTAATTACTTGATTGTGGCATATTGTGTGTGTAAGGTGTATGTCTGTCTGTCGGTGTATTTTCATCGTAATTTTTGTTAATCATTTTAATTTACTTATTTTTATAATTTCGCCACAAGTGTGTATGGCCTTCGTTTTCTCGTCTTTTAATATTTTTTTTTTCATTCATTAATAATTACTTACAGTTTACGATTAGGGTTAAACGTGGTTTACTTTTCGTTTTTTTTATAAGGTATAGAGCACGTACGTGGTACAGTATCTTTGGAGTATTTTTCATAATCAGCCTCGCCCGTTTTTTTTTTTCTTTATAATCTTATTTCTGTTAGTGTATGCGTGTGTGAACCCGCGAATACGCGAACCAAAGCGAAACGAAAATCCTCAACGTCGCGGTTCTCGCGGACGGACATTTTGTTAGTTCACTCTGAAAAAACTTCAGTGTCAGATGCGCGCAATTAAAACACATCGCACCTGCGTAACGTAAGTCTACCTTCTCCGCGAACCTCGTGGCTGTTCGGTTTCTACCATTCAATAAATTCCAAGTAATTCCAGAACTACATAACGAACGAACGGTTCACAAACAGGTTCTCCCATTCTCTCGTCACACCGTACACACTTGTCTATTTCCGTCATTGAATGCGTTACAAAAAAAAAAAGACACCTCGTCCCTTCTAGATTCTCGACAAAACATCTATAAGCGATGTCGTTCACTACGAGTGTTCATCCACACTGTCGCGTCAACAGGCGCTCTCGAGATGAGCGCTTTGTCTCCTCCTGGCCTGCCTCTGTCTGAACTGATGGAACTCGGCCTTCATCGCCTGGACCCTGGCCTCGATGTTGTCCCTCGAGTACCTGGCCGAGGCCGGCGGCTGCTGGCTCTGCTGGACCGTGTGCACCTGGTGGATTTGCGGCATCTGATGGTGCATTTGGTGCACGGGCGGTCGCTCCTCGCGCGTTGGCGTCGACGCGGACGTCGGGGTGGGTGTGCACGAGACCGGGTCGAACTCGTAGTGTCCGTCGACGCTTCCCGCATCGACGTTGCCGATGCTGTGTGCCATGCCGAGGGTCTTCAAAGTCGGGTGGTGCTGGTCCTGGAGCTCGAGCCAGCGACCGACCGAGAGCGGGGGTGGCGGTGGCCTGTAGGGCGGCGGGCGCCACTCGGCCACTGTGCTTCCGCTGCGCGAGCTCTGGTTCTGCTGCGAGGTGTTCTTGCTGCCGAAGCCCGAGCTGCTGGAGCGGCTTTCCGGCGAGGTCTCCAGGTCGGGCGAGGCCGCGAGCTCGGGCGCCGATCTGGCGTGCCTGGCGTGCCTGGGGGGCAGCCTGGCTCTGGGCCTGCCGGCTGGCTGCGGTGGCGAGGAGGTGGCCAGCGGCTGCACCGGCACGAACCGCTGGGACTCGGCGTGGATGGCCTTCAGCGACGGCAGCTCCTGGCTGTACCGTTGGTGCACCGAGCGCAGCTGCAGGTAGCTCGGTGGAGTTGGAAAACCAGAGCCGCTGCGCTCGACCGAGGAGTTGGGCTGCCTGACGGAGCTCAGGTCGCTCAGGTAGACCGTCGGCGTCGTCCAGGGCGCCGACTGCGGCCCGGCGTTGCTCGGCGAGCTCGCGAGGAAGCGCGACGTGCTGATCGTGCAGATGCCGGCGTTGGGCGCCATTTCCGCCTGGCAGTCCAGCGGGTTCATGGCGCCCAGCAGGTGGTGGTGGTGATGGTGGTGATGGTGGTGCAGGCCTGCGGGCGCTGGCTGCCCGATGGATAAGCCGCTGCCCTCCGAGCGCAGACTCAGCTGGCTGTTGCCGACGAGAGGCCGTCGCCACGAGGACTTAAGCCGCTGGTGGTGCTGCGGGTGGTGGCTCTTCGGTAGGAAGCCGCCGTCGTCGCTGCTCGACGCGTCCAGGATGCTGTTGTTCGCCGACGACATGACCGAGTCCGCGATGACGAAGCGGCCGTCCGCCGCCCGGGAGATCTTACCGAGCGGCCGGCAACGACGCGTCAGGTCTGGCGTCGCCGGGCTGATGATCTCGCGCAGCAGACTTAGACCTGGTACTCGGCTTTTTCGGGATCTGTGTCGGAAGCGCAAACAAAAGCGTTAGTTTTTTTATATTAAATAGTTTTCGATCGCGTCGAAGAAAGTTCAGAGAAAACCTGAGATTCAGCTTTGAACAGGGTATTTCAATTTAAAAGATGTAGTTTAAATGTAAATCAACAGGTTTACTGATATTTATTGAAATAATTACAATAATATTAATTAATTTTTAATGTAAATATTGATGCTCTATAATATGAAATTACAACTAGTAAAAGTAATCAAATTAATTCATATATTTAGAATATTAATAACTATATTTCGAGTAATCAATACAAAATTTATACAACCAATTTTTGATAAAAACAATAAATAAACCATCTTTTAAATTCAAACAACACCAATTTCATAATGAAAATGAGGAGCTTTAGTTAAAATTAACAATATATGTATACTTTAAAGACTGATTATTACAAAAATAACTTTGAGCAATATTTAAATTTAGTTTATTTTTATTCTATGAACTTTCGCGTTGACGCAGTGACAACACTTACGTGCAACATAACTGTAAAACGAATGATAAAATAAAAAATTACTCAATAAACTTAATAAGGCATACACTTATTTTACAAATTAATCGATATCATCAAAAAACTAAATAAAAATAAGTCGGGATGCAGGCATTAGGGATCATGCACATGCACATTCCAGTGCGAGACACGTATAGATAAATTGGGTGTGATAGGGCTTCTTGCCGGGTGAGTGAAGTGGAAGTGAACGTGGATTTTCTTTGCATCAAAAAATTTTGTCCACTTAATATTCATTTCCAATATTTTTGTCAAAAAATCTCAAAACAAATTAAACTTTTATCATTGATTATCATTCCATTTTTTTCGAAAAATATATTTATCATCATATATATAACAATCGTGAATTTAGGTGCTCCGAGTGTTGTCACCTTTTTTCCTCCTTCGTGTCCGGCAGCAAGGAAAATGAGGGAGAGAGAATGTTGTAACACAACGATTACATTCACAAAAACAATAGTGGTAGTAATAATAATAAATATAACGCTAATAAATCGAACTTTACTTCTATAGGGGCGGTAGATTTAGGGAGCAAATAGATATCTACAGCAATACATGGTTATCAATTCTGTCGTAAGTATTGTGTTACAAATTATTACTGAATTTGAAGCAGCACTGTGAAACTTGTTAATAAGGTTTCATGTATTAAAATTGTCATTAATGTTATTATTATTGCAAAAACAAAGTTAAAGTTTAGTTTAAAATATTTTTAGTGAAAGCCAATTTTAGAATTTTTTATTAAAGAAGCATTTTGCAAGAATATACAGGAATGATAATAAAATAGAAATGAGTTCTCAGTTTATAGAAAGAATCAAAACATTTTAATTACTAACATATATATATTTATATATATAGTGTTTTATAAATTATCAGTGCAATTTTTGGAAATATAAAAAACATGCCAAGTGAACTTTGTGAGAAAAAAATGTAACACTAAAAACTCATTCCTTAAAACTATTGAAAAATTTACAATTATTATCTAAAAATCGTGGGAAGTGTTACTAAATGTGATTTAAAAAGTGGTTAGCAGAAAATATTGTATTTTGTATATGCTAAATTGCAAACAATTATTCGGGAGTCAAATGTTTGCACCTACTTTGTCGTTTTCTGTGTTTAAGTGTTATATGAGTCTTCGAGTACTAAGAAACTGAAAAGAACCGAGAAGAAAAAGTTAAATTATTTGAACCAAAGAACAAAACTTACAAAAATTATTAAAAAAAATCCAATAAAAAAATTTAACGCCAAAAGAACAACTAAAATTTTAAAATTATATCATAAAACTTAAGCAAGTTTTAATCAATTTCCTTCAATTTAAGCACCAGCGCATTAGAAAATAACAGGAACATCGATTATATTTCTCATCTCACGATAAATTAAGATCGAATTTGAATCATACAAAATATTTCTTTTCTGCTGAAAAACAGATTACGTTTTACGATAAGTAAGTCAGAGGTCGCAAGATTAGTTACCACTCTAAATGAGATACAACATTACGTATCTAATGTTTAAAACAAATCTACAGTAAATGAACACAGTATAAAAAGCATTAGCTTTCTGTTATACGTTTATCAGTAACGCATGCAATGACATTACTTTTCCAATTGTAATTAGCATATTTTAACAATTTTTTCGACCTCTGAACGAAAGGCGATGCGCTACTAAAGGCCAAGGGAATAGCAATATACGAGGTAAAGCATGTCCAAAGGAAGGCCCAACAACAGTGAACAAAAATAATGAACGAAACACGATAAATGAATGAATGTAGTTAAAAAAAGTGTGATAGTCTACTGTTATCTGTGGTGAATGATGTTGTCGAATGGCTGTATCTATGTACTCCCTAATCCGCCGAGCTTAGGTAGGGTACTGACTGGATGAACTAGTGAAAGTCCTATAGCTGTTTTGCCTGTATTGCTCATCTCATCTACGGTATTTCATGACAATCATCCTAAGTAGTAGCAGATAGTAGGTAGGTGGTAGGTGATGACGATAGAGCAGTAGTAGTTTTTTGTTTCGTATAATTTTTTTTTTTTTGTATAGTTGCGGTAATAAAAGTAGATTAGTCCTAGCAGGTAACATTGCAGAGCGGAGAGGCGATAGTCTCACATTCGTATAAATCTTTTTTTTTAATCGTAATAGCGGTCACAGTGATAGTAAAATTGGTAATTAAGTAATAGCAGTAAATATACAGTAACAATTTGCAGTGGGCTTGCTTTGTCTTTCAGTTTCTCTCTCAACAAACGTCCACATATAATTTTTTCTTAATGAGTCGGGCGGTCGATTGTGCATTTTTGTCTTTTTTTCTGAATAATTAATGCGATATATCTATATATCCGGGAGTGGTGTTAACTCTGTTTCTCTCTCTCGAATGAACTCATGATCCGGTCTGGTTTGGCTCTTTAGCGGATGTTGGGCTTACTGTTCCGCCTTTCAATGATAAACACGCTCTCGTAATCCCGATTTTCGAGATGGAGTGTGTGATGATCACGATCACGATTCGGGGGTACCGGCTGATCGTGGACCGGCTCCGAGGTGGCAGTGGTGGCGGGGGTTACTTGCGTAGGAAGTGGTTGATGAAGAGGTTGTGGTGGTTGCGGATTCAACGGGCTGCAACGGGTCAGCGTCGACACTGACTCGCCGCAAGCGTTTAAGTTTGTCGACCTATGGAAACAAGAGGACAAAAGAGACACCGCAATGTGTCAGTCCAAGCCATGATTCTTTCTTTTTTGCTAAAGTTTATGCTTAACTTTGTCAAACGAGTTACAACATTTAATTTCTGTACTCCAGCTCTCTTTTGTACCGCGAGAGCAGAGTCGAAAGTACACTCTTTTTGAATTTTAAAATTAAAATTTAACGTTTAATTTGACTGCTGAGTAAAGCGCAGTTTAAGAGTAAGTTGGATTGGTATTTATAATTTACTTCGAAACTTTAATATGTAAATTTGAACGCTCCAACTTGTCTAACTGGAACTAGTGAAGCCAGCATAATTCATGTCTAGTTTCGACTCTACTACTCCCGTGATTTCTCAAGAGACGTTAACGTGTACCTATAGAACCTATCCTGATGGCTTCTTTTCAAGTAAAGCCTTGCTTTATTAGAGATATTTTAGCGTTTTAGTTTGAGTCCAAATGATACGAACGAAAATATCGTTTTAAAGCTTTAAATAACGCTATTCTTACCAATCTTCTTCTTTAAAATTAAAACTGGTGTATAATTCCGTGTAATAACTTTACTTAAAGCGATTCTACGAACTTTTCTCATTTACTACTCAAACTCAACAACTAAAATATTCCTTTTCAACTGAACCGTACAGCCCGTTCTGGATATTTAACATGCGATAAAAAAGATGTGAAGAACAATGCAAATTGCCCGTGACGATCGAAGACGAAATTCCGTTATTGCAATCTCCAAGGATGAACGCGTCGACTCATCTTTGAAATCCCACGTGTCGACCGCGAGGACGAAGGAGAGTGAAAGAAAATGAGAGGACGTGCAAAGGGATCCTTCGACCTCGGGCGTACACGATCGAAAATATCTTTCAGCCGAAAAAACTTCTTAAGATCCAGATAAAAAATTAAAATTGTAAAAAAAATCATCGATGAAGAATGTGATCTGAAAGAACTGAAGAGAAATTATTTACAAAAAAAACAATGGGGGATGAATGCAACGTGTTGAAACGAAAGATGTCTGATGAAGAAACAAAAGAGAATGTAAAAAACGGTTCACTGGCTCTTAAGAAGATGAAACCAAAGCAAAAGTAACAAAAGACTTTTTCCGGTCTGTAAGGAAAGTCACGGCATTAAATTATGAAAGGAAAAAAAAGTTGTAAAAAAAATTGTCGTAATCCAGAATAGGCATCGCTGCAGTCGTATTGTGGACTTTTGGATGCCGTTCAAAAATTATAATTACGTTATCTATGTACTGTGCTCTCTAATGAATAACTTCGACGATGCAATTTTCCTGACGGATTGAAGTCGTGGTGTCTCAATCCATACTGTGGATAATGAATAATCGGGTGGTTTATGACAATCAAGTCGTCTGTCAGTCAAAATAATGTTGCCAGAATGGAATTCAGTATTTTACTATTAAAAAACAAATTTAAGACAATTTGGAATTTGTAATAATGTGACTAATGAAATCCAATTGATTTTATTGTAGCCATTTATTGATTCCAAGATTATCGATAGATTAAACAATAATCTGCTTAAATTTTTGACAATTCTTCATTGAATAATTGAATTATATAACTATAGCATAATATTTTTTCGAAATAAATGTTCATACATTTCAGCAGCAGTTTCTTGTACAGAGGGTACATTGTACGATTGGTAATTAATCTCTGCGATATAGAGATTATTCTTTTTTCTGATTTTTCCGAAGTCAAAAAACAGTTTATAGTAAAATTCAAATACTACTTTTAAATCTTGAATTTGTTTTAATAGTAGATAATTTATTTTCCGTAAACTTTTATGAAAAATCTTTGTCTTCGTCCAAAATACCTCTGCTGATTCGGTTAAACCTTAACCTGTGCTAAGATTAGTATCAAGTCTAGTCTAAAATTTTTGGGTAATTAGATAAGAAGATTAAAGAACATTAAATACTACATTAATTGTATTTTATTGAATTCAATTATGAACAATAATTTTTAGTCAAGATAAGACTTAACTTTATCGTAACAATTTAATTTCAATACATCTAATTTTAAATAAAACGCCTTTTATCTTCTTTAATCTAATAATTATAGTTATTATAGTTTTAGTTCTATCAAACGCTTGTGAAAAATCAAACGAATGCTTTGGTGCTTATTCCTATCTGTTAGGTCTTAATCCCTACACCTTTTACTATTACCCTACTTTATATTCTTACTTATTCAAGAACGTAACTGCATTTTTAGTACTTGAATGCTTCATAACAATGACATTTAATTCTTAAAAATAATTTTAAGTGTACCACTGACACTTATTCTTTTACGAGTCAAAGCTAAATACTGAAGTAATGAAATTCTCCAAGAATGCAAGTACGATCTCATCGGACTAACTTATATTAATCATCTTACAAAGTCCTCCAGTCGGAGAACGCTCGTTTTATAAATTAGTTCTATATTTAAATCTTAGATTATTTTCGTATAAGTTTTAGGATGACAAGTTGAGAGAAACTCACTTTTTCAAAGGCACTGTTCCTTGGGGACCCTGCCCTGCGCCGTTTCGGGCGTCTGTTACCCGGCAGGCCACCATATTATACGCTGAAAGCAGTTCTATAATATTACGAAACTATGTTAAAACAGGACCTCATGGTTACCAGAATACGGGGCGTCGGCCGTCGCTTACGCTTTTTGGGCGCTGCTTCTCTCTTTTAATTTCGCGTAAAGCACTTTTTGCGCTTTTTTTTTTAACTTGAAATCCATTTTGCAAATGTATAAAAGTGTGCAAAGTAGAAAAGTAACGGTCTGTATTAAATTAAAACGATTGAAGTCCCTTACAACATTTTTAAATATTCACATGAATGACGAATGTTTTTTATAACTCAATTTGCATCGCAGCAACAATATTTACTTTAAGTAAAAACTTCGGAAATTTAATTTCTTCGAAAGTTTCAACAAAAAAGAAGCAGCACTTTACAGAAAAGTAAGCAAAGACCTGTGAAACATGAAAAACTTTAATTGAGATTAAATATTCAACTTTACGAAAGAAGATTCAGTTTAAAAAAAATTCAGTTAAAAAATTTAGAAAAAAAATTTGGTTAAAAAAAAAAGAAGACTCGGTTAAGGACTTTCAAAGAAGAAGAACGCTTCCCTACCTTTCTCCTGTTTTCGTCGCTTTCTCTTGTTGCAGATCTTGACCGCGCACACGCTAAGGATAATAGCGACGACGAAAAAGAGGATTCCGCCAACTACGCCGGCGGTTATAGCCTTGTGCTTGACGCGTGCCGGCACCGCGTACTTTATCTGCTCGCTCGCTCCGGCACTGTCCGTCGAATTGGCGAACACTACGAAGTAGTACGTCCTGCCGCCGACCAGATTTTTCACTGCAAAAAGACAGGCCGGTTATCAATGTCGGTTTCGTGCAACGGTTTCGATGGCGATTCGATAAATAAAAGTAACTTACTTAGATAACTGGTATCTTCTGGCCGGATTTGACCCTTGTTGAGGGTCTTCCAAGGTCCGTCCGTTTTAAAGTTAATGGTGTAAAATTTAACAAGATGACTTCTTTCGATTGGAGGCATCCACGTGATAAGAAAGCCGTTGCTGATCTCAGCTACAGACACGTTCCGTGGCGGTCCTGGTCTCGGTCCTACGATAGCAGATGATAATTTTAGAATGTGTAAGTGTTTACGTTTCTATAGAGTGAATACCTACCATTATCGGGGGTAACTTTCTCCTTTAAAGGTAACTCAAGCCCACCTGTAAAAATATATTATTTCATGTTATACTTGCTTAACGAAAAAGAAAAATATTGAATAATTACAGAATAATCATCGCATTTAATTGTTTCATTAAGCAATTATAACGTAAATAAGCACATTTTTACATTTGGGCTAAATTTACTTTAAAAGGCCAAAGTTACCTCAATAAGCGGAATTTTTACTTAAAAATTAAAAATAAGGTAAGCAACTCATTCTTACTTTTCTCAATGATTGATAATCACGAATCTTATGATATTACTAGAATTTTCAAAATGATACACTTTAAAAGCATGCATTGGAAGTTTTAACATGTTAGACTTTGAACGAAATAAAGTTACGACCTTTAAATGCAGACGCGCTTTTACACGAGTATTAAGTAACAATGGAAGCTTGATTATCCCGGGAAACTGATAACGTAGCGCAGAGACTCGAACAAATCAAAAATTGATACAGAAATTGCGAAAAGTAGACTTTTTTTTTTTTATTAAAAAACCGTGTCTGCCTGCGGAAGCCGTAAAATGTAATTGAATGAAAACAGAAAAAGATAGAGGGAGCATACGCGGGCATCGTAAACGTTATGACATCACGAAGCGGAGCTATTGTAATAAAAAGCCGAACGAAAAAAAAAAAAAAAAAGAAAAAATACACGCACTTGGTTTATGCAAACATAAAAGTACTATGGAATCGCCAATATCATGCATTGTCGTAAAAGAGCCATGCTAAAAATTCTTGCGAACTTCGGTACAGCGGGAAAATATTGCGTCGATTGTATGTACCAATTTAATTTTTTTTCTCTCTTGATGCAAGGAAAATATTTTTTTAAATTTCAATTTTGCCGACGCGGCATTTGATTAAACTCATAAGACTTAAAGTTTTATTAAATACTATGTTTGCGGTATAACTGAAAGCTGAAGTGAAAAAAAAAGATAGACCAGCGTTATATTATTAAAAACTGAAAGAAATTTTAAATAGGTATTTTTTAAAGGTTACTTTTAATTTTAGTCAATATAATAGAAGATTTGATAAATTAATATGTTGCAAACATTTTTACTTTAACATTAAACTTTCAGCGTGTTTCTTAAAGTTTTAAATAACCTTTTTCAATACAATGATACATCAAATATAATTAGTATAATTTTCAAAAAAACATTAAAGATTGTTCAGCTTTTTAAAATTGAATTTTCTCTTATTAATAACTTTACACAATAAAAACAGAAAAAGTAAGGATGTATTATCCATTTAAAACAAGCACAAATTTGAAAATCGATCAGCATTCCACATATTGCCCGCAAACTTTTTAATCGATCCTGAATCTAAACCGGCAGATCCCACATAGTCCCGCTAAATTCGTTAATGAAATCGAAAAAGTTGACGCGTTCAGCGAAACAGCGACGGAGTCGAAATCAACGTGTTCGGGCGGCAATTGATTTTTCCGCGCCCCTCCCTCGCGTCTCCTAACCTCTGAAATTCGCCGATATGCCTGTGGCCGCACAAGCGGAGGGGGTGCCAAAATCGCTGACAGTCGCCGGCGTCGTCGCGTAATTTTAACAAACATCGTTTGCAACTAACGAACCCGGCGGCGAAAGGAAAAAGCCGCGCGGCGGCCGCCCGGATTTTTTTCGGTGGAAAAATAAAAAAAAATTTTTTCGCTGAGCCCCCCGAAAACATTATATCCCGCCGGCCGCGCCGCCGCCTTTGGGGAGCGAAAACGAGGAGAGGGTAGATATAACGAGATTCCGGCTCGCGGAATAAACTGATTTCCGCTTGCCGGTGCGGATTCAACGGTATCAAAATTAGCGTTGGGATTGTTTTCGTCATTTTGGCTCGTTTAAAATGTATGAAGGTCTCCCCCCTCTCCCGTTGCAGCATTTTATACTGTTTTTTCACCGGCGCGGCTTCGCTTTCTCCCTCGCTCCCTTTTGTCCTCGGTGGACTCTGCTGTCGGGTTAAGTAGATTAAGTTCATTGCTGGCTTTCGTTCTTTTTTTTCGTACCTTCCTCTTTCCCCTCTCTTCCTATACTCAATATCGCTTTCGCTCGTTCTGTTTCTGTGTCTGCTTCTCGTTTCTTTTTGCTCGGTTATTTGCATTTTTTAGCGTGGCTCTCTTTTTCTCTATCGTGCAGGGTCACGTTAGCCGGCAATCTTTTGGCTTTCCCTACATGGCTTTTCAGCAATGGCTGCGGCAATAAAGCGCTCTCTAATACCTCTAATGCGGTTATCGAGAATCGCGAATGATACAAAGCCGACGAAAGAGATGTCGAGCGCTTTTATTAGAGTTACGACTTGTGTAAAAAAGATGGCAGATAAAAATTTTGAAAAGTTACCGTCGAAATGTTTAAAAGTGTCCGATAGAATAACGGTTTGTTTCGGTTTCGTATTATCGTAAAGGAGGTAATGTACGCTGGAGGAAATTGTCAAAACCAGCTATGAAGGAAAGTCGAGGAAAAGAGAGACAAAAAGGAGAATGGAGGAGAAGCAAGAAGGATACAAGGGACGTCATTGTGTACAAATGTCGAGCAATGAACCGACGAATTCGGAAAGAGGAAATAAAGGCGGAAGTGGAGCGAATAGTTCGATGGGTTTGCCGATACGATACGTCGCGACGTGGGATAGAAGAAATCCCGGCCCGGTTTGAAGGCTGAGGCGAGCTTTTCTCCCCGCGAACTTCGAAACTTCGCCTTCCGAAACACTTTCGAAAGTAAGGCTGTTTGCCGCTGCCGAGAAATTTTGCAAACTAGATTCGCGAGCGCCAGAAATGTAACACGCTTCGCGTTTTATACTGTCCTGCCCTGGGGTTAAGTGTGCTTTAATGTTAACGTCTTTTTTGCCGAGGGGAAAGTCTTTTGCGTGCTGCGCTTTGCTTTTGTACGTGAAAAATATAAACTCAGATCTAATTTTCAATATTTTTCGTTCTGTGGAAAATATTGGCTTGCTAGCAGAGAAAAAATACAATCGAACAGCGGAAGCGTAAAAAGGATAAAAAATCTAAATAAGATCATCTGGTTAATCAGATGATTGACTATTTTTAAAAGTAACGTAGGAAATTAGTTTTCAACAAACTAACTCACCACCACTTTGGTCTGCTGCTGCAGCTGGCGGTTGATTCCCCGAACTGGAGGATGGCGTTGGCGCCTTATTATCTACTATTTCTGCATCCACGATAAAATTGCTCATTAGTTTTTATTCGTTAGATTTTAATAGAAATACAAAGTCCAGATTTAAGAAGTAACGTTATCAATTAAGCAAATTAACGTCAATCTTAAACGAACTTTTCTACTATTTGCTTACCCTTTGTTCTGACGGTAATCGTCTTACTAAACGTGCCGTCCCCAAGTGCATTTTTTCCAACGACTTGGAATTCGTAATTCTTTCCGGGCTTTAATCTGCTTATTGTTACCGTCGTACTTCCGGAAGGCGTTACCGGAACTGTGGTCCATTGGGCTTCTTGATGTGTTTGTTCGCGATACCTGCACCCCAGATGGAATAGCATTAACATTATTGTCACTTTTGACTGTTTTTAGAATATTTTACTATTATTCGTGTTTTGTTCATTTATAAGATTTTGCAACTATTTCAATTCCAGGATTAATCTGGCTTTAATGACTTTTTATATTGTCAAAAGACGAATTTACATATCCCATGAAAATTAATTAGCTTTGTAGATTAATTTAAAGCATTATACTGTCATAATAATAATGATTAATATGTAGATAGCATATTTAGCTTCAATGAGTGACATTTTAGAATATACAGTTATAAGGGCATATATTGATAGGTTCATCAAATATTATTGCAGCTTGCGGTTGGGACTAATACTGCTCTAATTAACAGTTTAGAATAGGGAGCTGTATATTCCCAGCATAGCGTGCCAGTGCTTATAATAACTACAATACTTTTATAAATAATGAATTAGCTTTGGGTCATTGTATTTTATCTACTACATTCTATTGGATAAATCCATATACTGATACTAATTTAGTTGAATTTATCTTTAAAATTCCTATACCAAAGTTAGTTTTTCTAATTAACTAGCTAGTAAAACTTTCAAATCCGTTTTTAAGAATTAAACCCTCAGCTTTATGGATAAAACTTTTATAAAATCCTTTCTAATTGTAATCCCACCTTCTAGTGGCTCGCGTTCGAGAGTTTTTTTTTAAAGTAAAATTAAACCACGGCAATCTGTTAAGTCGGGCACAAATTTCCTAAAATTTAACCTAACCGAGAACAAACTTTTGTTTTACTAATTTTACAAATCTCTTCCGCAGCTTAAATGAACCACTCACCAAATGGTATAGTCCTGCTTGTAATCAGGACCGCCGGAATACCCTGGCAGCCAGGTGAGCGTGACGGAGAACTCGTCGGCGACTCCGGTGACGTTGTGGGGCGCGTGCGGCTGCGTGCCCTGGACGATCAGCTGCGTCGCCTTGACGAGCGTGCCGACCTCGTTCGAGGCGACGCACTCGTAGGCTCCGAAGTCCTCGCGTCTCAGGCCTTCGATCGTCAGGTTGCCGCGCTCCAGCTTCATGCGCTTCTCCGGCAGCTGCTGGTTGTCCTTCTGTTGATTTTGGGGGAAATTAGCGAGAGGTCGAAACTGCTGACTCGACAAAATTAGTTTTTCCTTGAAGGTATTTTTTAAACGTTTGCATCCACTTTTTTATTCATTTATTAAAATGAAGCTAAAGAACTGTGTTTTAGGTTTTGAAAAAAGAGGTGGAAAAATTTTAGTTTAAAGGACATTTACAATTCAAAATCGCCTCGTAGTTTCGTTAAAAATGATAAGGAAAAAAATTTAAATAAGCTTCTATCTTTATAGAAGCAGCAAAGACCCTTTTACTTAATAGACATTTTCAAAGAAATTTTAAATTAAACACTGCTTTTACAAGTCAAGGTTCCGCTCACCAACAATTTCAAAGCACAATTAACTTCGGAAAAAAATCTATAATTAGTCAAAAAATCATTCCTGTCCGAAAACTGTTTAGCACTTGACCCGACAATAGATCAAAACACTAACCCTTCGCCACGTGATGCTGGGTTTACTCGGCCCCTCGGACGTGGCGTCGCAGTGCATCTGGACGGTCTCGCCCACCTTGCTCTGGTACATGAGCGAGGGCTCGACGGTGAAAGTCGGCGGGTTGCGCACGAGCACGTCCATGAGGGTGGAGCTGCCCTGGGTGCCGTGGATGTTGTACGGCGTGCAGGTGTACTTGCCCTGGTGGTTCTCGTTTACGCGGGTGAACAGCAGCGAGCCGTTCGTCATTATCACCACGTCCTTCACCTGGTAAGGCTCGAGCAGCCGCTTGTCCTTCGTCCAGGTGACGTACTGCAGCGGCGGGTTCGCCTTTATGTAGCAGTGCACCACGCCGGCCATGCGAAACGGAAGGTACTGGACGGTGGGATTGAATACCACCTTCGCCGGATCTGTAATTGCGATCGCGTTATTTTTACGCGGAAGACGCTTTGAGCTGCATGCTTTTTTTGGATGTTCGAAAAACCGTAAATATTAAACTTATATTTTTCATCAGTTTTCAAAAAATAAAATATTCGATTTTGACAGATTGAAGGTTCGAAATTTCGAGAAAAAAAAAAGCATTAAAGAATTAAGAATAATTGAGCAAACAAAGGGGCATCGATCGCAAAACAATTGAAACAAGTCGACAAACAAATCGGTGAACTGACACTCGACGTTCAAGTATGCGCTGGCGGTCTGCGGGTCGCCGAAGCCGTTGGAGACCTCGCAGATGTACATGCCGGTGTCGTCGGCGCTGGTCGGGTTGATAACGAGGCTGCCGTCCATCTTGACGCTGGCGCGCGTGTCGAGCTCCGTGACCTCGGATATGAGGGCGCCCTCGCGGTACCAGCGCACCGTCACGTTGCCTGGCAGCGCCTTGGCCTCGCATTTGAACTCGACCTTCTCGCCCTCGAGCTTCGTCTCGTTTGCCGGCGGGACCACTATCTTCGCTTTACCTGCAAGCAGTGCGGATTCGTGTAATGTAAACGTCGGGCGAGTAGCTGAAAATTAATTGATAGTAATTTGCTGCTGTAAAAATAAATAGATGTCTCAGTTATTTAATTAAGTCCTGGCTCGAAGAGGTTAACGTCGAACATTAAAATACAGTTTTATTTACGATATCGAGTCGCTTAACACGAATACGGTAAACATAAAAGATTCCGCGTGTGAGAAAAGTGTATAAGAACGAGCACAAAAGAGTCAGAATCCGGAGCTCAAACAGAAGGGGCAGGGGGGACTAAAACGCAGCATCCGGGGCGGAATTCGACACTTTCCACATCCGGGGCACTCGGGAACAGCTTCTTTCCACGCTTAGATTTCCATCCGCGACCACGCAGCCGCGCCGCGTCGTCGTTCAATCCGCCGACGCGTAAGCGATGCTGCGAAGACTCGAGTTGGCCCTTTCAAGTGCGCTCGAGCCTAAAGCTCTCCCCCTGGCCGTCTATGTGTGCGCGGACGCGTAAAGTGCAACGAAACGACGCCATCCAAGAAAGCTCGGAAAGGAAAGAAGGAGCGGACTGGCAATGATATTCAGGGCAGCCATACGCGCCCCGGGGAGTGCGGGAGCTTAACGACCGAAGCCGTAATCGCCGCCTGGAAATATGAATTTTAAATACAGAGTACCTCGGGAATAAAGACGCCGCAATCGAGGAGGAAGCGCGACGGATAAAAATGCGAGAGAGAGCGCGAATGAAAAGGAAATCAGCGGCGCGCGAGGAAGAGAGCTTGAGGATCTACGGCCTGAGCTTGACGTTAATTGATACAATCGAGGGAGAGGTTCTTTTCTACTTCTGTTTCTTATAACTCTCCGGAAGGGCGGAGGGTTTTCGGGATTACGTGACGGCGAGGGGAGGAGGCGAATGCTTTTAATTGCTTCTTTCGAGGCGAAACCGCGATTGCGAAGGCGGTGTTTCATTTCTATTTTTTTTAATTACCGGGGAGTTAAAGAATATTATTTCACCGCTTCGGACAATGATACTCGTTCGTTACGCTTCGAAGGATGAGAGCTTTTTGAGTCCAGCGCGGAGGTAACAAAGTTTCTTAGAAATGTTCTCTGTTAAGAATTTTGCAGATCTTTATTTCAAGTAAAAATTTGTGTAGTACATTTTTATTTTTTTCAAAGACGTAGGGTACCTTTTTTACTTTGTTCAAGTACTTTAATTCACATATAGCATATAGTTTTTTAATCTTGAAATTCAATTTATGACATTTTTTTTAAAGCAGGCATCAATAAAACATCGTAACTACATCATAATATCAGAAATGGCGACATTTAAATGCTCTGTTTTTATTTTTACAGCCGACCCATGAGCCCTCTTTTTGAGGCTTATACGATTTTGCATTATTGTACCTTCGTGCGTACACGCAGAAAGCATTTAAAAATAATATAAAAAAAAATGCAAAAGAGAATACCAACAGCACGCGGGATTCCCAAGCGGTCACCCATCCAAGTACTAACCGCGCCCAACGC
>JAWWEO010000009.1:34118083-34139604 GCA_035582975.1 Ormyrus labotus | reverse complement strand
TCGTAAGGGCCTTATAAGGTAACCTTATAAGGGCCTTACGATCTGATCAGGTTACCTGAAAAAGTTTCTACTCGGGTTAACTTTGGTGATCGGACGAGAACCAGTGCGATCAGCGTGGTATGGCCGTTGGCGAAAAATATTTAAATAGACGTTCGTAAAATTAAAAATCACTCAAGGGGGATAATAGGATCATCGTGGTATGGACGCTTGGCGAGGGTTTTTAATCAGTACATCGGCTTGTTTTGTGAAATCACCAACGAGCTAAGTACGTTTCCAAAGAGCACATTGAACATTGGGATTTGAAGTTGTGAATGCTCGCATAGAAAAATATATCAATCTATACAATCCAACGTCATAAGAAGTGTCAAAGCTTCAAAACTAAATAAAATATCGGAAAATTCATTGTTTACTTCATCGGTACGAATTTAGATAAAGTATTCGTCCACCCACTACGAGTACCCATCTTTTTATACCCAAACACCCGATTTGCCGACAAAAAGCTCGCGGAGCGAAATCGTCCCACGCAAACGCCCGAGGCTCAGACTTAATTGGCGGGCGGAAAGCGATAGCTCGAAATCCGAAACGTAACCGTGGCCACTTTGCCTAACTTGAATTTTATCGCAGCTGGCTCGAGAGCGAGAAAGAAGAATAAAAAAAAAAAGAGGAAAAGAGAGAAGCGCGACGCGGACGGCTGAATGCATCGACCTATAAATTTTACGAGCGCGGAGGGAAAAAGATGCTTCGTCCTCTCGAGGTGTCCATAAAAATTATGGATTTAAGGGGTTAAGAGTCCAATACCTGCCGCTGCGCCTCACCCATTCCGGAGCCTCGGGTATTTCGATCAGCCCCTTTTATTTTATTCCCTGCTCTCCTTTTACTCGCCCTTTCGGATTTGCTCGCGCCTTACTGCTCGAGATTTTTATACGCGCGTATTTCTTAAGCGAGAAATAGTGACCCTTCGGATTTACCTCCAGGATTGGCGACGCTCGGAATTTTAATTTTCGCGCGTTTTCGAAATTCGGCCGCCGGGGCATCGCTGAGCTTACGACTTTCGGATCCGCATTGTGTGTCGAGCAATAATCGTTAATTTATTTATTGGCGTTATGCTAATGCGTCCCGTATCCATAGATAAGCGAAATTTACGTTTAGTTTAATGAACAATAGTACCGGAATCAATTTAGGGGATAATGACTCCTGCGAATTTCTTTTATATCGCATTTCAATTTCTGTGTCTATTGATTTTGCATTCTGCATTTTCTACTCCATCGCTTGAATAAAATATCGGTCATTTAAAATTCATTTTATTGCCGTTCCATTAACGAAAATCATTGAAAGCCCGCCGAACAAAAGAAAGTTCCAGTTTTGTGCGCATACCGTAAAACAAGTTTGTGTCAACACAGTTTTTCCGCGAAGCTTGAATTTTATGGTGTAAAATGATTGCTTTCTGGGTTTTCAGGTCGCACAGTGGTTTATGCGAATGCTTTTTACAGCGTATGTTTATTAGCACGAAGATACGGCTATACGTTTTCTGCATCTGATGTAGGATCGGCGGAGTGGCGCTGTTGCGTGCAGGGCGCCAGATTTATTTACCAATTTTATTTTTGCAATGGATTCTCTCATGTTTATGCATGCGGAGAATAGTTTTTTACGATTTATCTTGCCGGGCGCGAAATTAATGGCATGAAATTCATGGCTTTCTTAAAAAGCAGTTTGATTCACTGGCCGCCTCGCGACGGAAGTATTTTTTGAGGGGTTTGGAAGTTCGGGAAAAAAAATTTTTACGAGGTTTAACGAAAATTTAGGATTTCATCACACTAATGTGCCTTTTGCAGAAGCACTTAAGAGGAGCCGGAAGCCCAGTTTAATGCTCGAGAAACTTAAGCGAAATACTGCGCTGTACTTGAAGTTTCGTTCTACACGTGTGCATTAAAGTAAGGCTTAAAACTACTAAGAGCATAAGCCTTTAAAGTATGGCAGTTTTATCTAGTTTTTGCTAATTAATATCAAACTATAATTGTAAGACAAGATATTTATCTATAAATTAGATATATTTATCACAGCTAAATTTCTGTTTCAACTTTATAACTACTTGTTAACCCTTTCAAAGGGAGGATATATTTAGATCCTCCATAAGTTTAGGAGGTTTCAAAGGGTTCTTTTCATTTCATTACTAATTCAATATATTAATATAAAACTTTTGCAAAACCGTATTAATAACCTTTTGCAATACAGAGTTATAAAAAAGTTCTTTAAATCCATCAAATTTCTTTCTGCCATAATAAATTATCCTAATTACCATCTATCACAATTATGTCTGATAAAAGTAGAACTGTTCTACTCGAAATAAAATCAAAGCCCAGTCGAATTTTTATCTCACGCAAACAAAGTTCAACCAAACTTTTACAAAATAAGCACCAACCTGCAATGACGACGCGAGCGGTGTGACTAATCTGGCCCTCGCCGTTGCGCGCGATGCAGGTGTAGTCGCCGATGTCCTCGGTCTTGATCATCGAGATCCGGAGCTCGGTGCCGGCGTTGATGACCTTGACCGTCGAGGATGGCTCGACCGGATTCGCGTCCTTGTACCAGAGCATCTCCGGCGTCGGAGTGCCCTCCGCTTGGCAGGTGAGGATTATCGCGTCGCCGAGGTTCACGTAGATCATCTCCTCGGGGGTGATTGTGAATCTGGGCGGCGCTGCAAATGTTTTAAATGCAGTTAGTTCATTTGGACGAAGACACTTACGGTTAGTGATGTTATGGTTTTCCGGGAGGCTGATAAGATTCAAAGAAAAGTGAAAATTAACGTAATTGGTAAGAATAAATGGTAGGAAGAACGAAATTTAGGTATACGTTCAATTTCGTTTGAGTGATCCTATAGCTTAGTGGTTAGACATTAATTCTTTGTTTAATTACATTTAAAAGTTTTAATAAGATATAAATTTTTAGTTTTGTGAAAGTACAGTTGATATTATTTGACAAATTGATATTTTTTTACGAAAAGAAAGGGTTATTTACATTTAACTTAAAACACAACTGTTTGAATTTGAAGACTACTAACAAGAACCTAAAGAAAAAACATACCGTGAACGTCCAGGTGAAACCAGGTACCATTTTTGTTACTATTCGGTGACCGGTTGAGGAAGACGACTTTGCACTCGTACCATCCCTGATCATTCTCCTGAATATTGGTCAGATTGAGACTCGCGACGCCGTAGGGCGAATTCGGGCTGACCTTGGAGACGCGGCCTTCGTAACCCTCGCCGCTGTGGGTCGGGTATGACTCGTACCATATGTATATAGGTATCTCCTGCCCCTTGCATCAACATCAACAAGCAACATAAACGAGAGATCGGCAATTACCGTTTCAAGCTCCAACCTGACGCAACTGCTCGACCATTTCCGTCCCCGAAGTATACTTTTATGTTTTTTCCATGCTTTTTTTCCCGCTATTGCGTCAGATTGGAGTGCTTAGGTGATACAATAAATGTCACAATATGAATGCAATGACGAGAATGCAAGTACTGAAATGCTCCGGCTGATGAATAATCGAGCGTCAAAGTGAAGTGCGTTACATGTACTTGGCTCGATTGTTCTAGATTTTTGAAATATTGATTTCGAATACAGAATGACATTAATGCCGAAGCTGTAAAATAGTCTGTTTATTCACAGCTAATGACACAGTTAAATCGTCCAATCAAGCACGTCAATTACATTTTTTTATTCATCGAAAAATTTCACTTTTTGTGTAGTTTATCCATCAGCGATGATAATAAGCTGCGTGCATGAACGCCACAGAAATGAACAAGTGCACGTTCCGTTTGTAGTAATGACAAGTAAAAAAACATGTTAGTGAAATTAATGACACTTTGAAAGAAATGCAATATTAGAAGGCAAAAAGGTGAAGCATAGGAAAAATGCCAAAAATCATGCGATTTACCAACGATATTTGTAAAAAAAAAAGCTGGTTTCAAGGGAGAATGGGAAATTGATGGAAAAGTATGAATGTGGATTAGGATGTAAAGAATACTCAATACTTTAATTCCAATTTTTTATTCTACAAATATATCAAAAGAATTATTACTCACAGTAAAACGTGCCTATTAAGTGATAAGCCAAAGAACTGTATATATACACATTTATTATCTACATCAAAACATCAACCTTAGAAGCGAAAAATCCTCAAGAAAAGTTTAAAGTGTCTCGAGCGATTGACGGCTTTACAATGGCGTTCTCAGCGACAATCTATTTTCCATCGTTAAAAATTGAATGTATAAATCAGCTTGATGCCTCGTCCTTAATTTTAATTGCGAAATGCGCGTTTCGTGCGAAAGCAAAGGAAGGATCGAGGGGAAAAAAGAGAGAGAGAGAGAGAGAGCAGCTCGGCGACTGGAAAAATCATAATAAAAAGGAATGGGAAAGGGAAAAAGCGAAGGTTCTCTCGCTTAAAAGCGCGGAGGGGCAATTCGACGAATCAAAGCGACTCTTGAGCCAAGTTGAAAGGAAGGGATGTCGGTCGGGTTGAAATGGAAAAAGTCTGGATTTCAGTGAAACTCGGATTAGCAAATGTGCTCAGCTCGTTCGACGACGTTGAGTGAAAAAACGGAGGCAAGAGATAAAGATAACGACCGAGAGAGACAGATTACTGGGGGGTATAGAAAAAGGGGGAAAAACTTTTTCAAAAGCTTGTTAGGAATTTTTCAATGCCTTTTTTTCAGTCCGTTGTGTTTTAGAAAAAGTTACTGTTTTAATTCGTGGAAATGGTAAAGCTTTTGAAATTGACCCGTTCACGTCTGAATTCAATCAGGCCAATTAATGCATTATTTTTCGAGGTGCTTTTAACTTTTTGTAAAACTGTGCTTTTCATTGAATTAAGTTAAGTCAGTTATAATCAATAAAACTGAAATTTTGGAACGAGTCGTGTGGATACATTTTTTCAAGTAAAATATAAAAGTTGCAATATAAAAGTCACAATAAAATATTAAAATACTTCCCCCGATGTAAAAGCACATAAAAGATTTGCGATATTTACAAAAATAAACCGTATCCAAAGCTTTCGAAATCCAACGGGAAGGTAAAATAAATAATTTACGAAGAAACGGGAAAAAAACGTGATTGGAGAAAAAAAAAATGGGGCAGTAAGAAAGCCGGTGAAAGCGCAGCTCGCCGGGCAAAGAAGATAAATAAAAACTCGAGTGCAAAAAGGTAAGAGGGGGAGGGAGGAGAGAATGCACGATACTGGAATAAATTACGCGGCTAAAGAGTTCTTCCGGCGTCTGCCTCTCGCGCTTGTCGACTGCTTTTTCGCCGTCGTCGCTATTTTTGCGGCCCGTATCTCCCTTCTACCGAAGCGCGGAGTAAACATCCTTAACCTATTCATGAAAAGGCGCCTCTCCGGCCCGATAACCCCGTAAGTAGAGTCGGACACGATGTAGAATACTAATATTCGATGTACGCCGGGGATACTCTCCTTAAGGAACTTTGGTTTATTGCCCGAGCCGCTTGCTTGTGAAAGCGCTAATAAATTAATTAAGTTCCGACGCCGCTATTGGAGTTGGGAGTTAATACTTAACGGGAGTAGTTTTCAGTTAAGCTCGTATTACAAAGGATATCGTTTTGATTTACATCGCCGGCTTTGATCTTCCAATTTTCATGAATAAGCGAGGCGGAGTGCGAGTTTTTTTTTCACTCGGCAGCGGGGAATTTTCATTTTCGAATATTTCAAGTATGCAAATGTTTTTTAAATAAGTGGATGACTCCCGGGGCAGAAATGGTTAGAAAACGAAGTGAAGAAGTCAAGTGGGTCAGAAAGCTACTCGTAAAGCTCCTCTTCTTTCTCTAAATTTTTAGATGAATTTGCAGATCTCAATTATTTCGTTTTAAGGAAATGCAGACGAAATATTTTCGTCCGTCCTCCTTTATGAAATTGAAAAGGAGAAACTATCGGAATGGAATAACAGATTGGACTGCTGACTGATTAAAAATATGGAAAAGCGCAGGCGAATCTTGTTAACTCGCCTCCCCGAAGAAAACCGTGCGCTCGTATATAACGTTCAAGTTACATCTGGTCAGTTTTCTTACATCGAAAAAGTGAAGACCCTCCTCGAAGCCCGATGTGGGTCAGGATTTTCAGCTCTCGGGGAAAAGAGAGGAGCAGCATAGAAACTGGTAGTCCCGACGGGTAGGTTTTGATAATTTATCCGTAGAACAAGAGGAAGAAAGAGAGAAGGATGTTGAAGTAACATTGTGCGCCGAGGTAACGAGGAAATAAAGTTAAGAAACTACTCCTGGCCTCCCCTCCTCCCCCCTTTCTTACGAATACCAAATGCACGATATGAAAACTCATTTTGAATTTCCTACGACTTCATTTCCCTTTTACGATTTAAATGCGACGCTCGTCGATAGAAAAAAAAATGAGAGATTTTCTTTTAAATTAAAACTTCGAGACACTTTTGTTTGCTTGCTTTATTAAGTTATCGATTGAAACCGTTCGTTCGACTTCGTTCCTTCAATACAGAAGCACAAAGTTGTTGTTCGAACGTTTCAGCAAAAAGTAAATTTGATAAATAATTTTCGACCAGAAATATTCGGAGAATAATGTTCCAGCGTAAATTCTAAATCTTTCTTTCAAAATTACGGTGACATTCATCGTCACTATACGAAAAATCAGCCCGCATTTTCGAAAAACAGCTTCAAAATTCATATAACAATTCGTTTTCATCAACTCGAAACAGCAACCGAAGCTTTCAAATATAAATCCGGGAGGCACCGGCAGAGCGGGAGCAGCGGGTCTATTTAACGCGACTCCGCCGAAAAACACGCAGAGAGGCTCGCAGTTCCGAGCGCCGCCCAATATATCTCGTCCGGCCTGCAGCAATAATTCGCAATCAAAAACACTCAATTGGTCAGCTCACTTGGGCGCATATAACGCGAATGAAAAAAAAAAAAAAGAAAATCGTCCGGTGCGCGTTAGGGTATATATACACGTACATATCCGCCACAATTGCAACGGGCGAGAGAGAAGGGCGGTAGGCAAAATCATGCGTAATGAGGAGAGGACTCATTCATGGGGGTTCCGCGGCCGCGCGTCAAATGTTTGACGCAAACGCGAGGGCGCATTGGTTCGTTTGCGCTTCGGGGACAGTCACGCTCGGGCGAGCCGTTAAAGCGGACGCTTCATGGCAAATTCATTCGCCGCCGGAGTTTTCAATCTGCCGCCCTTGAAAGCCAATGAAAAATTAATCGACCCTGCATCCCCGAGTCCGAGTCCCTTTATGGAGTTTTCGCGGAAGAGTTCTATCTGGAAACGGGGGAGCTTTGAGGAGGATTTGTTGAGACGGACGTTGATACTCCGATGTCGATCATTTTTTTTTATTTTTTTTTTTTTTTTAGTTTGCTTTGGTTTGCGAGTGAATATTTTATAGTCGACGGCTGCTTTTGAAAACGTTAAGCTGAGAGCTTTGAGAAAGTAGCTTTTCCAAATGGGTTTGTAATTTTGTTTACTTGTTATTGCGTGCAATTTGAACGTGTACTTTTTGAAAAACTTTGTTGATTATTAATCTGCCGGTTGCTTTTTTTTTTTTGTAATTCATTGCCTCGCTGGGAAGATCAACCTGAGATATAAAGCAAAGAAGAAAAATGAAATAGGGTCACGGCGAAATTGCTTTACAACTTTGGTCTTTCTCAATTTAACGAAAGTGCGACTTGCAAAGAAAATTTAATTAGCACTCTCTTAAGGATTAATATATATTTTACTTAAACGAACAAAATAGTTTTAAAGTAAAGTGCCTTAGAGCCTTTGATTAATTAAAATTCTCACTTCTCCAAATGAAATGCAGAAATATTGTTAAAAATTATTCCATTCTCATGCAAATATACACGGGAAAACTTTAATTAATTCGATCGTTTAAATTTTTACCTACAAGGAGGGTTGACTCAACTAACGAAATAACTTACAATTCAGCGCAGCCATCAGAGTCCAGAAAAAAAAATAACAATTTAATTAAGAAATTACAAAAGTTACTCCGGAACTTAAACATTTATCTCAAGCGTACGTTAACGCTTTACAAAGTTCCGAGCGTAAACTCGGATAAATGTAGCGAGCTCGTAATTAAAGCATCTGCATCGTGAATAAGCCACGTATTGCGTCGGCGGCCGCGGCACAGAAGCCGAGAGAGAGCGACAAAAGTTCCACTTTCATCTGTCGCGAGCTCATCAACATTTCATAAGGGATCGCCGTCGCGAAATTCGCGATTCCGCAGAGGAAGAAGAAGGAAAAGAAAAAAAAAAAAGCCAACCGGTCGTTCAAATATACGGCCGCCACGGCCGGGGAAAGAAAGACTCGGCGTTTGAGGGTTGATAACCCTGACACGGTTGAGTAGTTACAGTCCGAGCGTCGCTACTGGCTGCATTATGTATCACGACCTCCTAACCGCTCTCTTTCTCTTTCTGGCTTTAGTCGCCCGATGGCTGCTCGTCCCTTTCTGGCTTGGCCCGAGAGCCGTACAAGGCGGAATCAATGCCGCGGCGGAACGGCGCGCGGCTTTTTCCTCTAATTTTTTACGTTTTATCCCCCCCTTTGCCATTGCTCTCTCTCTCTCTTACTTTTTCAATCTATTGGTCATTCTCTTTCATCTATTCCGGGACGTAATGCTGAATAATTATGCGCCGCCCGGCTTTTTTCTGATCGCTTAGTTTTAGCGGCGGCAGAGAAACGTTCTTTCGTGCTCGTTTGGTTGAATATGTCGAGGTATTTATTTTGCGCGAGCTCTGCGTCGATTGAGGGCTTAAACGTTCTGTTCGAAAGAAATATGTTTATTTTAGGCGACTTTAATAAAGTTTGAAGAGAGTTTTTACGGTTCATTATTCTCGTTCTGGTTTTCATCAATTTTGCGATACTTCGCAAAAGAAATTAAATGTAAAATGATACACTCTGATTCGAGGAAAACAGCGTTTGATTGATTGAAATAAAATTTATATTTTGAAAGAGGGATCCCGGCAGTATTTTAATAACTAATAAATGGGTTTCAAAGTCAATTTATTCTCGTCTGATGAGTGAATCTCCACCTGTTTAAAAAGCATTTTACAAGCTCGTTTCACCTAAAGAGTCTGCAAACAACTGCAAATTCGTGTCAAGATAACGGCAATCCCCGTCATTATCAAAAAGACGACGCGTTCGGAAAACAAACCGAGAAAAATTGCGTTGCCCTTTCGAGAAACGCAATTCCACTTGTCAGTAAACCGATCACAAAAAAGCGCGAACGCTCGCTCGCAAAAACTCTCGACTCGGTATATTTGCCCAGCAAAAACAAGCGGAATTCCTCGAACGAAAATTAATTCCATCAAACGGTCCGAGCGACCAGCGAAAACAGCGTTTTGTCTCTTTCGGAAGCTGGAGCTTTTTCCTAGTGGCACTCGGCGCGTGTCATTCTTTAACGGATCATCGACGTCGGTTGTCGGGGGCCGCGCGGCGGACCTCTCGAGAGGCGGCAGTTTAAGAGGCGCACCTCCTCGCTTTTGAGTGAAACACACACAGAGCAGCAGCAGCAGCAGCAGCAGTGGCTCCGACTTCTCTATTTTTAAGCCAACTACAGGTTAACGCTCAATCGATATCAGCGGCGGCTCTAGACACTCCAACTCCTCCCGTCCTCCTCTTGAGGTTTGAGCCCCTCGGACTTTCAAAAAGTTCTCGTTAAATTAAATTCGCCGACTTCAAGCTGCTACTATCGCGGCGCCCTTCCGAAAGAGCCGGGCCACTTCCCCGGCTCTCGATCTCCCTTTGCGCGAGCGCGGCGGCTATCTTTCTCTCCCGGCGTGTTTTTCTCCCCTTTGCCGACTTCGTCCTCTTTAACTATTTTCGGTCATTGATTTTTCTTCGGCCGAGCGTTTCTTTGATTCCTTTTTTCTTTTTTTTTTTTTGGGCGCCGCGCGGCGCCGGGGCTCTCGATCGCTTGTTTGTTTTTAAAGTCGGTTATTCGAGAGTCAACAATTTAATTCGGCTAGATTTTTATGCTGTTTGCACTCGATAAGTTTTTATCGAACTGGGCCAGTTCTGCTTGAGGCACGGCTTCAAAATAAACTTGATTAATGCAAAACTAGCTCCAGTTGGTTAAAAAAAATGCCGAACTCGCCGTCAAATAATTAGATTATGTGCGATTAAGCAAATGTCGAACGGATTAATTAAAAACTTCCATGACAAGTAGCTTTAAAAGCTCGATATCAATCAGCTAAATTCTCCATCCGAACAATAAATCCCTTAATTTATCGGAAGCTCCTCAAAGTGTATTTCTGCCGATCGAGGCCGGCCATAAATCGTGCCGCTTTATCAGTCTCCCTTTTCTTCAACTCTGTCCTCTTCCTCCTCCTGGAAAAAAGCTCGGAGCGAAGAAACCGGACCCGCACGTCCGTTCCGTATCGAAATTTGCTTGATTAAGCATCGAGCCAATCCTTTCTCCTTATGCTCCGCACGAGCGTCGTAAACAGGGCTCTCTGCCTCCGCTCAGGCTACCACACGTACGAGACAAACGTCCACGTGGGCCCATTGTGGAAAGTCGATCGATTAATCCTGCTCCCCGAGCTTTGTTTGCGGTCGGAGCTCGGAAGCGATCGTATATACCTCCTTCGGCGGGGATTGAGTCTGCGAGGGGCACGAAGGAGGAGGTTTGTTCGATTGCTCGTGCTGCTTATGCGCCGCGCGGCATTCGGGGATGCACCGGCTTTCTATGTTTGACTTGTACGGGCTTGTAATGTACTTTGCAGGTAAGTTACGGCCGGACTCTGGGATAGGGCTGTTTCTTGGATCACTTGCTTGATCAAAGTAAAAAGCCTATTTGTACGATTTGCTTAATGCGTAAATGAGGAATCTTCGTTTTAATCGTCAAAGAAATTATTAAGAATTTCACCTTTTGTAGGAAGCTATCAAAACTTTATTCAATTTTTAATATTTTCATTTCGCAGATTTAGCGAATTATAAATTTAAATGGCAATTTCCGCGCGTTCAAGAGGTTATGAAAAGACAGGCGCGCGCGGCTTATATTACGAGAACGATTGCGCGCGCGGGATTTTTTAATTGTTTCTCGCCGCGATGGTAATTGCTCTTGAAATAAACGAAACGCGCAATTCCAATTTAAGCGGCTCTCTCTCTCTCTCTCCCTCTCGCATCCTCCAAATACTAACAATAAAAAAGGGGGCGAGAGAAAGAGGTGGCGGGAGAGAGCGCGGATAGAAAGGCGCTCGCGATATATATAAGCGGGAGGGGGGGGATAAAAGGCGCGTCTAGAGCAGAGAAAGAGGAATCAAAGCGCCACCGCCGCCGAGTCGCGGCTTCCTCCTCGCGAGCTCGGTTCTTTGTCCTTTTTTTTTTTCAAACTTTCCATTTTAATTAAACCATTTCACCGGCTCGCGTTTACTCCCGCGGACAATTAATCTGTTAAGTGCCGAGCCTCTAACCGCGCTGGCTCTTTATTTCTCTCGGCGTCGATCCGCCGATTTTACCGCTCGTTAAGCGACGCGCGCCTCTTTTCTTCGCCGCCCGGCTCTGGGAAATTTGCATTCCAGAAACGAAAGTCCGATGTCTCCTATCCGCCGACTGCGGCATTGTCAATATAATAGCTCCGCGAAGTTGCGAAGCTCCTTCGTGCTTCCGAAGGGAGCGTAAATTGAACCGACTACTGTCGTCTTAAGACTGCCTTCGGTCTTCAGATTAAATATTACTCCGCCGAGCGTAAACTTATTACCGCTAAAGCGCACAATGGAATTCCAGAGTTTCGGATTTCTTCGTTGTTCAAATTCATTGCTTTAAAACATTCTAAGTTTGCGTTTGATTTGACTGACGGAAAAATGTCCGCTCAAAGTAAAGTCTCGAAAGTTTATGTCGATTCGAAATGAGATGTTCGCCGGGAGATAACGTCAACAGAGACTTTCGGAGATAACTCCCTTTTTTTTTCCTTTTACAAACAGCAGATTTGTTAGCGTAAGAACGGTTAAGTAGATGCTAAAGTGTAAAACATTCCGATTCGAGCGAACGAGAGAGAGAGAGAGAGAGCCGCGAATGAATATTTAAAAGGGTGGGATGAATCATACGAAATTTTTTGTTATCAAAGCCCACACGGCGGCGTGCGCAGCTCGGGTTAGAAAAGGGAATGGCTTAATTAAAATTAGCGATTCATGAAATGTCTCGCAGGGGAAATTTATTCTGCATTCGTAATGGGTTCGAGACGCGACGTGATAGTAGAAGGAAAATAGAGAAAAGAGTCGGAGAAAGGGGGCAGAAAAGGAAATGCAATGTAGTTGGAAGGAAGTATTTGTTGAAAAGAGATAAAACGTAGACGATCCGCTGCTACTTTTCTAAATTAAAATTTAGTGCACCTTGTCGAAAGCATTGAGCGAGAGGTCTTGAAAATTCGTAGCTTAAATCGTCAAATGTAACTAATTGATATAATCTTTTAGAAAATTTACGAAAGCGTAAATTTGATTTAAAGTTTCTTGAAGCGTTCAAGCGACTAAACTGCACGTTTGTATAAGTACGCGTATCTTATTTTAAATGCATTCACTTGCCTCGCACTGCTATTTGTAAAGTTGATCAAGTACTTAAAACTTTGCTGTAATAAGGCTAAACTTAAATTTCAGTAAACTTCGATGATATCAGTGCACGTTAACTTAATCATACTTCAATTCGTACAAATTCTTTCACTTTTGCTTTATTGATGTTCATGTAAAACGTGTCAGTTAATAAATTATCAGATATCGCACGTTTATTTATAAATTTTAATTAGTAAAATAAAATTTATTTTATTTCCGATATGACACAATATTTTATCGTATTACATTTAAACTGACTGTAGTCAAAATAAATATCATAAAACAATCCTTCTTCTCCATTATACTTTACGCTATTAAACTTTTCCCGATTTCAAAGTAAAACAGGAGCAACGGACAGATAGAAAAAGCAGCCGTGAAAGAGAAAAGGGATACTGGAGCAAGGAACAAGAAATAAACTCCAGGAGCTTCGCAGCATTGCCATTAGACCGACTGACCTCATCTGACGTCTCGAAATAAATTAATATTTCTCCCTCTCTCTCTGTCTCTCTGCCTCCTCCTACTTCCCGTCTCGAAGTCGATCGCGGAGATTTACGCTTCTTCGAGAATTTCCTGCTCGCGAGGAGAGTATAATTAGCCCGAAAGGGAGGAAGGACGAGTGGATTTCCACTCGTCTCCGGCCCCTCTTCGGATTGCGCAGACGCAAGGATGAGCTAAAAAGGTTACGCCGTTGTTGGGTGGAGGATCGGGGGAAGAAGACTCTGCCGCTCCTTGGCAGAGTTTCTCTGTTTGCCGAAGCGGTTTCTGAAGGGACGCTGAGGCTATTTTCCCGATGAAAAGTCAGAAGGCCGAGGGTGAATGCTTCCTTTGAAGGGTGACGGCTTTTTTGAGGGGCTGCTTTTTTAAGATGCATGGCTGGACGAAGTTATTCCATTAGAGATAAGGATCGCGCTGAACACTTTGAAGGGGATCAAAATTTGTGGCTATTTTTGATTGCAGACCTGGAAGAAGTTCAAGAAGATTGTTTTACTAATTTACTATAGTGCACTCAAGCAGTATTAAAAAAAGAAAGTCGGAGACAATTTAATATTTACAACCTTTATAAAGAGCTTTTAGCCGCACGAGAATTGCCAAATAAACAAATTGTTTTTCCGCAAATGGAATCTGAAACTCTGTTAATGGCACATCGGGAACAGGTAGCAACGGGGGGAAAAGGGAGATCAGAAAAAGCCGTTGAATTCCATAGATTACGAAAACTGTCATTCTTGGCTCGAGCCTGAAACTGGTTAAAGAGCGAGTCGGAGGGATCGAGAAAACGTCCGCTCTGTATACCGAATGCGTTCCTACGTAGAACGACTGCGCGCGGAAAAGCCTCGCGCGAGCAAAAGAGAGAGAGGGAGAGAGAGAACGAGTAGAAGTGCCGGAAAATTGAATTGCATCAAGCGCGAGGGACTCGAGCGCATTTGCGCAGTTGACTCGTGTCTCCATTTGTTTCATCAAATTACGTTATACGCGCGGAGAGAGTTTCCCTCTTTTCTCTCCTCCGTCCTTAACCGGCGGAGAGAATTCGAGCGGCGCGGGCGTTTCGAGAGCCGGCAATACTACCAATGAAGAAAGCGCCTTTTAACTGCGCCCGCCTTTGATTAACGTCGAGTGCGCCGGCCCGCCGCGCGGGGCTGCTTCTTTGATTCGACCGGCGCTGAAAACGCGCGCGGCATTTTCGCGGGGCCTCGCGCGCGTGCTCTCGAGGGGGTGCTTGTTTAATTTGTGAAATTTCGCGATGAAGATGAGGACACTTCCGGGGCTCTCGCTGCGTTTGCTTTAAGCGCCGTTTATTTGGGCAACCGTCGAGTTGTTTGCTCAAAATAAAGTCATCTTGGCTTCGACCTCTTCGCTAACTGGAAAGTGGGCATGATGTTTGCCGTCGTTCAGGAAATTGTGACACTGTAATTCAGGTTTTTCTGCGCGTGGAGTCTCGTGCTCGGGAGGCTATTGAATTTAAGCGTACTTTTTAGTCACTGTAATTGGAAGTAATTCAGTTTCGTAATAAATCGTTTTCGGTAGTAAGTAGTAACTTCGAGATATGCTCAGACGTAGCATCGTACGTTAATAAAACCATGCGAATGAAGGTAAACAAATTTTTTAGGTCTGGTTTAATTAATCGGACAGTCAATTTACGGCGAAACTTTATTTTTTAAACTTTCGCTGAAGCCGTCCGCTAAAATAAATTCCGAAAAAGCAAAATCGAAGTCTAATCGGGCGCTCAACTCTGCCTTAACAAGTTTTCTCATAAAAACGTTCAGGATTCAGTGCGCTCAAATTGAATAATATTTTTCTCGAGCTAAGCGCGTTTCGCTTATCACCGCGCTTTATCTCGGCGCGAGATTCATTAATCTAAAAATGCTCGCGTTGCGCAACTGTAAAGCGCCTTTTTCCTCGTCCTCCCGCGTCCGAGATAGAGAGAGAGAGAGAGAGAGAGAAAGGGAGAGACAGGAATAGGTAGTCGCGAAAACGCGGCTGCACTTTAGCCCGTAAACGACTGAGGTTATTTATGAATAAAGCGCGCGGCAAAACAGTGCTGCCGGTATTGCAGCCCAATCCTAATTCATAACTCCGGCGTACAGCGGGAAACAATGGATGGGGGGAGCTGTACTTCTACATTAATTTACATTTCCCTGGCGAGAAGAAGGCTGAGCGTCAATGTAATCATTGCGGTAAATGAGCTGTCTTTATGGGGCTTTTAGTCATTGACTGTATTTGGAAGCTTTTCTTAGGTGTACGTAAGCATTGTGAAGAGTTTTTCGTTTCTGAATTGTTTAAAAGCAGTACGTAAGATACAATTGCTAAAAAGCTCTACGTTTTCTAGTTTATTATTTGGTAACAACAACGTACTATGGCCTCATATTCACGTTGAAATTTTTAAAAAATGAAACTGAACGTACTTTACGTTGTATAGCTCTAAGAGCTCTTTTATATAGTCAAGCTTACAATGAAAGAGCTTACATTCACGTTCATTCACCTGAAAGAGAAAATCTGAGTATGCGAGCGCTCAGAATGTGTTCTTCAAGTATATCCGGTAGCAATGTTTTACGTGAATTTGCACAAGATGTATTTCTTAGGTAAAGAAAATTCAACAGTTATTATCTTGAAATCTTCACGAAATTTTAAACTTAAATTTTAATCGTAAACTATGCCTTTTACAAAAAAAAAAGCTTAATATTACATAAAGCTATTTTTTTATTTTGCAGAAAATCTTGATGTTAGCTTGATATCTTGATAAATTAAATCAATCCAAATACTTAAAAAAACTCGTCATCGCAACTTACTCTCGGCAGGTGAGTTCGAAAAGAAGCTCGCCAACAGACACGGATTCAGGGGTTACTTTTGTGCGGCAGGCAACGCATTAAGCCAGACGCGCATAGAACGCACTTTCGTTTGTCACAGCCGCAGAGTAAAGGGACTGCCGCTGCTTCCGGACTGAGGTAAAGCGAAGTGCATTTGCACGCAATGGCGGCGGCGCCTTCAAGCTCAGGACTGCGTACCGACGAAAAGTAGCGCACAAAGACCGAGAGAGACAGAGAGGGAAAGAGAAAATGCGGGCTGAAAAAAGAGAGGCGAGAGAGAGAGAGAGAGAGAGAGAGAGAATTAGTTGCCAGTGACAGCGAAATCTCCTTGCTCGTGATTTATGCGGACTTTTTTGACTTTCGGATCGGTTTGTGTTTGTAAATAGGAGATGACCGCAAAAAATAGGTCCGTCGCCGGGGCTCATTAAGCTCCGGCTTTGCTTTTCGCTTGTTTAAAATATTTCTGGCTTCTTGCGCGGCTCTTTTAGCTTTCTAATTGTTTCTGCGCGGCGAGTAAATACGAGGAGATAGGACGAGGTCGTAAATTTAAGGTTCTTTTTTCGCGGGAAGGGTGTCAAGGGCTGATTTCGCCGAGATTCAAGGGATTAGCCGGTTAATTTTTCATGTCTCGGAGCCGACTGCGCGGCTGTTCATGTTTAATGCGGGAGGCGTACTTTTGGTTATTCTTCCTTTTTTCAAAAAGTAAGCAGCTTTGAGGGTTCTGCATAATGGATGCGGAGCAGAAGTAAGCCCTGCTTGTTTCCTGGCTCATTTTTATAAAACAGATGCTGGTATTACGAAATAAAGCTGTAAGCTTAAATTTTGTAAATACTTATTATCCGATCTAATAATTTGACACACGTTATTTTTTTTCGCAATTAATCTTTCAAAGTAGCCGTACTGAGCCGAAACCCAAATCAGCCGTTCAAAATCACACCTAAATGGACCTCAAACGCTGCAGTTAACGCAGTGTTCTCGGATTCTCGGTGCAGAACTTTCACCACCGGTATTGTTACTTTGGTAAACCAAAAGGAGCAAACAGCTGCGAACGAGAATCGGGCTAAATGCGTCGGTAATGAGACGATCATGCCGATGGCAGCCGGAATCGATCAATTAATTACAGATCTACGAATGCGCGCGCACTTCGGTTTGCGGTGTCAATATTGAATTCATGGATAATGCATTCGGCTGTCCTCGTCGCTCGATAATTTATCGAATTCGCAGCCAATCGTTTTGCAATGGATACACGAGATTTATTGTCAACGTCGACGGAACGAGGTTATCTATTTTTGCGGGATTGACCGAGATAATGATGGATAATAGATCGACCTTTTCACTCGCGGCAGAATGTCCCGGGTTTAAGTCTCGCCTCGAGATTTCACGTGACGATTCGATATTTATTTTCGTTCGTTTTAGAATCATTCATGCGGGAAAGGTATGTTTGTACGTTGGATTAACGTTTGCTACTGATACAATGGGTTCAACTTTAATTTATCACTTTTAATTTATCACTTTAGGCACGAGATTAATGTCGGGATTATTGGAAATTAAATTTTTAAGGTACAGAAATATATTTTATAATATAATATACTGTACATAAGCATCAGACATTACGAATATTAATGTTATATATATGACACATTTCTAATTAATACTAAACATTATTCAAGATTTTAAGAAGGAATAGTTAGTTATGGAGATTACAGGTAAGGATAAAAAATTATTTACAAAATAGAAAAATAGAAAAGCGTGCACAATATTAAAAACAAACTCAACATATAAAGATGCTTCAACACCAATATTTAAAATACAATGTCTACAACTACCTAGGACTACATGAAAAATACACCATTAATCCAAAAAGACTACTGTAAATTTTGAAAATAGATCGAAAGCTTACAGAAATAATACATGTCATTTACCAAATCAACAAATCAATTACTGTTAATGTATGCAAAGTAAATGCTGTTAAGTCTGGTATATTTATGTAAGTATGTGTTAAAAAAAACGTCACTTTACTGTTCTGCAGGACGACATGCATGAGAGCGGAGTTTGAAGAGAGACAGAGACGCGATGTTATGATTGAAAAATTTTATAAAAAAAGGAATTTCGAGCTCATACTACGGCGAAAAATCTTCAGTTTAGTTAATCAATAGGTAATTCAGTTTCAAAATCGAGAAATTTTATGAACTTTGATTCTAATCGCCTTAGTTCAATGAACTCTGCATCAAGTATTCTCAGGAAGTATGCAAGATGAAAACTTTATTCGAATATATATTAAAATGCTAATGAGATGAATCGCGCTACAGTGAGTCAACAGTCGATCGAGTGATTGATGGTGAAGTCATTAGTTTCTCTAAAGAAATTGCATAGTCGAACGTGCTCTGCCCTCCCAATTCCGGTAAGAAACGTACATTGCATACATGAAAAAAAAAACTCTTTGCTTCAACTTTCCGAAATCAGGAAAACAAAAAAGTCAACAAAATTAACATCACTATTCTGTGTACGTGTGATCGACTTTCTCTGTGTACCGTAACAGCAATGTTGTCGAAATCACCAATAAATGTATAATATATATCGCGTCGTGCGACATTGTATTGTGTGTATTCAATATGCATTAAGAGTCGAGTTTGTTTGTAATCAACAAGAAACAAAAATGTTAGTAACGTCAAAAGCAGCCTTGATATATGTAATAATAATAAAAAAAAAAAAACAAAAAAATAAAACAGACAATCATCTCGACAAAAGAATTGTTATACATCGACAAAAAAGACTCCTTCGATGCTTGACACAATGTTACGTTACGTGTTCGAGGGCTCGCCCATCTTGCAGCTCGCTGGTGCCGGACGCACTTCGCCAGCGCACTTTTTTTTGGGATTACCCGGAAGTGCACCCTTTTCACTATCAAAGGTAGCTTTGATGTGGCGATTATTATTTTTTGTTGCTGCGCTTTTACTCGAAATACTTTTTTCGGATTTACTAGTTAGCTTTGACGTCGTCGACGAGGATTCCGGTATTCGTTTGCGTTCGCATTTGCCATGATTTAATTGGGTCGTTCATGAAAAATCTTTGCTTTAGTTTTGAAATTTATTTTTTGCAAGCTGGATTTTTCAAATGGTTTGTCATTTTTCGAAATGTAAAATAATGAGAAAAAGTTATAAGAAGGTTATAAATTTTAATTACAACTTTTAAATTAAAATTTTCAATATTTTTTCTTTCTATTTTTTCTTATTATTATTATAAAAGTATAATAATCATGTTTAGTTTAACAGCACGACTAATGTTTAAATATCAGAAACGTTATAAACAACCCAATTATTATTCCTGTTACACAATATTTGTAAAACTTACCTCCGGAAACCCCATAAGACTGACAAAAATTAAATTAACAACAATTTTTGGAACTCTATATATAATTATTATTATATTAGGTATCAGTAATTCAGTTGTAGCAAAATTAGTTGATTTAATTTTTCAAGAAAACTGTAAAAAAAATATTATTATCAATATCAATTTTGTTTAATTGATAAGTAGAACTATAAATAGAAGAATTTGGAGATGGTAATTACAACTTTTTATGTCAATTATAGATCATTAACTACTTTTATGAAGTTTACTTATTACTAATAGATAGCTTTACAACTAATTATTACTTTGTCTATGTGAAGCAACCAGTAAGATACCAATAAACCAATAATGTATTCCTGAAAAGCGATAATTCCAACTGTTTTATATTATCTTAACCAGTAATTAATAGCAAAAACAAGTGAATCTTCAAAACATTTAATTTTAAAAATTGTAAAAAATGTTTTGAAGATAATCGTATTACCCATTGCACCCAAAGATTTATACATGCGACTATTTACAATTTCTACAAAACTAGTTGGCCATTATGGCTTTTCCATAACTTTGCATTTACAGAAGCTTTTGGAAACAATATTTTTACATAGCTGAGAGAAGCAGGCTATCCAATTCCTGCCGTGTCTCTGGAAAACCCGCAACAAGGCCCAGATCCCACTATAATAGAGTCACAGAGGTTTCCGGAGAAGTGTGATCGAAGAAATAAAGTGAGACGACGAGGTTAAGCATTTGAACCCATATCACCAATTACCTTCTTGGGAACCAAACTCGTTCCACCGCCAAACAAAGTAATTGCTCATATCCGCTCGTGGAAAAACAATCGTTCCCGCCTGCATCTCAGACGAAAACGTTCGCTTTTCCCCATCAGGAGCGGTTCAAACTGCCGCCCCTCGGGCTCTCTTCGATACCGTGAAAAAAGAATAGACGTGGCAAACGTGTTGCGCTTGAGAGCGGCCGAGGGCCCCCTTACCAAGAATCCTACGTCGATGGAGCGGTTCTCGGCTTTGGCGATGGCTGCGGCGTTCAGGAGCTTAGCCGCGGGCGAGTTGGCCGGCACCAGGAGCGCGCCCCGGGCCAGGGGGGCGGCCCTCGACTTCAACTCACGGACAGAGAGCAGAGAAGTGGGGGCATTGGTTTGCTGAGTCGCAGCCCGATATCGTACCGTGTCGCCTACCTTCTTCTCCCACTGGAGCACGTACGGCACCGGGTGCTGGTCCGGGAACTCCACGTGGCAGTTGAACACCACGCTCTCGCCCAGAATCGCCGTTATGTGCACTGCCTCCTGGTGGTTGCACAGACCTGCAAGAGGGAAAGGTGAGCACGTTAGTCATTTTTAGTTTATGAAGCAGACTAGGACTAGACCACTCGGGCGATGAGTGGTGGTAATGAAACTAAATTATTAGGTTGATGGTTAATTTTAATTTATTCGTTTTTGAAAATTTTTGCTAAATTAAGCGTTATAATGCTGGTGGCGTCGAGGAATAGAAGAGAATTTCATTCGCAAAACTGCACTTCACGGGAAAATTAAGTGGGCCAAGAGGTCGTGTAATGTGGATCGAAATTTGAATAATTAGTCCGAGACTTTTCGAGTTATAATTTTCCCTTAAGTTTCTTTGCACGCTAGTTGTACTTATGTGCATCAAATTCCTTTTCTCGTATAACTGTTTTTGAACAGCTATAATTTTCCAATTAATTCAGCTATTTAATTCCTACTTTTCATTCTGTTACATGCTTCTGTTATATGCTTCTCATTTTACTCCATTATTATAGTAACTGAAATCCTCTTTGAAATAAATAAATATTAACGAAATTTAATCCAGAAATGTTATACATTTCTATAATTAAATTTGGTACTATTTTATTTTTAAAAACACAAAAGAGATTTCGTAGAGCTAATAAATTTACATGCAGAATACAATAAAGCTCATGTATTCCATTAGAATAAAAACTCTTTATTACAACTCCAGGACTCTGCCATAAATCAATAGCTATACAAAGCAAAAACGTTATTACAGCCCTATAAATTTCAAAGCATGTTACACCTACACACAAGACCTATTAGCAAAGCGCTCGCCGGAATAATTTTTAATAATTTATTGCACCCATAAACTTATGAAAGGCGCAGTCAACAAATCAATCAATAACTATAATCCAATTAGCACTATTTCAGATTCAAAGCCCAACAACGGCTAGGAATACAGACTCCCTGGTAGAGATAAAAGTATCAAAATTGACCAGGAAAGTAAAAAATAGGTATTTTTAATTCCTAGTTACCTAACTTTG
>JAWWEO010000009.1:34083161-34117983 GCA_035582975.1 Ormyrus labotus | reverse complement strand
GGCTGATCTTTATTTGGCAGTATTAAAATCTTTATTTACGTAAATGCTCTCCACGCTTGCACATGCGAAGAGCATTTTGAACTTAAGTCTTGAAGGAAGAACTGAAACAATCGAAAATCGATCTATAATTTTTGCCTTACCATCAGGTGGCAATCCGTAATTTCGCACTCTCGTAAGCGGCCAAATAGAAGGTTAGTTAGTATATAAGACCGTTGAAATCTGATTTATAGTAACATTGTAAGTGATCTTTGGTGATGCGACATATAATTACTCTATTAATTTGACAGATTTAGTCTATTATTTCAATGGAGCCTTTTGTTAAATTAACAGCGACACTTCATTGCTGATATTTAACAGCGCGAATTCGTTGGTTCGACTATATTTTTTTCTCAGTGTATACAGACGCCCTTTTATTTCAAAGGTATAGGAATTCCAGCTAAAATGCACGTTGAATTCTAAGAATTCCAACAAAATTAAAAAAAATTCCCTTTGGTTTGCAGAAAACGCTATTTGCGTTTCAAAAATTGTTTAAACGTTTGTATCGAAAAAATAGGCAATATTTATTAATAAAAAACAAGTAAGAGCCAGTGAGAAATAGCGGTCGCCTCTTTCCTATGCAATTAAAACTTGAAACGCTGGTAAGCCCTGCACTAATTAGGCAGGTCACACAATAAATGACATTAAGCTTAGCCGACATAGTCCTAGTAAATCCTCGTCAGCGTTATCCCAGTTAGCCTCATTATGTTAATTTCGCCAGCATCCGTTAATAACTGCGCGAATCTTTCGCCTCTTCTCAATATTCTCCCCCGAAACAATGACCGAGTCCCGAACCCCGTAAAAATTAAAGGACACCAACCAAGACCGAAAACCCCGGGCTATGTCTCTCGGTCGAAAAACCGAGCGTCACTTTGCGGCGCAAACTCGCGCAGCGCCGCCCGACCCAGTTACAGTTTTCGCACCCAGTTAGCCCGGTTAAGAGTTAAGCGTCCTTTGGCCGGCTAAATAAAATCCCTGTCATTAAAAGGCATTACAAGCGCGGCGCCTCGGATCCATTTTACGAGCGCCCTTTGCCCCCGCGCCCCCCCATATTCAGGCGGCGGCGCGCGCGTGCGCCCCAATTAGCGGTTCCTTCCTCGCGTTCAAAGAAGCGGCCCGCCCGAGCTCATCAAATTACCTTGGCTGCGTAATTGCTGCGCAAGCGCCCAAGCAACTCGCTCCTATTAGCATTATTAGCGCCGCGGACGATAACGCTATCGACGTGCCACCGGGGAGAGCCTTTTGTCCGGCGAAACTTCGAGCGCCGTACCGACTGGACAGCCCCTCTACTTACGAGAGCCGTGTTTATCGCTCTATGGGCATGATCGTTCTTATGCAGAGGTCATTTGCAGCAGTGCGCTGGGAAGTGATGGGTTTACGTGGTATTTCGAAAAGTGAACATTGCTGGTGGAGGCGCGTTGACAATGTTGTTGGGGATGGTTGCATTATATACAGAGATAGACGTCAAAACAAATTGTATTAAGTGCCAAGCACGCTAAAATGAAATGCTTTAATTGAGGTATAATAATTTCTAAAATAAACTGAGTTCATATAATGATTGTACTAATTATTATAATTTTGCAGGTAAATAGATTGACAATCAGAAAACTAGGGAATTGTATTTTGCTCAAGGTAAGTTTATAACTTAATATTTGATGTTGAAGTCAACTCAGTTAATTAAGCGAATTTGAAGAAATTACTTTAAATTAGTTCTATAATGAAGGAAGGTTATATAATCACAATCCAAAATCAGATTAATCCTTCCGTTAATAAAACGCAATTAAGAACGAATATCATAAAATAAATTTATAAAGGCTGCTTTTTCAAAATTTCCCAATAATTAGCGAGCACATTATCAACTCCCAGTGTGTTTACCGTAAATTACGCAAACACCACGGCAACCGTTCAACAGCTATCATAAATAATGCCGCTACTCTAACCCATAATGAAATATCATCCCGCACTAAATATCGTCGACTCCCCGGCGAAACTTCGACAACAGCCGCGCGTCGAGCCCCGGGCTCCAAAAAAGCGCCTCTATCCTCAGCTCGCGAATTAAAAGTTCCCTCTCTCCCCGGGGAGAAAGAGAGTCTGTAAAATTTCACGTCGGTCCCGACGCGCCGCGCCGTTCCCTTCGATAACAGTCCCCCGAGCGCGAGAACGGAAATGCTTGGGGGATTAATTCATTCGGGGCTACAAAGTACTCGATCCAATCCCCCCCAGCCCGCGCTCGGTATATTGTCTGGCCAGGCGAAGGCGTCGGATCGCCGCGGCGCGAAATCGCTCGAAATATAGCCGAGGCCTCCGCCCTCGTTATAGATGGAAACTATTCTGTTTATCGATTCCGCGCATAAGTGCCGGAACGAGAGGCGGATGCCGAGGCTTTCGGGAGTTAAAGAGTAATTGATTTTCGCCGGATTCAAGGGATGCTGATCGCGTTGGATAGATTACCGAGTGCTTTTAGCCGTAGGCTGTATATTCCTAGGGAAATACGCGGCGGATATTCGGCGCGAGGCGAATTTAGTTAGATTCTGGAGGGGCTTCTTACATTTTGTGGCATCGACGTCATGTTTACTTGTATTGATAATTTTATGTATAAGAAGTAGGATTCTAAAATTTTATGTTATATGCAAATTCATCCAAGATTTCAAAATACGCATTTAGCGTTTTACATGCAAAAAGAAATTTTTAATTAAAACTATATATAACTTTTTGCAATTAAAATAATTTGCGGAAATCTAAAAATTTTGTATTTGAAACAACTTTTTTTTTACATATTAAAAAGTACAGACTTTAACAACTACGCTCATCCCTTTTGAATGAAAAGAGTGTCGTTTCTTTTTTTAGCTCTAGAAAAATTGATAAGAGAAATAATTTAATTAAAAACTTGCAGCGAAGAAGAATTTAATCATTACAAGCAATTGCAGATGCTATTCCAAGAAATATTGTAAAGTTCTTTCAGCATTCCCCAATGATATCTCGCAAAGAAAGGAAAGCAGCCCGTAAAATACACACAAATGTCGGTCTTTAATTAAAAGTTTTTGCGACTTTTATACCCTTAGTTCCTTTTCCGCTGTAAATAAACAAGTGCACAGAGAGCAGCTAACGAAAAAAAAAACCCCACCGAGAGCCTCCAGTTAATTAAAGATAAAAAGCAGATCGGCGCGAGGATACATCCGAGCAATATTTATTCAAGAGCGCGATGCATTTCTCTCGCTTACGCGCGCACTTATCGGCTCGTCGATAAAGGAATATATCCTCGACTCCGGAAGGCGCGAAATAAACAAATGCGGTAATCCACAAGTAGGAGCCCGCAAACTCCGGGAAACAATGGGCCGTCGAGCGAGAGGCGAGAGTGGCAAAAAAGCCGACACTCGACGTTAAAAGGAAGGAGCAGCTTGCCTGGCAATTGATTTGTCCGGGAAGGAGATACTCTCCGCCATTGACGGATCGAAATCATCCAACTCGTTTCCGTTACTTTGCCGACTAATGCTTTTACGCCGCTTGCAATCGTCATTTAGTGCTCGCCTTTAACGGCAGCTCTCGCTTTTTGCTTCGCGCCGCGGAACGTCGCTAATTACCGACGCTCGAGAGTCGTTGAGGTAAATAGTTGCGTTCGACGTTCGCGCGTGTGAAATGACAGGGATCGATGACGATTGGCTTTTTTTTGCTACTTTTAATTGGGAGCATCTGCGACGGGGTTAATTAATTCTTTTGCCTCGCTGGCTTGATCGCTTTTCGGAATGAGAGCGGATTGAATGCTAAGATATTTACAGTTCTTTGATTTGTCGATGGGTGCTTTTTTTACACCTTTGTGGATCGTTTGTTAAACTAATCGGATGCAATTTAGGTTTTATAAATAAAAAAAAAAAACGGTTACAAGGAGAAAAATGTTTAAGAAAAATTACTATACTCGCCAGTAACTCGAGGACAGTCTTTCAATTAGGGTAAAAAATTACTAAACTTTACATTAAAATTTACTATACGTTTAATAATTTTTGCTAAACTTTTAATAAAAATTACTATAAAGTATAGTAATTTTTTACTCTAATTGAAAGACTGTCCTCGATTTACTGGCGAGTATAGTAATTTTTCTTAAAACGTTTCTCTCCGTGTACTTTGAGTATTAGTTCTTGACAAGTTAGCAAACGTAGGTAGCTTAAATTTTCACTCTTCGCAAATACTTGTACAAATTTTGAATTTTCCACTTTAAAATTCGCCTGCTTTAATTAATAACGACGAATCTTGCAAAGACGCGCAATAATTTAGGGCTCGAAGAGAGCAACGTCTCGAGGCGGGCGAAGTAACGCCCGAAAAATTAGCATCTCGAGCCTCGCGAAAGTTGAAAAGGGCTCTTGAACGAAGAATGGATCTTGGGGGCTGAAAATAATTGAGAAATAAATAAATTACGGGCATTAGCCTCCGCAAGGAAGTTTGCAGGCGGCGGTACAATGGCGCGCCGCGCGGCTTTTCCGTCCCCGTCGCCTTTCGTCGTTATTCCGCGTGTATATATAAACTACGAAACTTAGAAAGAACTTTCTATATTAAACAACTTTTGCCGCTAATTTCGCGCTCCACCCCTTTAGTCGAGGCTCGCCTTTCTCGTCTCTTTTGCCCGCCTTTTTTTTCGCCGTTTTATTCTCCCGATCCCAACTTGACTCTCTTTCTTGGGAGCTGCGCCTGTCGTCTCGAGTCTCTCTCCTTTATCTTTTTCATAAAAATCTCCCCAGATGCCAGAGGAGAATCCACCCTTCTGATCTAGAATTTAATCGCCGTTCTGCGCCTCGGTTTAATTAGACAAATTATCGCTTTTATAAATTGCAGGAACGGTAAACTGGTGGATGGTTATCTGCACCTGATAGACTGGGTAAATTCCATTATGGTTAGATGCATAATTAGTTTATTAAACTTGCTCAACTATGCTGATGCGCCGAATACACCGGATTTGAGGTAAATTATTAGCACCGTCTTAGCTCGTATTTTGTTTAAAAAGCGTTTGCAGATTTTTGAGGTAAAAAATTTTTATTTTCGAAGAGATAAATCTGCCCTGGCTTTGCTAAAATTATTTTAAACATAATCTTGATTAAGCTTTTAGATTTAAATTACGATTATAATACAACTAAAAAATTAATTTAAATAATACTCTTACGAGTACTTTCAAATTATAAGTAGATTTGAATACGAGTCCGCAAGCCTAAAAAGTTAAATGTTTTAGAGAGGATGTAGCAGCTTTAAAGCTCATAATTTATGCCACGAGGTTAAGTGGTTTAGATTAGTTACAGCCGCTGCTAAGCGCATCTTGTCTATGCACTTCAGCTTGACTTACGCACCAACATTTCGCTCCGTTTCCATTTCGAAATACGCCTCCATTAAATTGCGTGTTTGGAAACGACACTTAATTAGACGTGCTTTTAAATTAAACATTTTCTTTCGTCAATTCCAGGATTAAAAATTAATCCCCTCCTAAATGCATTTCAAACTATTTCCCCGACCCGATGCGATTCCTCCGTTCCTTCTTTTTCTCCCAAGATCTTCAATTATCTCAATCTCGTTCAATAGCACGAGCCGCAATGAAAGACGCCGATTCCCAACAACGATTCACCTTTTTTTTTCAAAAGCTCCATCAGCGCCTACAGTCTACCCGGAAAGTCGGTTCGCCGAGAGCAATCTCGTCCGCGGGCCGAATAAACAAGCTCGAGTCATCAGGATCGCAAAAAAAAGAGAGAGACAACTCTCCGTGTCTTCGGTCGCGCGGCGTCCGCGTTTTAATCGCATCAGCCGGGAAACACAGCACCGCCATTAGAGGAGGAACTACCGACTGTCTCACTTCCGCTCGCCGGTGTGCGAATCGGCGCCGCGGCGGCGGCCGCGAAGGAAACCGCGTTTTAATGAAATTAAACGCGCTAATGGGACTAACGAGCCGCGCGCGCTTTGCTTTTTATTTCGTCGGGGATCGGGGCTATGTGTATTACGAGAGATTTGAATGTTTTCTGGCGGTTTTCGCTTTCCTTTGTGGCAAGCTCCTTTTTTTTTTTTTTTCTTATTAGGAAGTTGGTATGTCGCTAATGGAGATTGGGTGTATAGTTATTCGTTGTAACCTCGGATTAAGTTGTAATTAGATTTGCTACCCAGATGCTTTTAATGGTCAAAATTTTAGTTTATTTATATGATCTGCGCGAGTTTATAAGCTTTAATCGGATAATTATGTTATATCTCGAATTGTTTCGAAAATCTTTGCAGATAATTAAAATATTTACTGGAGCATTCGTAATTCTATTTACACTGTAATTTCAGCAGAATTGGATATTCTACCCTTATAATTTCGTAATTTTATTCAACATTACCTCTGAAATGAAAAACTGGTTAAAATTACCTTGTTAGGTAAGAAAGCAAATTTAACTACTTTGCACTGCAAACGATGTTTTGAAATATTTTGGTTTAATCTTGTAATATAATTTTCGTTTGCAAGAGGAAACAATCGAATTCCGAAAAATTGTTTCAGAGAAACAGTAAAAGTGAGAATAATAAAGTTTCGGAGAAACAATTTTTAAGAGTAACGCTGCAATTTGGAAGGTAAAGTTAATACGTGCAGCGGAATTGACAAAAACAAAGTGGCCGAATACTAAACTTAATTACAGGGCGGCTTGCTCGTATTCACTACCGTTCACGGTACATTAAATCACACCGAAAAGAATAAGAGGTGAAAAAGAACTGCGCTCGAAAAAGGAAGTTCCCGCGAAGATAGCGACATAAAAATAAAATGACATTAATTATCTTGCAAAATTTTTAATTCCGTCGTGTCTCATAGTTTTTAATTACAGTATTTATGTACTTATTAAAATTAAAAATAATTGTACATTTTTTAAATATTTTTAATTTAAACAAACATTTTCATTTATAATGAACTTACTTCTACTGTATATGTATATGGATTCGCTGAATAATTTATTTAAAATTAATGCCCACTCCGATTTCAACGTCAATCGCATTTTAATAAATCACAAGCGAATAAACGTTCGAAATTGTCAAACAACGCCTATCTCATCCGAAAATCCGACCCGACGATGAAATTCAAATGAACATTAAACCGAGCAATTAGAGACAGCGTCGATTCGCATTTTGATGAACCATCGCCCCCCTCCCCCGCTTCCCGCGCGCGAAAAACTTGAAAATGTGATCTGGCTTACCGGGCGTGACGAAAAGCACTATGCCGATGATGAGCGTCCTCGTGGCCATCTCCAGGGCGCGCCTGAGGTCCCAGCAGCCGGTCCACCTAAGCCGGTGCCGCCTCCATTCGACGAGGCGTCTGGCCTCGCGGCCCCCGAGCCTCAGACCGGCGCCGGCGCCGTTCTCCTCCGCGCGATGACACCTCCCGCTCTCAAACATGCCGTCGGACGAGCTGCTGCCGCTGCTGCTGCTGCTGTCCTTCGTCCGAGCGGAGCGCAGCCACCGGCCGGGGCATGTCGGCTGGCCCGACACGAGGCACGATGATGACTCCTCGAACGAGGGCCTGTTGGCGTGGGTTTCTTTTGTTAGGCTGGCCGAGGTAGTAGTTTCGAGGTATGTTGGGCCGTACGATAAAATAGCTTCGTTAATCGCGAGTGGAACGAATATGAATAATAAACAATTCGGGGGCTGCTCCGGGTGATAATCGCTTATGCGGGTCTTTAACAAAGCGTTTCATCGAATTTCATATAATTACGAATCGTGGAATTAGGGCGTCTCTTTAATTCGAATATAATATGCATAATAATTATATCGATTCAGTTCGACAATCGTACGGACGAGTTCGTTTGAATATATCCTAAAACGTGAATCGTTACCTATCGTCATCGAAAGGTCGCTGGGCGCTGTGGCAGCGAGGTTGGCCATCCTGCCCTAGCGAGTCCAGGCAGCGCCGACTTCTCGTTCGCGGGATCGCTTGCCGTCGCCGGAGGTGCTCCGTGGCATGTAGCCCTCCTCCGCCCTCCATGCCCCCGCTCCCATAGTACCTAAGCAAATAAACACCGTTTGTTAGGCCTATCGCTGTAGTTGCATATTTTTGGCTGGCAATTAGAAATTTGTAGGGGTTATTTATGTAGTTAATATTGTCGCTTTTCCTCTTGCCGTTTGTCTTTTGTATTAGTACATAAATTGAGCCTGTCGATACATTTTTTTACTACAGGTGACGTAGATTACAATTATTTTTAATCGAAGAAAAGTACCAGAGCTCTTTATGCGATTTCTGTTTTATGAAATTTACGATCTATAAAAGAAGAATTTCTATTTATCTTATTTGTAGTAAAAAATTATTCTTAAAGATTTATTTTGTGCACTAGTAAGAGAAATGAATTTGTTTAAGATACCTCACGTGCAAGAGAGCCCATTTAAGAACTTCGTTATAGTTTTACAAAATCCCGCATGCAAAATTAATCACGTTTGAAAAGCGAGAGAGAAAAATTTCAGTAGAATCCGAGCAAAATGCAGATTTAAGCGCGCGGCAGAGCCCGTAAATTTCAGCGCTAATTTGTTCGAAAAATTGCGAACAGATTTCTTTTAGCGATCCGGAAGACGAACGAGGATCGAAGTAAAGCGGATTCGAAAACGAATTTAAAGCCCGATTGTCGCGGGGCTCTCTCCCGTCGGCGGGGGCGTTAGTACGTTACGTAATTCGCCGGGCAATAAAAATGAAAAGCGTATTGCCCTCTGACCGGAAAGGGGGATTTCCTTTTCTCTCTCCCCGCGCGTCCCTTTAAAGCTCGTCCCGCGGGCTAAAATCAAGTAGATTGCCTTGTCGGAGGCGAATTCGAGATCGCGAGCCGGGGGCTAAGAAACGAATCGCTCCCGCGTATAAGTGACGAGAGAATCGTAGTATATGGCTTTAATCGACGATTCGTATCACGACTCTATTACCCCTGCCTCCCCCCCCCCCTCTCGAGGGCCCCGCGCGATTGCTCGCACTGATAGCAATTCCGATTTAAGCGCTCGGCGAGTGGAATTACCGGCCGCCCGTGTATTTTTATGCAAAATGCCCGAGAGGATTTAAATGAAAATGGAAATCGGGCCGGGCAGCTTTTTTTTTTATTCCGTATATATGTGCGCGCGAGCGCGCGGAATAAAAGAATTTTCGAACTTTAGCAGGTGAGCCGCGCCTCCGAGCTCTCTCTCCCGCTGCATAATTATATACTCTTTTATAGTTTTTCAATATCGGTTTATCGTAGGCTTATATGAAGCGCGGCTCTCTCGGAGTTTCGAATTTTTTCGAGCATTTCGGCCAATTATTGGGAGAAGAGTTACGAAAGAATGCTTTAAAAACAGCCGGACTGGAAATTATTTTCTTATATATGTTTTCGGTTTACAGGTTTCAGAAATCATTTTCAATTGCTTTCGCAGAGTCGTTTTGTTATTTGCAGTGACTGCTCTTGATTGATATCTTTAAAACGTGAAGCACACATTTGACACGTTAAAAACAACTAATAAGTTATTAACAGATAATTCGAAGAAAAAAAAATAGCAGACACACAATTATTTTTCCTGAAAACAAGTCACACTTAACGTCCGCGGCTCTAATGCCCGAAAGTTTATACGCCGTTTCATTTTTGCAGCGGCGTAATTGATAAAAAAAAAAAAGAAGCAGCTCGGCCGAAAAAAAGAGAGCGCCCGCGCGCAAGGAACGAGAAAAATGATAAAGCGCTCTTCCCCGGCGTGACAAGATAAAAGATGTGAGTGGAAGCAGGCCTGTTGGCCCGAGAAAAAGCAAGCTCCATAAGCGGGGCGCACGCGAGGAGGCATAAAAAGAGTTTGAGGGAAGAAGAAGAAAAAAAAAAGTAAATAAAAAGCAGAGGCGAAAGAGGGAGAGAGAAATTGAAAGAGAGAGAGAGAGAGATAAACTTACCTCCGCCGCTGCGCCACTACTACCGCTGGCTGGCTTGTCGGCCTGCGGCGACGATTTTCGCGCGCGTCGCCACTTCCGTCGTTGCCCAGGAGGAGAGAGACGCAAGAGAGCTAACCTCCGCAGCGCCAAGGCAGCATCACCTACAACAGCACAGGCGGATATTACGTTTTTAACGATCCAAAGCTCGCCCGCCTTCTCTCTTCTGCCCCGCTGCCCACGTCAGCCGAGAAGCGAGCGTTCGACGAGGCCTCCGCCTCAAGCTCGCTTCACAATGGGGAAAACGGCTGGATTCGAAATTAGGCGATCTCGCTCTGCCTTTGGGAAATGACGGGGTTTCTTTATTTATTTTTTTTGAATATTTTTGAATATTTTTACTGGATAAGTTGAGCTGCTAATGGATGGAATGTAATAGGTTGGAAATTCTTTATTAATGCTGGAGTTTCATTTCATTTCGAATAATTTCAAGTGAAAGTCGAATTTTTTAAATCAAAGTTAATTTGAAAGTTCAACGAACGATTCCACGGTTATTATGCGTCGAATTTTTATTTCCATAAAAAGAAGGAATTAAATTTCCATTACCCTTCCATCTCTTTTCTCTCACTAAAGCAATTCGTGCTTGACTGCTTTTAATTTTCCCGAATTCCCGTAAAAAAAAAAAGAAACAGTGCATCAAGCTGAAATTGTTTACATTTCTCACTTAGCTCGAGCATTGTGGAATGAGCTTGAGTCTCTATCTCAGCGGGTCGCTCCTCTCAGCGTGACGCTAAGCGACAAGCGTGTAAACGCGAAACACGCTCCGCGAGAGATTTTATGAAATCACTAAAACTTTGAAGGCTCTTCGAGTTTTCAGGCGGATTTCATTCGATGCTTTGTCCCCCCCCCCCCCCCGGCCAAGTTTTTTAATCAAATCTTTTTATAGGCTCTTCTGACTTAATAAAGGTTTTTTTCCAGATTTTGCAGTGTGACGGTTTTATATGTGGCTGTATTAAAAAACTAAAGGAGCTCGTGCTTTATTGGCATTGCTTTATGAGGATAACCAAGCGCGGCTTGCTTTTAGCTTCCGTTCGGCCTGCGAATCGATATGAAATATCAGATTTAACGATTTTTCGTAAACATTAATACATATCGGATAAATCATTTTGATCAATTTATTTAAGCAACATCTTAAATATTATTATATTATACGCATTCAAAATCAGCTTTTTTTAGCATTTAATATATTTCACTTTTAGTTAGGCTTTTTTGTACATAACAGAGATGCGTATAGAGAAATGAAAGTAGATAATTTTCTGTAGAGTTATGTTAGCATTAACTTTTCATGTCATAAGCGGAACAATATAGTTCTTATCTTCAAAGGGAAAAGTAAATAAAATATTTTAAATTAAACTTCTCTAAAGCATTTTATGGAAATACGTTCAAAAGTGAAATTAAAATACTCGAATGAAATTTCAAATGTAATATTTTCCGACGAAATTAAAACTGGGTTAAAAAAGTTTCTAGAAAATGTCAACTATTTCGAATGTCTCATCTGCGAAAATAAATTTAATTTACTTTGAGTCGTACAAAACATTATTGTACATATGACAAACATTAAATTTTCCAATCCAATTCTAAAAAGACTAACCCCTCACCAAACGCAATAAAAAAAATATAAATCCGACACAAAGCCATTTCCTAAAGACGCCCCGAAAGGGCCAATTTCTCATAAGCACCGAGTAATAATCTCGCCGAAACCCACAGCAAAGATCCTTATCGAAGCCTGGCTGATTCAGGAGGCGCTCTCCGCGGCCAACAGGCGTCCACTCATCGCTCCCTCTCACTTACACGCACACACAGACATAAATCCATCGGGTAGGAGGTCGGGAATTAGCGTCTTGACTAAGAGGCGAGAACGGCTTGACTCAATCGGTGCGCCGCCCCGGCCGGGACGGACTCTGTTTGCGCAGTGTCATCAAGCGTGTCTTGGCCCGAGAGCGTTCCGCCGTCTATCTCCTCCCTCCCCTCGGAGGACGCAAAGCTAACAGAAAGCGGAGAGGCCGATTCTCCCCTTCCATCCAACCCCCCCTCCCCCTCCCCCCGTTGCGCGACTGTTTGAACAATGGCGCACGCGGTTGCACCAAGCTGCAAGCTAAGTCTTTCGCCCTGCTTACTTTCTCTCTCTCTCTCTCTCTCTCTCTCTCCGGCGACGTGCTTGTTTATTTGACTTGGCTTTTTGCGAGCGCCGATGTGTGTGTGTGTGTGTGTGGATGGCCGTTTGCTAAACCCGATAAAAGTACTGAGGGATTAAGAGGAAGTCGGAGCGGTTTTCGCTTTGGTAATTTAATGTGGCGAGAGGAGCAAGTGGATACTTCATTAGGGGGAGTATTTGCTTTAAATATTAATCTTGGGGGGCACTTCTCGTTTTTGCGCGCCTGGGGAGGTTTTTAGCGGGATTAGTTCGAATTTAGTGGTTTTTAGAAATTATGCTCGGGTTTTAAGGGTTTTAAATAAGAATCACACTTTTATCAGAATAATCAATATTAAAATACCTCGATTTTTAATGGTAATTTAAAATTTCTTAATACCGAATGACAGGCAGGATTCTCTCCATTTTTCAATTTAGTTACTCAAGCCTTTGATATTTTTATATTGATCGTGCCATCACTTAAAATTTTAATTGGATAATTCTTGCCATTTGAAACTGTGTCCCTTGATATTTCAAATTAATACATTCGTTTGGATTGTACAAAGTGCAGTTTAATTATCAGACTTTGTCGCTCTTACTGATCGGAATTGATTGAAATAAAAATGACAATTATTTCAAGAACATAATTACCGAATTGAAAAATGATAATAATTTGGATCCCTATTCTATAAAAGCAACTCCCAGGAAAACTAACAACATTGAAAATATCGCATCCTTTTACCAAAGTAAAAAGAAAAAAAAAGAGAGAAAAAATAATGAGTCCGTCAAGCTCAAAATCCGTCGCTTAATCCCGTCCTTCCTACGCCAATTAATCAGTCCGGTCGGCTTTTTCCGGGGTGGCCGCTTAATTCGGGGCGCTTCTCTCCCGGTGTGTTTGCCCCTTTCCACGCAATCAGTCGAGGGATAGAGGCAGAGCGACGTCGTCCGTCATAACCGCTTGGCCGGCTCGTGTTCGCCGGTTATTAGCGCCACTGTCGGCCCCCCCGGAGGGACGGAGTCGAGCTCGTCAATTGTCCCGAGTATTGGCCGCGATCGTGTTTGCGCGACATGTTTTTCGCCGGCTCGTTACACCCGCCGCCCCCCCTCCTCCCCCCGGACGGCGACAACTTTTTTTTCCGCGGGGCATCGCCGAGTTATTTCGCGCGACTGTGTTTTGCATTTTACCGCCGGTGTTTACTTTTATTAGCGGAGCGGGGGAGCCTCGGTTTTTTGAGATGCGCCGTGTAGTCGGGCGGACGCGCTAATTATTTTCCTGGGTTTATTTGCCGGAGGGCTGTATTCCTGTTTGCCTCGGTGGTTGAACATTTTTTTTGGTGGACGTTTTGCGAAATTTTTAATAACGTTCGACTTTTCCGACAGTTTTCAGCTTGCTCGTGTTTGCGCTGTAAAGTGCAGGCGCGTTTTAAAATTATGGCTGATTAGAATAAGCAGAAAAAAAAGAGAATTTTTTTTTGGATAAAAAATATAATTTCGTATAAAAAATGAATTGTTCGAATAGTAGAGTTTCTAAAAAATAATTTAAATTATTTTTGTTTTATGTTTTTACTACAGAATGTGATATTGTACGTTATGAACAAAATTTACTTTTCCTGGTAAAAAAAAAAAAAATAAAAAATAAAAATAAGAATTAGTTTTTCTCATTTCATTGATTTCTACTCGAAAATCATTGATTATTTACAATGCAACAATGAACCATTTACAATACGTCCCTAATTTAACTAATTCATCGTAACTCGGCGCATTTTCAGTTTACAATTCAGCAACAATATTACCCCGCCCCAAATAATTTAGACTACTCCCCATTGTGCGCGGCTCTACACAGCGCTGAAATTAACGAGACGCGGTCGCGCGGGCTTTATTACGCTAAAATTATTATTTCTGACACCTTCCCTCGTGATCCAATAAAATTGCACAATCGCGTAATAGAATGGCAGTTATTGCACCTGAATGATTTCGATGACTAACGGCTCGTCGGGAACAAGCTCGAAATATCCCCCAACAGCGTCGGATCCCGAAGCGTCAAAAATCGCGCAAAAAACCGAGAGCGGAAACGCACTACACGGAATCGTAACTCTGTGCAAGCAGAGAAAGAGAGAAATTAGGACGCAGCTAATTGGCTTCGTGTAGCGGCCAACTCCCTTTGCGAGACATCGCACTCGTTATTAATCGGCGCGCATCCAACGCCTTCTCTCCATTCGTCTTCTCGATTCAGCCCGGCGGGGCTCTCTTTCTCTCTCCCTCTTTTTTTTAATCGAATTTTTTTTTAAAAATAAGTCACCGAATAAACCGGAGGGGAACATTCAATGGCGACGCGATCGCTTCCGTAGGTGTGCGTGAATGGATTTTTTTTCCTCTGCCGGCCCGCCGCCGGGGGGAGGAAGCGAGTTATGAAAGAGAGCGGACGAGGGAATTGATGAGCGCGAGGGTGAATGGGGAGTTTTTAAGCGCGACAGACTCCGGCAGCCAGTATCGGAGGGGTAGATTAGGTATCTGCGGAGCTGATGTGGGTGTCATATTCAATAGGGCCCTCCTTTAGAAAGGGGAAGAATGGCGCGTGAGAAATGATTATCTGCGTTTTTAGGCGCCGCGCGGTGTAATTGCAACGATTTAGCATTAAAAAGCAGCTCTTTCAGACCTGAAACGCCGGCGAGATTTTTTTTTTTTATAGCAAAAGTGATGAATACGTGGTTGCTTTTTATTAATTGTTCGCGCGGTAAATGAAATATCGCGAGTTTCAATTTAATTATGCGGAAATTTTATACGTGTGTAATTAACAATGGTCAATAAAATGCAATCCAATATCATTCGAAAATTGAAAATTTAATACGCCGTCCGACAATAACTGATGCCCTAATTATAAAAGCAAAAAAGCGCAGCATTGTCTAAAAATACATGAACTTTCAGAGCTACGTTGGATCTAGCTTTTCCTAGAATTTCGAAGACTTCTCTCATCGAATAAAGTTTTTGCTGTGCATCAAGTCTGTTCTGCTGCACAATTAAAGTCCCGTCGCTTAGTGACGTCAGGGGTGTGACGTCTGCTGCGGGCATGACGTCAGACCTCAAAAATCTTGTCATAACTAGTTCACGGGTCATCGTCTGAAAAGCCTTAAATTTAGTTCGTTTTTACGGTCAATAATGTTTATGGGATTTTAAAAATTTTATACGCCGGGGGACTATTTCTCTTGCCTACGTGAACAAGTAAACTGATTTTATCGACTTCAATAAGTTTTATGTGCCCTTTACGCGGGATCTAAATTTTCTTTTTGAATTATACAATGTTCGGAGGATCAAAGTTCTTATAGATTTCATGTTTCACTATTATTTCTTTTTTTATGAGTTACCGGCTTAGAAACGTGAGTTATCAAGGAGTAAAGTAAATAAAAAATTTTGTCTTGTAATACTTCTTATGCTAAAAACTATTGTATCCAATGACAAAGAAAGAAAAATAATATTACTTGACATGAAAAATTAGAGTATATTGAAATTCATAGAAAAAGTTTCTCGTACATTTCAACGGAACATCAAAACTTCAGAATTCCCTGTCAAGAACACTATTTGTCTCGTTCATTATTTTATTCAAAACAACGTATACGACACGCAACGTTTGACAAGCACTCGACACTCGCAACACGCAAAAATTCATCAAATCGCGAAAATTTCCTCATAGCATAATAATTCAAACTTGCCCATCCCATATCGTAAGATTCCTCCGCCATCGTAGCTCGGATATTCTATTTCCAATACATCAATACATTTCCAATGACAATCAGAACGAACGAGCGAAACTTGGACAATCCCGGCAGCGCCACCTACACGCCCAACTTTTGGCTCACGCATCGAAAACAAGAAGAAAGAAGAGGATAGAGAGAGAGAGAAAGAGGCAGCGGCGCGGAGGGCAGCCTCGGCCCCCGATAATCGGAGGGAAGAGGCCGGAACGCCGGTCCGATCAAGCGGAACGCGCCGGGAGGGTGAGTTTATTACTTGTACAGGGGCCGGCCAAATTACCGAAAGTTCGCAGCCAATTTCATCCCCGGCGAGCCGCGTTTGCTGTCCCTCCCGTACGTGCCTCTGATGAGCGGCTTCTTGTTTCCTTTTTAGCCGATCCGGCTCCTGCTCGCTCTTTTTCCGAGGGATGGAGAGAGAGAGAGCCGCTCCTGGAATCTGAAGCGGGTAAAAAGCGAGCGCGCTGCGCCGGGCTGGGAAGGGCCTGCCGGAGTGATAAATGGATGCCTGCCGCTTTTCATGCGTTTTACGGCCGGGGCAGAGGCCATTTTCGAGAGGCTCTTGACACTTTGAGCAAAGGATATGCAAGGAATTTCGGTCGTTTCACTGAAAAATCTCGCGAATTCGACGACGCTTTGACGAATATTTGCTCCGGAAGGCCGAGGGGATGAAGTGATTTAGAAGCGTTTTGAATTTTGAGAAGGCCATGCCGAAGATACTGGTTAAATAATTTAGTCAGTAAAGAAGGAAAATGTTTCTATTTTTTCATGCAGAAACGAGGAGAAACGAAAAATCAGTGCGAAATCAATTCAGAATCAAGTTTGAGTTGATTCCGTAAGCAAGAAGCTCGACTTGTATTGCGATGCACTGTAGCGCAACTGAAAGGACTAATAAAGGCAAAAGAGTAAACGCAATAAAAGTCGAAGAAAATGAAATGAAGGAACTGCGCGCGGAGGCCAAGACGAGTAAAACACAGGTCGAGCGAGAGACAGAGAGATAGAGAGAGAGAGGCTACGATGAAAATTTATGCGAAAGCTCGAAAGAAGTCATGAATGAGAAACGCAGCAAAAAGCGGGCAAAAGGGACAAAAAGCTGAGACAGAGAGCCTCGAGAACGGACGCGAGAGAGAAACCGCAGGAATCACTATGCAAAGTCGGAATATTTTTTCTCATGTCGCCGGGCCATTGGTATGCAACGCGTCGAGGCGCTTGCGCCCTCTCCCTCCCCTCCCTCCCTCCTTCCCCGAGCTTGCACAGGATCGTGCTTGCACAAAAGAGCTTTGAATCGCGGGCTTCCGCACCGGAAGCGCTCTGCGCCGCCCGAGTCTTTTCCTTTTCCTTCTTAGTTTGCCGGGGGTAACCTTGAAGGGGAGAGAGAGAGGGAGTTGGATGTGACTTTGATTTGATTTTTCTCGGCTTGGTTTTCGGTTTTTCTTCCGACGTTCGACTATTTACCGAGTTACAGAGGGAAAAGATTTTTTCAAATGTAATTTTCGCTTCGAGGGAACCTTTCCGAAAGCTTTGAGCAAAGTTTGGCTCTGTAGCTTTGGTAAAGTTAGTTACGTATACACTGAAAAAATGATCTTCTTAATACAAAATGAATCTGCTTGTCACAAGAACAAATTCTTCTAAATATTTATTATTTATCCTAGCGGATTTACTCTTGTGGTTGACAGAAAATTCTCTCTAAATCAAGTTGCATGGTCACAAAAGGAAATCATTTTGAACGCAATGTATTTTCAATTTTAAAAATTGATTTACAACAAGAGGAATTGTTTCTAAAGGACTTCTATTTGTAATAAAAAGGTTAGTCTGACTGCGAGCGCGGCGTACAACGGATAGCCGCCTGCTGGTGGGGCTCGGAACTAGCCGTTCGCTAGTTTCGCTAGCTATCGTTACATATGTACAGGACATCTCAAGGGGGAACCCGATGCAGATCCTTACTGATGCAATCTTCAGAAAATTAATAAATAAAAGAAGAACCCGAAACCCAAGACGATCATGGATTCGAGAAATTTGAGAAATAAACGTACGCGTCAGACGGTTTCAGAGCCGAAAATATGCTCTTTTTGTAACTAATGAAAATTACATTCTCGACGAAAGGATTGCATGGCGTGGAAACAGTCCTTTTTTAACTAGCTTAAATCCTCTTGTGCGCAAGAGGATTGATTACGAGAAGATTTTCCTCTGCTCATGAAAACTATGATTTTTCGATTCAAAAAGATTTTATTTGATCTGAAAGGAAAAGCCTATTTATAATGAGCGGATTGAATTCAGAGGAAAATAATTTCCGTATAAGAAGACTCTTTGTTTGAGTGTAGGGGATATCGTTGATTTTATTATATATTTTATTTTATTTTTCAATATTTGACACTTTTTTCTGAAATATATTGCCAATTTAAACGTACAATTTTTAACAAACCATAAATCGGACCATTCCAGATAACACCCTAGTTTTAAACCCACAGATACAGTAACCCAACCCCCTCGGCGTATTAGTAAGTGCACATAAAACAATGCAGAGAAGAGGCTCGAGTTATCAATTCGGAAATTAAAGGCTCTGCAATAGCCGAGTTCATCCAGCTCCGCCATTCCACGCTTAGCATTCTTCTCTCTCTCTCTCTCTCTCTCTCTCTTTCTCTCTGCAGCATCCGTTTTATCGCGGCGAATAAAACAGCGCCGATAAGCTCGGCGTGAGCGTAATGGCTCGAGGCATCGTCGAGTATTCGCTTAAGGAAAGAAGTCGTAAAGAAATTCTCGAGCTTTTTAAAGGGGCCGACCTCGACGTCGATCAAAGAGGGGCCCCCGAGGTCAGACCTCATATGACGGTCAGACTGCGTCGCGAATTAGAATTCATGAGGCGATAACCGGCGCGATACGCGACCAAAGTCATTTTTCGTGCTTGGAGCGAGAAAGAGAGAGAAAAAAAGAGAGAGAGAGCGAGAGAGAGAGAGAAAGAGTTGGGCTCTTTCAGCGGTTTTCACTGCCACGGAGAGCCTCTCTGTATGCCGAGTTTTCTGTGCTGAATGCGCCGCTTTGAATCCTTGAGAATGCGGCTTTTTCTGCTCCTCTCTCTCTCTTTCCTTGGGTTATACTTAGAAATATTCTCCATTGAGGCCCTTGGCTCTGAAGAAAAATTTCTATACGAGTGCACTCGTGAATGAATCTGGTAAATAAAGACGGTGAAAGGAAAAGTTTTCTTCGTTTTTGCGATTCCTTAATTCGGGAGCTTCAATTTTTTAATGATGCTTTTCTCTTTTGTAATTAGCCGCTCTTGACCTTGACAGAATTCGCGAGATATTTTTGCCGCGGCTGACCCCCTTTTTTTAATTTCATTGCGAAAACGACATTTTAACGACTCTCTGCAAGTCTTGACAAAAAAGTACACGACTCAAAGCTCGAACCAGTCCGACCTGAATGACTAAGCCGAAATCAGCTGATCCCCTCTAATAAAACTCCTAAGCAGGACTTCCGCGCGGCGCGGACGAAATCACTGGAGTAGCCGGTAACGAATTCCGCGGTCTCGGCGCGTGCGGTCGAACTCCGGGAGCTCGTCGCTCTGTATTTCGGGAGCGAATGGCTTTAATCCGGCGTAACGACATCGTTATCTTTGCCAATCGCCGAACTCAGCCGCAGTTGGCGCGCCGCGTCGCGGTCGGGGAGGGACAAAATCCTCGTGTATACAGGCGCGGCGTTAGTCCTCTGGCGCGTCTTCGTAAAACTTAATTATTCAGCCACAATTCAATCCGCAGAATTCTAATTAGTGTAATCGCCGCCTCCGGAACTCGAGGACCGTCTCGTTCTCCCCGCGATGAATTGAGTCTTTGGGGGGAAGAGCTCGTTTTCGCATTCCGGACGGTTTGCTTTCTTATCGAAATTATTGTTTCAAGATTTGCAGGGCGAACGGAGAGGCTTTAGTGGATTTTTTATTTCTGATAGTTTGTCTGAACAAGCTTTGAAATAGAAGGATAATTATATGAACGCGTTTTATTTTAGATGTACCCGATAGAAAAGGTTACGCAAACACAAAGCTATTACAAGATAATATTTTTACTTCTATATAGGACTTGAAAAATTCTATTTCAATATTGTATTCTGTTTCAGTCTTTGTTTTACAGTAACCTAGATTTAAAATTAAATCTATAAATTTATGTAATTATTTTATGGATTCAAAGATAAATTTACCCGAACTTTCTAAGAAACTAAGCCATCCTTTGAAGGCAGCAATACTGTTTATTTACAGCTAAACTCAAAGGAACGTTTTTAAAATTCCGCGGCACCTCTGCAATCGGCCGCAAAGCTGCTCCACTTCAGCAATTTATTCACGTACATCCTGGCCGCTAAACAAGCTTTTAGTTAGAGATTCTTTGCGACAAGCGATCGCCGGCTTGTCTCACCTCCGCTCGGTGAAACAATCCGACCGAGCACTTGGAATCCCGTCTGGTCTCCTCTCCCTCTTGCAAGTACACCCTCGGAAAATACACGAGATCGATATCGGGCTTTTGATTAAGCTCTGTGGGAAAAGGACGCCAAATCCCGCGGACCGCCGAAGCTTTATTCCGTTTGTGGCTTACTGCACGTACACATAACCTATATAAGCGAGAGAGAGCTCACAGGTGTATTATATACTCGAAAAGGATTCCGCGCCAGCGGTAATGCGAGGCTCGCCTTTGTGTCGATGAGCGGAGAGAGCCAATGATTTCTAAAGAGCGACAGGGCGCACAGCCGCAGTTTATATATAGGGATGCGCGCGCGGCCTTTGTGCAAATATCGTTCCGCGCCTCCCTTTGCATATGTTTCGCTGTCGGCGCCGAACGCGGACTCCGTGTATATGCGAGTTCGTACGACGGCGGCATGAAGTGATGCATCGGGGGAAGGGTTTTGGCTAGAGCTTTCTTCTCGAATTCGAAGGTTTATCGATGCTCAGGGGGAATATTTTTCGAGGAAATTCACTTAGGGGGAGGGGGGGGGGGGTGTCATTTTGTTGTCGGCGGTGAGATCTGTTTGAAGGAGGATTCAAGCAGATGGGTTTGATAATAAATTGTTGGTTTTGGGTGAGTATTTCTGTTGCAGGAAATTGTGTGGTCAAGTATTGTAATATATGCGGCATATACTTCTAAAGAACCTAATTTGAATATAGCGTAAATATCGAACACGTAAAGATATTTTTAAGAATTTCTATTATGAAAAATAGTGATGATAAGAATTCAAAAAATTGAATGCTTTAAACTATTTTAAACTTTTATTGCAAAATATTGAATAAAATATATTCATTTTCAATGCAGTTCTCTCGAATTATTTGCAAATATAATTAAAAGTTTCGACATTGCCACGTTTTTCATCGTTCGAAAATCATTAAAACTTGCCGCAACCACAATAAACAAAAAATGCTCGCGGATGCTCGGCAAAATTCAATATTCACCGCAAGCCGCGACTCGTCGAAAAATCTCCAGACTCGATTAACAATAACGGCAACGTGAAGTAACGTTTTCATCGCCTGGGGAGAGAGGGTGGCTCTCGCAATCGCTCGTCGTCTCGCTTGCACTCGACATAAAGAGCCGGCGAAGAAGGAGAGAAGAAGACGGAGGGAGGGAGAGAGAGAGAAAGTGGTCGATAAACTTAAGTGCGCCGCTCGCGCTCAAGTTCCGTGCGAAGTGCCACTCGCTTCCCGCCGCAGCAGCCTGTATATATGCGCTTATGGCGGTGATGCGCCGCGCGAAAATGCACCTGAGGCTCTCGAGAGCCGCCCTGCAGAGCCGCGGAAAGAAGCGTATGTGCGCGGGGGATATTGCGAGCGGAAACTTTCGAAGCCACTACATGGGAGCATAATTTTATTCATAAGATAAGGAAAGTGACGAGCGTTATTTCCAGCCGGCGAATAAAAGCCCCGCGATGTGGCTGCTCTCGCAAATGGATGCTGGTAGCAGTTATTTTTTTTTTTTTTTTAGTTTTTTTGTTTTTGGTGGGGCAATGTTTAATTACACCGGCGGTAATGAAGAGACGGTGCGTGGTGCATTTTTTTAAATGGAATTTTTATGGTTTCCAATTTTTTGCTTTTATTTTTTGCGGAAACAGTTTTTGTTCGAAGGTTCTAGTTTTTATTAAGCTTTATTGTTGGGTAAAAGAGCATTTGCCGAAAAATTTACTTCTCAGAACTTTTTTCTTAAATTTAGTCTTTGTAACTCAATATTAATTGTGAAAATGTTTAATAAAAATATTAAATATAAACGTAAGTGATAATAAAAGTAAATATTAAAACGATCTGCTATAGAAAAATTAATTTATTATTATAAAATATCAAAAATCATATAATATTTTTCAAACACCAATTCTTTTCAAAAAAACTAAGTCCTGCAGTGATCTCAGATCAAAACTTAATTCTCTTCAATTCTCCTTAACTTTCAACACCTGCGCCGTTCCACTTTATAAAATTTGTTTAAAAATGCGACGGTTAACCGATCCCGATCCCAGTCGAAATCAAAGCTTCAGTCCGTAGAAAAAAGTCCCCGGCGACAAGTGTTCCCGGGAAGGCACACCAGCGGGGGTCGGTTGCGCTGCAGCTCGCGAATATTTGGGATGCTCGAGCAAGTTTCCTCGTTGTCGAAATTGTTCCGAGCTGCCTGAGCGGACGCTCGACTCGCAAGTACGAGTGCGAGAGAGAGAGAGAGAGAATATCCGCGGCATGCTCGAGCGGAACCGAAATCGCGATTGTCCGCGGCCCTTCTCCCGTTTATATACGTACACTTCTCTCGCATTGTGCGAGCCGTCGACGATCGTTAAACGATTTAATTGACTCGCGTACTTGCGAGTGTAAGCCTTTCGAAACTTGCCCCAGGAATGCCGGGGAGAGCAAATGGCCGAGACGATGATCTATGAATCGAGTTTTGCGAACCGACCCGATGGCCAATTTCAGATTTCATTGTGCCCGAAGTTGCGGGGCTGTCCGATAAGGATCCGCACGCCTTTTCGGGCATCGAGGACGCTAGGAAATGAGCCTAAGCAGGTGGCCCATTTTTTAGATAAGAGTCTGTTGGGTAGATATTCATGTACCGCCGGTGGTGGTGAGTACTTTTATGCTGTAGTTTATAAAATATCTGGAATAAATTGATAATTTATTTGTGAGAAAAAATTATAACAAGAATTTCGTTTCTTTCGCTGCTTTTTATATTAGCTGTTTTGTTACTAACGAATATAAAAAGGAACTCGTAGCAAAATAAGTTACGCCCTACAAACTTTCACCGCTCTAATTAGCTTAAAACATCGCAATTCGAAATTGAAGTAACCAATCATCATTCATCCCCCGGTAAACAATGAGACTAAAAAACCCGCGCAAACTAATTAATCTGAGGAACAAACAAGCTACCCCCTTCCTCCCCTTAATCTCCTGATTAATAAGACATCATTCCTGCAGTTCGGCGAATTTTGCCGATTCGACATCGGCGAAAAAAGGAACGAGGCGTACTCGCAAAATACTCGGGGAATATTTCAGCGTCTCTCTCTCTCTCTGCCGACCTCCTGGAAATGATCCGCAGCGGCAGCTGCGTCGCCCGGGGGGGAATATATCCCGGCATAATTTCTCGGTTGCGTTCCCTCCTAATGCAGCACGCAGCGCTGCAGCGACGACCCTCCCCCCGAAAGAGAGGAGGGCGCGCGGAACGCTATTTCAGTAATAACGTTCGAGGAGAAAAAAAGAGGAGGATCCTCGGATTACACCTCGAAAAAAAAGGGAACTGTTTTCGTTCTAACCTGTCCTCCCGGTAATTAGAATCGCGCAAAAAAAAAAAATGCGCGCGCGAGCCGCCTTTTTCTTTTCACGGGAGCCGTGGATATAAAATAAGTGGCTGATGCGGAAATTAATGGAAAATGTAAATTACGAGAGGGAGCACGGAGCGAGTTGGGAGATGTGACTGCTTGGGAATGGAGCCCTGACGGGAGGATAGTTAAAATCGCGGCTGCTTCGTCACCTTTCGCGGGGAGAGATGGAGTTAGGGCAATAACTTTGACACTGCGGTGCGAGCGACCGCAGAGGTGCGCCCGGGCTGCGGATGAAAAAGGAGCTGCGGCTGTACGCTTTGCGACACTTTGCATATCCAGGCCAGAGCGACGACGATCCTGCAGATTTTCGCGTGATGGTAAGTGTACGTGGTTGTGCGGACGCGAGTTGACAGAGGAGTGCGAATTAGAAGCCGTGGTTTATCTGCATTTTAACACAGTGTTTTAAGCTGTTCGAGTTTTGAATGGATATTTTACGTCTGTTGTAATGCTGATGGTCCTTATAGTTTGTTTATAAATGAACATTTTTTTTAGTGAAGCTAAAATAAAAGGTTTGCGATTAGTTTAGTTTCACATACGAATTCCGACACGATACATTTTTAGAGTTCCGAGTTCATTTGATTGGCTACATGAAACAAAAAATTTGATTGAAAATTTCGAACTCTTGTATAGGTATGCTATAAATCTATACTAACAAACCTAATACTTCGACGAAAGTCAATCCGCCAAAGGAAGGAATCCGGATTCATTGCGACGATTAGAGTTAGATGAGAAATTATCGATCTCGGCGGTAAAGAGCCCCGGCACAAAGCAGATCAAAATTGAGTCAAACAGGCCGCATACTTCTCGCACAGGGGGGGCCGAACTATTTCACGTAGCGGCGAAACTGCGACACAATTGCAAGTTGGCGCAACTTGCGACAGTTCGGCCTGACAAAGGTACGTAGAATTTTCCGTGGTTTTGTCACGGACGAAGAGAAGCAGCCCAGAGGCAGGGGAGAGGGGTGAGTTTCAGAGAGAGAGAGAGAGAGGAGAGCGAGTTGACTACGCGGAAATTCTGCGGATTCCAAGGACATCGGCTTACGCGAATAGTCGACTACTGTGGGACTGCGACAAAATGGAGATAAAGGTTGCGAGGCACGTGCTTATTAGTTTCTGCTTGTCTTTGATCTGCGCTGCGCGAAAGGCCATTTCAAGTTTTTGATAAAAGTGCAGGATAGCAGTGGACGTATTAATTTCGCACAAGAAGAACCAGTTGACAATTGTTTATTTGTGAATTATAGTTTCTCGAAAAATTTCACCAATAATTAACTTAAGTTTATAAAGTAAGTAGAACTCGAAGGTAGAGTTTAATAAATGCAGAGCTGTTGATTATAATCGATAAGCTTTAATTTATGCACTCATGACCATCCGAGTATAAAGTAATCACGCATCCGAAGCAAAAAAAAAGTAACGCCGCAATGAAATTCTGACATCTTTCGTTAAATCGCGTTTTATCGACTTGGAATAATTCATCGTCCCATATCTGCATCTGCTTAAAAAGTCCAACAGAACTGCCGCGCTCTCGGCTATATTCCAATTCGAGCGCAACGAGTCGAGAATAACATTTTTTCGCGGCGCGCAAAAAAAAAATGCAGCGTTTAGCCTCCCCCGCCTGCAAAAGTGACGGAAGTAAAAAAAAAAAAAAAAACAAAAAACAGCAAAAGGAAAAAAGCGAGAACAGCTCGAGGTTACGCCCACAAGCGGCGAGTCAATAAGAACCGCCGATAAAGTTAAGAGCAGATCGGCGAGAGAGAAAGAGAGAACGAAAGCAGCGGCGAGTGCGGCTAAAAAAAGGACGAGCAAAACCGTCGCTCGTGGCGCGCGCATAATAAAAAAGAGAGAGAGAGAGAGAGAGAGAGAGAGAAGAAAGAGGGAGAAAAAAGCTGCGCGCGGATCGAAGCAAATAAACGTGAGAATCGCCGGTGAGCAGCGACACATGTCGCGACAATGCCTCTGTTTTATCGCGCTTGTTTACACGAGTGACTCGCTCGCTTTATTTTACCCCCGACGTTGCCTTAAGCATCGGATGACCCCGTTGCCGGGTTTCATCGTCGCTTCGGGAGAAAAAAATACCTCGGCAGCTTTCTCTCGCCTGCAGTTGACAAGTCTCGCGAGATTGCCTCGCGCGCGCTCGATTCGCGAGGAGGCCCCCGTCGTCGCCCTGTTCTCGGAAAAGCGAGGAGACAATCTGCAATAAGGGAGAGCGGGAACGGAAGAATTCGCCGGCTCCGAAGTAGCGGCGGTGTTTAGCCGCCGGGACCCGAGATATTTTAGGATGATTGAGGAGACGGAAGCTTCCTGGGAGGGATGAATTATTGAGCAGCTCGATCACCGAGAGTAGGTTGTTAATCAAAGAGAAATTATTGGATTTGTTTCAGCGTCTGACGCTGGTCGCAGGAATTATTTGGCTTAATTTACCTTGACGGACACTTTTAGACGCGAATCGTTAATAACCTAGGACGTCCACGAATAGCGCTGGCACAAGAAAAAGGAAAAACTATCGGGTGAATTTTTATTTGCTTTTCACCCTGCTAGTTTATATTTAATTTAAAATATATTTATCGGCGATACCGCCTCTCGAATATAATACAAAATAAGCGCGCGCCGACAATAGATCGCCAAGCTCCCGTGCACAGGTAACGATCTCCGTTTGATATTTTCGATATACCGCTCTGTAGGGCTCTCCAGGCGCTAAGATGATTTCCGCGTCTAAATATAGATTGTAAGCCGAGCTTAAGTCACTTGCCGGCGCGAAGCAATAAATCGATTTTCCCCAAGCAGCGCCGCGATGGTTTTTGTTTGTTTATTCGGCGTGCACGAGAGGCTGTTATATTCTTTATCGAGTGAAGTGCACCGCCGAGAGAGAGAGAGAGAGAGAGAGAGGGAGGTGGGGATGGAAATTCGAAAGATGCTTGTCTATGCATAACTTTCAACGGAGCATGAATTTCAATGCGATCGAGTGAAAAATTTCGATTTTAAATTATTTACCGTGGAGTGCGGGTTTACGGGCTGCTTTATTATTAATATGCAAAGGTTATTATTATCTGGCTTTATTATTTGCGTCTTTGCGATAGGTTTTTTATACGGCGTATAAATATGAAAATCTTTTGTGTTAAGAAATTGAATATTTACATTTTGAAAAACATTTGTTAAACGTTTATTGTTTTTTCTAAAGGTTTGATACTTAATTCACTGTTTTTTATAAAAGTTATTGCATAATGCATCGGTATATTGTAATGGTTCTAATTTTTGAAAAAGATATATTTGGTCTAATATGTTTTATAATCAGACTTTCCGAATGCAAAATTTCTACAGCATATTATCACCGAGCATCTTAAAAGCTAGCAAGGCGTACCTTACCTCCCTCCCGACCAATATACACACCCTTCTCACTTTAGGTCACGAAGCATCCAGTCCCTCGAAAGCGACATTATAAGGTGCGTGCGTAAAGAGCCGCTTCCCGGCATCCCGACGCGTTTCTCAAAGATTTTTCTTGCTCGCGACATCGATTTCGCCATCTTTATCTCTCTTCCCCGTAAAGTAAATATTTTTCCTGACGTCTGAAACGCGAGGCGTCCCTCCTCGGGAAAGTGCTCCATTATGCATTCCTGCGCGACTCTCGTCGGCTGCCTGCGCCCTCGTCGTTCGAGGGAATCGCGGATTTATTAAAAAGCGCCGCTTCACCGAAGCGCGCGAATCTCTCGCTCCTCTCCGGGAGTGCATTTCTGTAATTTCCCACGCGTCGCGAGCCTCGAAACTCCGAGCCGTCGGGGCAAAAAACGAGGAGGACTGCTGGCGGGATAAGCTGCCTTTCGATTGACGACGATTTAATTAAGATGATGAAGGCTGCCATTGTGTAGTTTGTGGAATGATCGATTGGAAGGGTGTTTGATCACTTGTAAGTAATAAAGTTTGATTGTTTTTTTTTTTATTATTTCTGGGTGTTGTGAAATTTAATTTGAAATGCAAACGGAATACTTTTCACAGAGTGCTGAAAATATTTCTAAATTAATGTTTATGCTTTAAAAACGAGTAACGGTTATTTATTTATGTTGTATATTAGATAAAAAAAATTATAGAAGAATTATAGAAAAATAAGTGATTTTTATATCGCTAATTGGTGTTAATTAATCATAGAATAAAAAAAAAAATTGTTTAATTTTATAATTCAGGCTGACAAAAATGCGTACAATGATGATAAATATAATATTTTATTAAAAATACGAAAAAAATAATACTATATCTTGAAGCAAAAAAGAAAGTAGAGCGATGTACGTGCTGTCAGTCCTGCAGAAGTAACTTAAACTTCAATGCTTGAATAAACCGTGGTATAAAATATAAAATATCTACCAAATACGTCTATAAATATTTAACGATATATATAACCCATCTTATCATAACCATCAGAAAAGATATACTAAAAAATTTATTTGTCATAAAATGCATCATTTAAAAAAATATAATTTACTTTCAAACGGCATAAAAATAAATTTTCAACAATTCTAATTTCAAACGTGAAGTAGAATCAGAAGAGCCTAACTTGCTTAAAATCCGACCCTCGCCTATCTGCAATCCAAAGCGATCCTTATCCTCACTCCGCGGAAACCCAAGCTCCCAGACGTCGTATACGCACATGCAAAATCCCGTTCTTTCCGCCGTTTTAATAGCCCAGATAGAGGTAGGCTCGAGTTTCCAAGAGGGCCTCGCTTTCGAGTTACAGCCCGTAGGGGGAGCCGTCGACGCGTACGCGCAGCTGGCTTGCCCGACGCGGAAACTTGACGCCCGCAGCAGCTGGGCTTTTATAAACGTAAACTTGCGTCGGCGTTATAACTCGTCGGGTCAAACGAGCTCGGCTGCCGCTGTGCCTTAAATTTCGCTTAAGCGATTATTAAGCTCGAATTAGGCGGCGGAGGGTCCGGGAAAAAGCGGAGGGCACCCCCCCCCCCCTGCTGTGTCGAGATTTCGAACTTTGGGTCACTGGGAATTTCCGGGCACGCGTGACTCCGCATACTTCGGGGTGGATTGGGTTTACGAGGCGCGAGTGCTGCTGCTGCTACCGCGGTGTTTAGTCTCGTGGATCAATCTTTTTTGCAGCTTTATGGTAATTGGGGTGAGGTGAGCCGGAGACGATTCAAATGATAAATGCGTTGGATGGAAATAAGAAAGTTCATAGCAGGTGTATTTTAACTTTCGATATTAAAAATAGTTGTAAACTGATTTTTTTTTTTTTTTTAGTTCAAATTAAGGGAAGGAAGATGGTACATTCATGATTGAACTGTTTCTTCATTAAGTGGTGAAACTAAATTTTAGTCAGACATCGTTTCCAAAATCAATTCACTCCGGCTCAAGAACAACATAATTTATCCTGCGTTCGATTGACAAAGATACGATTGCAGTCTACGAACATAAGAAAGAAGCGAAGGTAGGAAGCCAGGGCGGAATCGGAGGCGGGAGGAAAGGAAGTCAAGTTATTATTCGGCGAGCCTCAGGCACGAGAAAGTTCCTCGAGTTTTAAGTGCACTCGGTGCTGCTCCCACGGATGCGACACGATAAGCCCGAGCGGTTTCAAAATTGATACGATCGCTGGCGCGAAAAGGAGGGAAGGCAGTACTTCGCCGCAACTCGGCGGGAGTCGTTTTCTAGGATTGTTCAAAGCGAAGCTCGATGACGAAAGTCGCTTCAAATAGATGTTGTAAGCAAATTAAGCAAAGTAAAGTATTTCTTGCCTTTGGAGAAGTACGGTTTCTTGTTGCCACAATGTTTGAACGATACGTTGATTATCTTGATATAAAGCAAAGGGAAATAAATAATATTTAAAGTTAAAATAACTTAAATAATTCTATTTTTTGATCTAGTAACTGGTTTTAAATTGTGACTAATGAAGAGTGACCAAAATTTTCAAAAATAGTTTGAATTATAACAACTGTTGACAAGTAGAGTCGAGCTACAAGTTTATCGTAGAGGATAAATTACTAAAATTTTCCTTTATTAACCTTCATCATACCACAGTACACCACAGCCTCCAAAATTCCTCTCCCTGAAAAAAAAAACTAAAAATCATCCCTCCGCGCGACGAGTCCGGGCAAAAGTCATCGTCAGCTGCTCTTAGCGAAGGTCGATCGTCGCTTAGTCGCCCTTCCATGTGTTTGTCGTGCATGAACTAATCGAGCGCAGCGGCCGTCCGTCCGGAACCGCAGCGAGGAATGACAAATCTGTTTACCCTCGTGCAATATTTGCCCGGCGACCGTCTCCCCCTCCCCTCCTTCCCGTTTGGCATTATTTGTCAGTGTCAGTCGGCATTTTATACGGCGCAGCCGCAGGTCCGGAGGCGGGAACCGCGAGGCTGCGAGCTTTAAGAAGTCAGCCGAGCCCTCCGGTGATGTATGCGAGATGCATCCCGAGACGGAAGAGCCTCCCTCTTACTCGTGGTTTTTGGCGCTCGATTATTAAACGGGGGTTCTTTGGAGTGTTCGTTTCTTCGGGGAGGCCTTTGAACGAAATTTTGGTTTGAGGTGCAGTGTAGTAATTACTTGTATTATCTGTTATTTAAACTGAAATTCGTCGAGGTAAATAGTTTTTTTTTTATTAAATCGGCAAATCTGGATGTTGTCGTGAAGGGTCGGAATTATTAATTTCTTTATTTTGTTATAAAATCAGATCGCATGTTTTAATCTGATTGCACTACATTCTAATTATAATTGCATTTCACCTTGAGTGAATTTGAAAAGGTTTTATTACTCAAGTGCATTAAGTAATCTATTATAAAATCACGATATTTTTATGCCAAGTTTTCATATTCTGTCGGTTTGATTACACAGCTTTTCTCACGCAAGTAGAAAAATGTGTTTTACGTCAGGCGGGTAATTTAATTCATTTTAGATGACGGTTGCTTTTTCGTAATCGACGCTAATCGCTTAAAATAATCATTTAATGCACTTTGAAACTAATCTATACCCACCAATTAGTATTATTTCACGATTATTAATAAATCGCAATCATTTATAATTAACAAAACGCTCTTATTCAAAATGAATTTCTCCCGAGTGTTAACGTGCAAGGAAATTAACACCTGCAATAAGCTGAATTTATTAAATTAATAAAAAAATTCAATTAGACCTCAAAAAGCATAAAAATAAAAAATTAAAACTGTAAGCGGTGATTTCTGAATCACCTCATTACCGCCCCTCCGGCGCTCTAGACGCAGTCATTATTTATTCACCCTTAAAACATCATCGACCCATTATTCATTAACCAAACGAACGCATTATCGCACCCACTCGGCAAATCGTTTATCGATCAAAGCTCCCCTTCCCCGCTTATCTTGAACTTGCCAGCCGGCGAGTCTCTCGCGCTTTCAACGGTGGCTCGAGCTCGCTGCGCATCGCGTGACAAATTTAACGGGCAATCGTGATTTTCGTACAGGTCGAAGAAAGCCTCTCCCCCTCCCCATCGAAAGAGAGGCGAGAATCCGGAGCCATTAACGGTCGCCTGTCACGAAAGCCGACCCTATCCGCTTTCTCGATCGCTCGGCGGCGGCCTTGCGGCTCTGAGAAATTTTTAATCGGCCGTCGCTGAATATTTGACGGGCCTCCCGAGGCTTAAATAACGGGCGAGCCGACAGCCGGCCCGCGCTGCGTTTACTTATGCAGCATGCGGATCGTCGCATTTTTTTCCGGCCGAGAATTCAGGATTCGCCGGCGAGAGCCTAAATATTTAGACTTCTGCGGAGAAGCGCTGCGTTCGAACCGGGTTACCGACGCCGAATTCCCGCAATTTTCACTTGATTAACGCGAAAATTATTATTCTTTTGTGGGACATACAATTGGGAGCGGAACGAGGATTCATTGGAATTTTGTACTTTTTTTTTTGGAATGAATGGAAGCGTAACGTAATTAAAACGTTCAATATGTTAATTGCACGTCAGACAAAAACACTTGTCCGCTGTGGATCGATATGGTAGTGGAAGTATTTTTAATTGCAGTGCTAACGAGGGGTAAAATTAGAAGAGTGAATAAAAAACTGTACAACAAAAGCATGTGCAAATCCGTTAATAGAATAATATTTTCGTTCGTTAGCCTCGGAAAAGATTTGCACCTAAATAAATTATTGAATATAATAATAGAAATTTATTAATACGAATCAGCGTGTTTTCCGAATACACTCAATTAATACCAGATTTTCAGCTGAATTATAACTTTAATTAACGAAACACTTTTTTACGTAAAAAGAAATACATAAAATTCCTCAGCAAAAATCTCAAATATAAACATAAACTAACTCGTACATTTTCCAATACACGTATATATACATCCACGTTATTTCCGAGCGCAATTCAGCGAGTCACGTGAAAAGGCGAAAGAGAGGAGAGAGAGAGAGAGAGAGGGAGAGAGGAACGTGTCCGGGACATAGGTGTGCATTACATGCAGGAATCGCAGCGAGACTGCAATCTCGGCGGGATCGCCTCGAGAGAAACCTTCAGAACCTTGAAGGAGGTCGCGCGTGACCTTCGAGTAGTGCAGTCGAGCCGCGCGGCCGCAAAAGTCACCCCTCCCCACCCCCCTCCTCCCCCCGCGCGCAGGATTGGCACGGGCTTTTTACTTTTCTAACGAGGCAGCAGGTCTGAGCGAGCGCGGACTAGTTCTACTTGCGTATAAATAAGGCGCGCGATGGATTTCGTCCAACTTTCCACCTACCCTCCTTTTGCCGCTCTATTTCGAGCGAGCTGCTCCATCTTAAGGCTCGGGGACGTGCTCTCCTCGTTACGGACCTCCGGAGACTCGAGGTTTTTTTAATATTTTATTTAGAGAGCTTTTTTAGATTTTCGTTTGCTTCGAGCTTTAATCGTGATTTTTGCGACTGAACTCGAATGCTAATGCAAGGGGGTTGTAAAGATAAGCGTCGGCTTTAAAATCTACTTTTTATTTGAACGACTTGCCGAGCGCAGGTCGAATAATTTATTGATTTTGACGACGAGCGCTGTAGTAGATTGGCGCAGCAAATCACGCATTTCTGTTTTCTCAGTTAACAGTCCTCTAAATTGATAATTAATGCATAACCATTTCCCATTCAGGCAGCAACTGTTTGGATAAAGTCCATTAATTTTCGCTCACTGATGATTGTCTTATCTTTGCAATTATGATATTTTGAAAATTTAAATAAACGAAAATCAAGCTTCGGAAGACTTCGAAATCTTGTTTGAAAGTTAAAAAAATGGAAACGCAGCGTAAAAAGAAACAAGCGACATCGATTCGCAGCATCCTCGAAAGTCACTAGACCGGGCTCGGAAAATAGCGCGGCTCGAATTACACTGAAAGCGAAACTCGATTACGCGTCCTTTTACCATTTTAGCATCCCAGGAGAAAAAAAGAGTCCGCGGAAAAAACGGGAGCGGGAGGGGGGGACAAAACCTCAAAGGCCATTTATCAGGCACGCATCGGAGGGAAGCTTTGTGTCTCCCTCCCTCGTAAATACTTGGGAGAGATAGCAATAAAGTCGAGGGCGCATTTGCGCCCGTGCAGCAAGCGGCTCGGCCGGCCGGTTCGATGAAATTTCAAACGCATGTAAAATAGAAGCGATCATCATAAAGAACGGGGCCGTTACGTTTACGCATGCGCGCAACGGCCACTCGTCTACAACGCCGTTATAATGCCCGACGTCGCGCTCGATTATTTTTACTTTTTGCGGACGACTGGATTCGAGGCTGCTGCCTCCCGTTCTTTTTTTTTTTTTTTGTTTTTTTGTCGTTGTTGTCGAGAAAGGCGCGGCCACCGAAAAATGGCCGTTCTTTATTTCTCATCGTCGCCGCTTGACCGAAGGGCGCGATGCGCTTTATTGTTTTTTGCGGCTGAAACGGCCGTTTTATTGAGGAGTCGCGGGGGAAGGAGAGGGAGGGGGGGGGGGGGTGGTGAAGCACGCGCGCATCCAAGCGATATTAGTTTGTAGTGGAAAAACGCAAGCCGCCGCGGAGACGTAAATCTCGTTTACGTCGGCTCCGAGCCCTTTCTTTTACGGCGGATAAATTTTTATTATTTATTTGGCCGCGCAAAATATATTTAACCGCCGATGCGTTGTAAATTTTAACGCTATAACTGCCGGAGTCGTCGGGAGTCTCGAGTGCTGATTTCGAATGGGGGTTTTCATTGTATTGGCAGGTGCGCAAGTTTTTGAAGCGCAAGTAAATATTGGAAACGTAGTTCGAGTGGAAATTGGTGTCAATAAGTTTTTGAATGTCGTGGAAGCTCGATGGCTTGGTAAAGAAACTAGTGATGTAGATTGATAGTGATTGAATCTTGAACTAATATTAGCAGACATATTGAATGGACTATTAATGACGCATCGATAGCTGACGAGTACTCTATAATCATCGGCAAATAAACGCCGTTGAAATTTTGATACTGCACATTCTGTCATTTAGTAAGGTTATATGATTTATCAAAATTACACAATCCCAGCTGTAGTTTATATTCGAACCTAACATCGTTCACTCTCAATAAATATTTAACAGAAAATCTGAAAAATGACTTGATTTTTCGTGGAAGGCAGGCAAATTAATAAGCGGCTGAAACAGATTCACAGTGAAATTGTACCGTGCCCACAAAGGGACAAAGAGCGTCAAAAGTATCGAATGCAAAAATGAATGGAATCCAGCGGTTGAAGAGATCAGCTCAATCTACTGTCGCTCGAAAGCTAATCTCGTTTGATGCTATCGTGACTTCATTTCGATTCCGCGAACTGTTGGAAGCGATACCAATAATTTCAGTTCGCTTCGCTTTTGGCCCAGTTTCGTGTTCGGCTCTTCTTTTCCCTCTCTCTCTCTCTCTCTCTCTCTCTCTCTCTCTCTCTCTCTCTCTCTCTCTTTCTCTCTCTGACTCTCTTGTTCTGAATTTTTTTGCGTAATATGCATTCGCCGGAAATAATCCAATCGACGAAGTTGTTTCCGGCTGCTCGGCATTTATTCATCGCTGCAGTTCGCTTAGGAACTAATAGTTTCGCATAAATCGGCATTACGAGCTCAATGGTCGATATCGAGGAGTGCGACATTTCGTTTGTTTATTGCCTGTACGATCGTTAAAATTAGGTAGTTTTTGGAATGGGTGAATGCCGCGGCGGAGATTGTAATTAAGGACGTTTGTCAGGAATTTAAAAAATCTACGATCTTCATAAAAATTTAATAGATTATTCTTTATGCTAA
>JAWWEO010000009.1:34051908-34082433 GCA_035582975.1 Ormyrus labotus | reverse complement strand
GGGCAAATCCAAATATATCGGAAGAAAACCCGGCTCCGCCCGCCGCACGGCCGTCGAAACAAGGCCCCCCCCCCCCCCCGCCTTCCGTCTTAATTATTTCCGAGCGTTCAAGTCCAGCCTTGGCAGTGGGATTTCCACGTATGTGGAGCCCTGCACGTGCAGGCCGGCCTAACCTCGCCCAATTATTTTTTCCGCCCGGACTGTGCCTCGGTTAGCTTAATTGGGCCCCGCGACTCGTAAAATATGTACGCTCGATGTTTGGCCGGTAATCTGCTCTATTTTTTTTTAACGAGGCCAGCCGGGCTCGGATCGATTAAGAGATAACGATTGCGGCAATTAATAAATATGCTGAGTAGATCGCGATTGGAGCTGACGTTGATTAGAGCTGCGTCCGAGCTAAACTTGCTTGTACTACTTACGTAAGAGTAATTAAAACGCCGTTTAAGCTTCTCATTCTTCCGGAAAATGACCAGACTATTATTAAGCATCTATTCGGGGTTTGACGAAGGATTTGATGATCGGTTAATAGCCGCGATTATTTTACGTAATGTACTAAAATAAATGAACGATGCCGCGCTATTTATATCCCCGGCAAGATGAAATTGCGTAATTAAAATTACGTCGTCGATGCTAAAAATGCGCGTCCATTTTTGTCTCCCCGGACCCCCGTTATAAATAGAGCCCTTCGCTCGGATAAAGTAAGGCAGGGGCTGATTGCGCTGCATCCCCCCTGCGTATAATCAGGGAAAAAAAACGCGTCGCATGATCGCGCGGTATTAGGGATCCGTGCATTTTTTAAAGGAATCCCATTACTGATAATAAAACGACGGCCTCTGAGTCTCCGGGCTCCCAGAAGGACGCTGATGGAGCACTTAATTTGTACACGAGAGCGTCACTCATCGCCGTGCCATTCAGGCGCAATCTGCGACGGCATTCATGCGGCGCAGCGGTGCGCGTGCGCAGCTCGTATTCGCTCGGCCCTCCTTCTCTGACTCGCGGCGCTCCTCTTCTTTTTTTTCTCCGGTTCGTTTTCTCTGCTTTCGAGAACATTTTCTTTGGGGAATTCCGGGCGAGCGGCAAGAGAGAGAAAGAGAGAGGAAAATCCATTATGAACTACCGAAAAGTTTTTACTAACTCCTGACGTTTCTTTAAAAACAGAACTCTCGGAAATTTTTCCGGCGAGGAGATAGGCGGACTAAGAAATTGTTTTAACTTTTGTATTCATTGCCCGAATACTTTTTAGGCGAAAGTTTAATTGCCGCGGGAAATTGCTTCTGCTGCGTCTGCCTGGCTTTATTTTCACTTTTGACATGTATTCTGTACAATGGAGGCTGATTTAATAAAGAGATTGAGGTTCGAGGACAATTGGGCTCTAATAGGAATGAGGAATTTCAGTCACATTCGAAAAATGTTCTTTAAACTCTACGTGGAACCAAAAATTTTTCTGAAAAAACTGCGAAGAGATTCATAAAAGTTATATCTCGTTATTTTAAAAAAGCATCCATTCTAATTTAAAGTGACTTTATAATTTTTTTAAGCATGAACAACGAGAATTTTATGCAAAAAACTTTTTACAACATAAAAATACAGTTCCGGCAAAGAATGCAAAGCATTTATTCTCCAGTGATTCAAGTCGGTTAAAAATCATTCTAAAACTCTCAGAGTAACCGGAATACACATTTCATTGAAGGTACATATTTCAAAAAAGCAGCAAAAAAAACGATTAAACCCAATTGTGCTAAAAAAATGTTACCATCCCTTCCGGGAGAAAAGCAAGCCCGAAAAGCTCTCGGCGAATCAGCGAGAGCTCGGTAATTTTTAATAGATTTGTTTCGCCCCCCGGTTTTTTCTTGCCTCGCTTGCCAATCTATTAAGCCCAAGTCTGCCGCGTCTCCCGAGACTTCGGCGTTCGGTGCGGCGACGCGGAGACCAATGGGAGGTAAGCAGCCGGGGCTTTTTTTTTTATGTCGGCGCGCTCTTCGGTACGAATCTCGACGAGAGAGATACCCTCTCCTGCGAGGATAGCGGACGGAGCCTACCCGGCCCGGCTTCCTTTTTTTTTTTTTTTTTATTCATGCGCGTCACTGTCTCCGAGTTTACGCGCAAGGAATCGCCCGGCGGATCCGCGTTGATCAGCTTGAGAAATACCCGAGGCTGCTCTGGGACACGGGAAAGTTTTTCTCGCTCGCTATTTTTGGATGACGGAGGGAAATTGTTTTCCCGAGCCCTCCTTGAGTTAATATTTCATTAGGAGCTTATTTTTTTGTTTTCGCTTTGAATTGGGGATCAGGACTGAGCTGTTTGCGAAAATTTGAAATGTTTAAGCAGAGTAATTATACATGATTGTATTTTATCAAGTAAGCAATGTCATCTGAAATATTGGTGTCGTCGCGTTCGCTTTGTCGTGACAATTATTAACATTTTCGACACCCTTTTATCTTGTATCTTTTATCAATCTAGTTTTAATGGGTGTACTTATGCCCAAGAATGCTCGTTAAAATGATTAGGAAATCAAAGAGGCAATTAAATCTAAAGAGTTTGTTTCGGAAGAAAATGATAAGATTGCGTGGCGACACACCTGCCGTTTATTGATTTTAGAAAGGCAAATGCTCGCGTTATATCGACAAAAGCACGCGGTATATTCGTTATATTAATAGAAATACATTATAATTAATGAATGGAAGCGTATCTAGGTGAAACTGGAAAGTAGTTTTAAAACTTATTTATATACCGCATGTAAATAAAAGTAGATTATCGCTTTTGTTGTCCACATTCAGTGATTTTATATCGAAGCGAAGCGTAACGAGACTTTCTTTACATTATACAATACGTAAGTAGAGCAAGAATTGAGTTTAGAAATGAAACGCTGTCAGCGGCGATTCGAATGCAAATAATAAAGGTAATAATTTAAAATTTTTCAAAGAAAATAATCCCAAGAAAAATTCTGAACGAAAGATATAATACTAAGCGAATGAAAAACTTCACCGATCGCGAATTTCCAAAATAAAACGTAACAAAATCCCTTTGAAAATCGGCTTACGAATTTCGCGAAACTCTGGAAATCAGCTTTGGACGTCCAATATCGTTCGGCAACGTCTTGCAGCGCGCGCGCAGGGTCAGGCTAAAGAGCGCCGCTTTTCCGCGTAGCAGAGAGCCGAAGAGTAGATGCGCTTGCACGTAAATTCCTCGGGCATTGTAAATCTTCGCATCGCGACTGTAAATCGTATTCCGGACCAGTGCCTCGATTGGTCGAGTGGAGCCGTTCCGTTGCCGCGGGGCGCAACGAACCGTAAAAGCCTTTCACGAGTCGAGCGGCATTCGCCGCGCGTCAAAGGAGTAATAAAACAGGGCCCCGGCCATCGGTGCACAAGTGCGATATGCCGCGGCTATATGATCTGGCCTCGATCGCGACGAAGGGACGTAAGGCATCAACTCTCTCCCGGGTTTCCGAGCTTCTGATTACTTTTCGATGCGAGAGTGGCTCTCCGAGAGGGAGTCCCTTTGATTGGGAATATTGTTTTCGGGGCAGGAAAGAGCTTCGGAAGGATTGGGGAAAACGAATTAAATCTGCTTTTTAATTAATATTCTTGCGGGACGTGCGAGCTTTATTTTTCGCTTCGTCGGCTGTGATTTGTTTGTACGACTCGATGGAGGAGGATTTTAATTTTTTGCGGGTTTTGTGTGGCTTCGTGTGACGCGAATTTAATTATAGAACGACTTATTTTGACGTATTTTCTCATTGTAAACTTGCATAAAAATTGCAACTGTTGATAAAACCACAAGTATAAAATTCTATTTTAAAAAATCATTCAAGTCCACTTTACTGAACAAAATTTTATCACGAGAGAAAAAGAACACTAAACGTCACTCGCAATTGAGCATATTTAGAAACTAATTACCCAGAATTAGTCGTACTCCATAAACAGGCGCTCTCGCCGCTCGACGTTTCAATTATCGCAATCCCGGTGCAGCCGTGAAACTCGACACTGCCATAAAGCTGTGCGGCGTTGAGCGCCCCCGGAAACGGCAAACACAGTGGCGGAATTTTTTTCGCGACCCCCGTTTTCATCGGCCTCATACAATCTCGGAGATAAAGAGAGAGAGAGAGAGAGAGAGGGAGGGAGTCGCTCACGGAAAAAGTCGGTACTTTCGGAAAAATGCGCCCGAATTCAGGCGGGGGTCACGCGAACGCACGCGCAAACACGCTGCTGCCGCCGCCGCCGGGCTTGTGTCTCGCGTCCCAATAACGCCTGGCTTTTCTTCCCTTTGTGGCGCGCAGTGCATTCGCCCTCGTACGAGCCGCGCGCCGTGAAATTTCTAGGATGCCAGAATTCTGTTCCCGTGCCCTCGAGCTTCTCCCCCCGCACCCCCACCTCTCGCTACCGCCCGCTCTCTCTCTCTCTCTCTCTCTCTCTCTCTCTCTTTATGTGTTTTCGGCTCTTGCCATCGCTTGCTTTCTGCCCGGTCGAATGTTGTGCGCGGAGAAATTGTTTGAGCAAAGGTCATTACTTTGCCGCGATGATTTTATTAGCTGCGCTGCTTTGTAGTTTAATAGGGCGTTTTTCATTCGAGGGCTGGCTGCTTTGGACGGGGGAGTCTTGATTGGGATGCGTCGTTGGAGAGGTTGAATTTTTTAAGGGTACATCTGGGGTGACGCATTAAAGATTGTATTTTTGTTTTCTTGACCTACTTGTGATAGATTCGAAGAAAACGTTTTGTTATTGCTTGTCATTGTTCTTTGTCTATTGAGTTAAAAAAAAAAAACATTTCTTGGACAATATGTATAGGCTTGAAAAAGTAATTTTTTGAAGATTACAATGAAAAATTTTAGATTCTTAGAAAATAAACTAAGCATTTGAAGACGTTCAACTTTTGTTAAAATTTCTATTACAACTACTCTAATTATTCGTGATAATATTATACGCAAAAAATAAATATAACTCAATCAACATTTGACTTACTTGAAACTTTTCATGAAAAAAGTTTTCAAACCTAAATATTTGTTTATGAAAGCATCTTTCACAAATGATAAACGTATAATTAGCAATTTCGAGTATTTGACGCGTTAGTTTGACTTAAATGAATAATAATGTACCACCCCATTTCCATTTCACGCTCTAAATAAAGCTTCTAAAAACTGACCTTCTCACAAACAACGAATATTTATCCGAAGAATCCCAACTCCCTTCTTACATAACAGTAAACAATCAGCACCGGGTAGTCCACGTCCCGCAACTCGCCAAACGCTACGCTCGACTCCGAAACAGTCCGCACTCAACACATCCATCACAACTCCTATCGACAGGCATTATTCTGGGGCACGTCGCCATCCTTACCTAACCTCGCTCCGACCTACTGGCAGCCGGCGGCACGTCCCGGCCGCGGCGCCGCGTGTGGACCGCGTGGAAATTTGCCTTTACCAACGGCAGGCTCGCCACCCCTTTCCCCCACCCCCTTCTAATCCGGCACCGGTTAAAAACTCAAAAGCTCCGAGAGAGAAAAGGAGAGGCTTACCATCGCGGCGAGAGGAAGATCCGGCAGTCGTCTCGGGGTGTGGTTCCGTCGGGTGGGGCCAGGATATATCCTCCGCGGGATTAAGGACTTTGAAGTTTGCCCAGGACGACGGCGAGTCGGCCCCCTCGCTTCTTCTTTTATTTATGAGGCTGCGCAAAGCGTCGATACTCGCAGCACCACCGGTTCACCAAGCACTGTACACACTCCCGGGGATGTATACCGTGCACCGGACAGGGAGCAGCGCACTTGGACGAGAGAGACACTTCACGTGGAGGTGCACCTTTGAAAAAGGTCTGGCATCGATTCGCGCCGATGTGTGTATATATATACATATATATATATATATAAATCTATATATAGATATATATATATATATATATATCTAGACAGGGATGTTGTTGTGTACGTGGGGTGTCGTAACACGGGGTAGTATAATATTCCTCTTGTTCTCTCTCTGTCTCTCTCTCTCTCTCTCTCTCTCTCGCTCTCTCGGCGAGTTGGCCAAGTTAGAAGACGTCTTTCGGCGAGGATAACCCCGTGTGTTTGAGCGTTAGTTCGCGCGAACTCCGCCCCCTCTTGGGTTCGCGCGCCCCTCGAGTTCACCGCGGTAACTTATCGCTGCCTAACCTCTCTCTCCCCTCCTTCCTCGGCTCTAGCGGTAGTGCTAACTTTGGCCCGAGTATCATTAGCAAGAGGCAGAGGCGAGCACTAAACGGCTAGCCCTCTTCCACGGGAGGGAGTGTACTCTTCGGCGAAGGCACTATTTTTCAACCCCCGGCTGGGCTCGCACGTGAGAGCCAGGGCTACTGTCCAGCTCTGCAGAGCGGCGGCGGCGGCGCATTCGCGGGGCAGGGCGCGCGCTCGACTCCTCGACAACTACTAGTGGCTGCTGCTGCTGCTGCTGCTGCCGAGGCGTCAACGTCAGCGGCGGCGGCGGCGGTGGCGGCTGCTCTCTATCTCTCTCTCGCTCTAACTCTCTTTCTCTCTCTCTCTCTCCGTTGCTGCGCGACGCCATGACAGTTCGGCGGGGGCGCGCACCCACCCCCACGCGCGCGCCTCGACCTCGCGAAAGCAGCCTTGCCTCCCCCCACCCGGCCGACGCGACGACGACTGCCACCACCACTACCGGCGGCGGCGGCGTTACTACGACCCCCTAAGCGAGAGAGCGGCCCCACCAGCGTGTAATATTGATCGGGCGGAAGGGCGGCATCCAGGCCCGTAGCCGAGCCGAGCCGGTGCCCCGCTGGGAGATCCAGGCGCTCCGTCGAACCCCCTGTCTTCCGTTCACTACTGACGCTCTTCCACCCCGTCGCCCCCCTCCGGGTATGGGGGGTACATATAGAGCACGCGGTAAACATTTTTTCAGGGGTTTTATGACACTAAGGAGGGCGCGCGTGCACACAGACACACACACGAACGCGGTACAGCGACGGAGGCTGGCCAATCCATGAAATGCGATTTTTTTTCTTCCCGCCGGCTCTCGCTTTTTTTTTTTTTTTTCACCAGCGACCCACTTTTATTTCCCAGCTTTTTCGGATATTTGCCTTTGTTTGTTTTGAATTTGCGAGAGCGGATGATGGGTATCGCGCCCCGCCGCTAAGAGGATTACGCCGATCGGCCGCTTTTCGAGCTTTCTTATTAGGCTTGTTTTAGCTTTTTTGATCGATGAACGCGAGTTGCTGCTGCAGCCGCTTGCTTTAGGTAAAGTGAGCTGAAATTAGGAGCGCGATGTACGTGCCGATATTATTGCTGGGGAATGCTGGGCGAAGCTTAACGATTTATTTACATGGAGCATGCATCGGGCAAACAACAGTAGCTGTAACAATTTTATTTAGCTTCAACAATTTGTGTTATGCATTTGAAAAACTGAAGTTTTTAAACGTTGTCGCAACGTGTGTTATGTAGACATCCAATAATTGAAAACAAATATTATGCTGTGTGAATAGCTTAATAAACATTTAAATGGTGGTTTTAACTTTTAGTAAGTGTAGTATTTATACAAAGTAATTGATCAATAATATTTTGTCGGAAATTAAGCAACAATGCAGATTACAATATTGATTCACTCTACTTGCATTTTCCTTCAATACATTGCGAATTGCAACCTGAGAGGTTTAAAAGAAATATTGTTTTAACTTGTAAAGTTAGCTTCATTCCAGCTCAATTGTCGGGCAAAACCGTAGTCGTAATAGTCTGATTACCGCTGTTGTTTTTGACGTCGCCACTATTAGTATTGGATTTTTTTTCAGCTCCATCTCAATTGATTCTGGAAGAGGCATCTGGTCGTTGCATTGTTTATCAGATTTATCGATGTTACAGCACTCGATAGGGACTTGGACAACAGCGGATCGATGAAACCAAGTCACAATGTGCTAGTCGCCAAAGAGTCATTCATCCCTCTCTCCGTCTCTGTTCAACGGCCGGCTCTGCCGCTCTGCTCCGTACTTCTTCTTTTTCCATCTCACTCCCTTCTTTTTCCTTCTCTTTTCTTCTCACTTGCTCTTTCTCTACGGCTGGGGGGAAAATCAATGGGCGAAGCAACGACACGAATCCTAAATAGAAAATATAAATCTTTCAGCAATTCAGGTCTTAAATAAGTAGGTCGAAGCTCCGATAGAAGACTGATGTGGGATTCATTTTTACCCCGACGAGAGATCTTAAATTGCTTGAAAATTTCGACGGCTATATTTATCTTCGCTACTTTCATTGCAGTCTCGCGAACTTAAAATGATACTTACTGAAAGGAACAAATTGCTTTTGAACAAGTATACTAAACATTTTCTGTGCGAAATAAAACAAAGTCTTGAAAACTTCGCTACTTCTGTTTTGCAGCTATTTCAAATATTGTTAATTTCTTCCTACCCAACTGAAAACAAGCAGTTTTATTTACTTTAGTGATAATACTAACCAATGTCGAATTGTTAATATTTTTTTGCTCTCAAAAAAGCTATTCCAATAGTTACTAATTATATTACTTCGTGAACGTTACTTTAATACAGCGGGACGTCACTTAATTTTCATAAAGTTACGAACAAAAGAATATCACATGACAATAATGGAAACTCAGATAAAAAGAGCTCATGACATTCAAAGACATTCCAGAACTTCATCAAAATCCACCTCGCTCGAACCCTCCGCTCCATCTAACCTTCCAATAAAACCTCCTCCAACATCATTCCGAAATAAAAGCAGCCAACCTCCTAGAAAAATCGCCGGTAATTACGGACGTCCTACTGCCTAGCAAAATTGATTCCCCCGAAATAATCCGTTCAATTTAGGCCTGCCCATGCGCCATTTTTTCCAACTGCTAAAAACCAAATCACGTATTCCCTCCGGTCAGAGCTACGTGACTGGACGCTAATGCCCGCCGGTAACGCAATTGTTATCGGCGTGAGTTTGCAGCGGAAGGAACACACACGCCGGTAAGACGTACACCTCGACTCTTTCCCTGGACGTCGATACTCGGAACGTCTGATCCGCGGCCCATAAGGTCGACTACCGTCGTTAACCAACCGCCCAAGCTGGCCGAGCGCTCCGGTCATTACCGCAGCTCCCGGTTCGCCCCCACGACCGAGGGCCTCGATGAGAAACTCAGTCGGGGAAGATGCGCGGTATCTGTGTGCGTGTATGTGTGTTGTGGCTTCAGAAAACTCGAATCGGAAGCTTTCTTTTTAGTTGGAGAAACTGAGAATTTCGGATTGATCAATGGGGATGATGCGGATATATATGAACCCGGAAGTCGGTATATTATATAGCTTAAGACCGCAAATAATTTTGGATGTAATTTTATATAGAGGATGATGTTACATTTTTCGATTCAGGAAGCTTCGTTGCTAATGAAGATAAAGTTGTTAGTGGAAATATATCTGCTTTAATTTTCATATTTCGCGACGTATGCTTTTGGATGAATTTTCTATCCGAAAATAGAAAATTGTTTGTATTATTCAAGTGGACTGAAACAATTGAAGTTACAGACCTACATAAATTATGATCAGTCAGGTACTAAAATAATTTTCATAATTTTATGCAAAGCCGTTCTCAAAATAATGTGATGTTACACTTCACTCTACATTCTGATTTAATCAACCAAAATTCTTCAAATTATTACAAAGTATATATAAAACCATCACTGCAGTGGAAACATTACTTATTCTAGCAATGCTCTCGCAAAGAAATTTCATTCAGAAGAAGAGCTCTAAACAATTTTAATTAAAAATCTTTCATTGAGATGGAAGGTACGGAAAAGTCTTGACCTAGAACTAACAAGTACGAATTTTAAACAAGAACCATGGACTTTAACTCACCACTACTGAGCCTTTTTTCAAAGTTGCTAAAAGTCCTTCCAGATCTGAAACAGAGAAAGAGATCGACTTGTTAAAAGAACAGCGTAAGACGTAAAGGATCACGCGGAACTTTTGTAATTTATAGCTTAGAAAATCTTAGTAAGTGCCGTCGCGTGATCAAAGGGCATAGAGGTCAGAAAAGTAGGATCGACCATATTAGACAATGCATAAGAGTGGTCAGGAACAAATTTAGGTGCAAAACAAGGGAATGGTGCGAACTTTTACATCAATAGTTTTGGGGAAAAATCTGTAAAATACGACGTACTAGCGACGATAATGTAAATTTTTTTCTAATCGCCGTAAACTTATTTAATTCGATATATTTCTCGCATAATGAACCCACAGGATATATTTGGTAAATCAATAATATAATGTGACGTGTTTAAGTTGTTGCATTATTACGTATGAAAGGTTATAACCATGGAATTTGTGTTAATGGATGTTTCATTTGGATAGTTCAATTACGTAATATCGAAATTTTATTAGTGATAATGTTTACATTATAGTAAAGCAAAATTAAGCTTCGACAATATTAATCACGTCATAACTAGTCCATTTCATGATTACTATTCTCTTCTATACTAACAATGGTGATTAATAAAACAGTCCTTCCAAATAACTTATTTTCAAAACAATATGCCTTTATTCTCAAAATAGACTCTTAAAGAAAGTTTCTTCAAGGAAGCAAAATATCAAATCGACGCGAGCAATTTACCTCAACATCCTCCACCTTATTAAATCAAGTCCGTGATTCACGAAGCTAGCAAAACAAAGAGCAAAGCTTAAAAAAAGCAAAAGAAAACGATCGGCTCGCTTGATCTTTTGGAAAGCAGCTCCTCTTTTACACACGTAGAGGCGACTCCGCTCCCGACGACATCCATTTCGTCTTTTAGGCTTTCTATCAACTTTCCGGTTCGATTCGAGCCCGATATATCGAGCCTTTGGAGTCGGTAAACCCCCCGACTGCTTTCCTCCCGCGGAGCTTTTCAAGTCAACCCTTTACATCCGGACGAAATCCTTGCATTTCACTGACGCTCTTCCAGTCGATAAATCTTGTTTGCTCGCTCGCGTTTCTTCTGCCATTATGAGGAGCCGCTGCCGCCGCGAGACTGATGATTTAATCACGAGTTTCGAAAGGCGTCGAAGGACAGAAAACTTTGGGATAAACTTTAAGCTGCCTGCACCGCTGCTTAGCATGTATGTAGCTTTTAGCGAACGACGACAGCAAAGACGTAAACGTGATTTGCGTATATTTACCCGTAAGTTTCCGTAGGCGACACCGAGTTTGACTCGCCCCCTCCCTGATACTTCATTAAACATGGAAATTCAGTCTGTAGATGAAAATTTCATTCCTTTCATGCAAATATTGGCTTTTGAGACGCGGAAAAATTGCTCTCTTAATAACGCATTAGCAGCGGCGCATAGCTCACTAAGGATAATGCCAATGCATAAATTATCTGGGAGCCTAGAGCAGTTATATTAAACGAATTGCTAACGTCGTTTTTATCATTAAAGCTAAGCACGGCAGTTAAATAAATGGCCGTTTCTTAAATAATAATATAGCGCTTATTCAGAATATATTTTATACAAATTTTTTCGCAGCTGCTCGTTTGTTTCGGAGTAATAATAACTTGATAATTTTTAACATAAATTATTAAACGAATTACGATTAAATAATTGCCAAGGTAAAAAATAAAAACGACAAGTAGCCGCGTTGACTTAACATGCAACTGAAGACAGAAACAAACAATAAAGCTCGCATTGTTACTCGGCAGTTCAATCCATCGAACAGGTGCAGTAAAGCAGCCCATGAAAAGCAAAAACGAAGCAATTAAGCGGGAGAAAAAGAATGAGATAGGCTTTATAATGTTCGGGCCCTCGCTGCTTCAACAATACGACTTTCAGGCCTGAGGCGGAAACGCGAATAAACCGGGAAAGAGCCCCGGCACTAGCCCATTACGATCACGAAACGTATTTGAGCACGATAGCCTAGATTGCTATAGATCTGCCTGATAATAAAAGGCAAGGACACGTAGTAAAACTAAATGTAAGATCCACTATATCTTCTACGAGCAACGCTTAATTTCCTCGGAATAGTCTGTACTTATACGCGTAAAATGCTGTTCGATGAGTGTCCCTTTTTACGAGGTAAAAATCTCCTGTAAATGCAAAATAACAAACTTTGTTGCAGTAATAAAAACTAAACGCGTCCATTAATGGACCCGGACGGTGTAGCTTATTAAGGACGAGCTACACGCTCATTTGCATGTTTTTGATTAAAGTTTTTACAAAAATAATCGTGGCGTTCATTTATGTTGACTCTTTGATAGTGTATTCTCGCGTTATTACTGCAGAGAGCAGCCAGTCTTTGAAAAAAAAAACTTTTTAAAGGTTCTTTTATTATTTAATAAGAAGATTCCGTTGCATTATGAAACTTCCATTGAAGCGTGCAGCATAATCTGAGCACTTTTAGCTTTTCACGCTGTAAAATGTGCGAATCTTAAGATTAATCCACATTGCAGCTTTTAAAAGGTAATATTGTAAGTAATAAAAATCTTTTGCCGGAGCGAGCTTAATAAAAACTGTTTCGAGCTTTGAAAACTTACTTTTTAATTCTACTACTAAGAAATTTGTGCTACTTTTTTAAAGGAACTAAATCGCCGTCTTCTTTTGATTATTAAAACACTCACAACACGCCTAATCGTCGCTCTTAGCTCATTACTATTTACTACCACCAAATCGAAGTTCTCCCGAAATTAAAGGCTCTACGGCGCAACCGTCACTCCCCGAAGCCTCCTACTCAGCTTCAAAAACTGTCCCTCTAAAATCCGCTCCGCCTCCACGCGATCGTGTACTCGTCCACTTGGCGAACGTGCCGGCTCTGATCGCGATATCTAAATTTACCACCTCCTCGGCGTTCGGCTATCGTCAGGCAGGCAACGTCCGGTCTATTTCAGATTAATTCGCAAGCGAGAGTACGCCTACGTCCGGTCAAGTGTGCTCGCCGCGCGCATAAAGACCACGTGTGGCCGCGCGCGCGTGTCGATGGGAATTGATGGGTTAGGCGCTAAAGGTGGCCTTGTATTTTAGGAATGCGATTCAGTGTTTGAGTGATAGGATTGGGAGGTTACTTTTTTGCGGAGAGATTAGATATTGGTATACGAAAAAAAGAGCTTGAAAAAAATTCATTAATTCTACGTTTGAGAATTGCAAAAATTAAATTTTCTGATTAATTGTGGCATATACAATGGTATTGTACGTATTGAAAAATCACATTAGATGTTATAAAACGTGTTATTGATAGCCAGTAGCAAATATCCTATCGGTTTCCTGCGCTTAAGTGTGGAAATAATCTCCGGAAAAACCCATAAAAAAATAAGCACTCTGTGATTCATGTTTAGGTACCGAAGAGGGTACTTTACGCCCCCCAAATAAAGCTCTGGATATTAATGCCTAATCAAATTTGTTACCTAAACTGTTTTTTCAGTCTCAAAACGTGGTTTTATTTTTACGAAATGAAGGCACGGAATCAATTATCAAACTTTCTTCTGTAATTTATCTTGTATCAACATTGATGCTGTAAATATTTCTAAATAAATTGTACAAAATTTCTTCATAGAAATATCGAAATGATAATATTTTATTAAAAAGATGCAAAAAGTGTGTACGTGCCGTCTGACCGGATATTAAGCGTATCTACTGATAAATAAAATAAGACATTTTTTGGAAAAAGTCAAGATTAATCTTTCCGCTGTATATGTAATAAAGATTTATTAAATCTGTTTCCAATTGATTAATAATAATTATATTATGTATCAGCAATAGATTTCAAAAGGCAAACACGGTGGGAAGCATACATTGTTAAATATCTCTACGTCATTATTTTAGTGTCGATTTATCCGCCTTAATGCCTAAAGTCATAATGCAATAATTTCTGCATTGTCAGTTTCACTAAATAGTAATGTCAATTTAGTTAAACAGGAAGAGTAACGCGATCGTATACCGATACATTAAAGTCTAAAACGGACTTAAAACCTGATTAAAAGTCGCAAATTTTCTAATATAAAGAACGCGTGAAAGGTTCACGACACGCAATAATTGGTCGTACAGCGCAGCATAAACTTGCTCGTAACTCTATACATTGGCCAAGCTGTTCATTTCCGTAGAAATGGGCGTGCGCTTCTGTAAAATCGGAATGGATATCACTGTAGCATTGTTACTTAACCAATAACCGGGGCCGCTTCGTCGTCGAAGAACGCATAACCATGAAAATGCCAGTGCAGTACAGATTTCGTGCCCGATAATATCGTACCGAATAAAAACAAAAGAAGCGTAAGCTCGGCGTTTTATGCAAAAATGTGTCTGGTATTGTCAAATGAGCGCGGGAGCATATCGTAACAAGAGGACGAATAAAAAATTCATGTGCACTGCGTGCCGTAGAGATGTCGTCGTTTTCCTGTTTTCGAACCTAAAGTAACTATATTTAAACATTATATCGGTACAGAAATTTCAGGATAATGCTGATGCTTTATAAAAGTTATCTTACCATTCGATAAAAGGCAAAAATACGACGGGAACTGGAAAATAATCTTTTATTCTCTATATGATTAAATTTGATTTTTTTACATTTTACATTTAAATTTGATTTTTATGCATTTAAACTGAAAAACATTTGTATTACAAATGTAAAATCTTAAAACGCGTTTTCGTAACAGAACTTGCAGATGAAATTTGGCAGCATCAACGAAGTTAGCAACCTTCCCAAACATACAAAAATCTCATTAGAATCGCTGATTAGCCCAAGGAAAATCAGCGCAAAACATCTCGCAATCAGGCAGTCGATGCTCGAGCTAGAAATATTCCTCAGCGTCGTCGGCTCCGTATAGAATCTCCCTAACTCGCGAAAAAGCGATTTTAATGCCGACTCAATATCTTATTTGCGCTCGTCAGAGGAGTAGGCCGTCCCCTCCGGTAGCAGAGCAGGCACGACGACGACGCACGCCGCTCCTTACAATCATACCGGCAAATGTATGCGCGCGCGTGTAGGAGCCCGAGGCGTAGGTAAATAAAATTACAAGGAAGAGTAGAGCAGACCCTTGGCACGTAGTCGCGTACTCGCGCGTGGAAGAACGGAATTGGATCTTTTTTCTCCCCCGTTCTTTGCTCGCCGAGTAAGAGAGAGAGTTCGACATTTCTCTCAGGGATTTTCTCTCTCTTTCTCCCTCCCTCCTCTTGCCCGGCGCAATACGTTAGGCGGCGCGCGCGGAGTCGCGCCTAAAATCCTTTTGCCAGGGATCGGGGCTTGTTTATTTTCGGGGGATTTGCCTTATGCATCGGCAGCCCATGCAAATCTTGGCTTTAGTACGCGATATTTTTCCGTTTTCCCCCCGACGGCGCAGCCGGCGAATTTGCTTTGCGGTGATAAAAGAAATAAGACGCCGGGAAATGTGCGGCTTTGGAAATGTAGATTTAATCCGTTCGTGGCTGATGTTTTTGCGGTAATAAATGCGAGTATTTTTTTTCGCCCCCCCCCCCCCCCCGAGATGCAGTCGATATTATTAGAGGGGATTGAAATTTTTATGCCCGGAAATATAGTCTGGCTTTCTGTTTTCGGAATGTTGCCGCTGTGTTTGAGAAATTAATGGTAAACATTGCATGATAATATTATTTTGCTACTTGATGTTTAGTATATTTTTAGAAATTTATTTTTAGAAATACAGAGACTCTAAACACGTTTTTGAAAAATAGGATTCAAGGTTTTCTGTGAAAATTTTCTTTAAAAAATCAATACGTTATTATTTTCACTGTCAGGTTGCTCTGTCACGAAGAGCCGATTTAGTAAAAGCTTTCAAGCTACAATTCTTGATCAAACTCAAGATTTTAATATGGAGTAAAAAAAAAATGAATTTACTGCCTCGCTCATTAGTCCAAAACTCCCCCTAGATTTATTTTTATTTAAAACAAAAACCAATCCATCAAATAATTCTGAAAACAATTACGAAAAGCCCAAAAATTTTCATCCAAAATATTCGCACACAACCCTCTTTGTTCCTAACTTTTCAATCTCGCACTTTCTCGGCCTGGCGTCGGCAGCTCTAAGCGCAAAGTCGCAAATTATTTCGTCTCGGCGACGATGGAATATGGTAATATTTAATAGCGTAGGCTCTTTAGAGGCGGAGGCGACGTCGGCGAAGTTATTCCGGCGCATTGACTCACTCTGCGCGCAAGCTCGGTTACCTCAAGACGTCAGCTCCGTCCCTCTCTCCTCTCCCTCTCTGTCTCTCTCTCTCTCTCTCTCTCGGGGGAGGACGAGCCGGAGAGTAGTTCCTGCACACGCCGAGGTGCCAGTCGCTCGAGGGCACCATTTGCATCTCAATAGTTTCATTAGTCACGCGCGCACGCGCGCCCTCGACGCCGGTCACCGAAGTTTACGCATCGGGCGTGCGAAGCTCCTCTCTTGTGTTTCTTCGAATTTCCTAAGGCTGAGAGGGGGGAGAGGCTTGCAGAACTTGCGGGTTAACGAGCCGCGACGCCTGATTTTTAAGAGGGGATTAAGATGTTTTGTGCTCACTGCCGTTTGATTAGGCTGAGCTTCTTTGCGGGCTGGGTTTTGGACGTAAACAGTTGCAAAGCGAGATTGAAAAAGAACGTCTTTTTGAATTAATACAACTGGGTAAATTTTTTTTTTAAATATACGAAATATACAGATCAGCACAATTAATCTTTGGCTAATATTTAACAGGAAAAATAAAGGCGCGTAATTTTTTTTTTAATGAATATGATCAAATATAGTAAATTTAATCGAATGTTAATTACTAATTGAAAATGAATAACTATATTAAAAAGCTTCTTATTGGGTTTTATTAAAACTTCTCATCAAATATTTAAGGTGATGAATATTATTAATCATTCTCGCGACTGCCAAAAGAAATAAATGAGAATTGTTTAAATTTCAATTGACAAATGCGGACATTAAAATCATAATTATATTCGTAGATTTAAAAGTACTTAACTGTTTTCACATCACTTTTGAATTGAAATAATACCTTCAGAATATACTATTGTTTACGATTCCAATCTCATTTATGCACATTAATGCACCGGAATATTTAATTGCAATATAATTAAATCCATACAATCATCCTCCGCTCTAAACCAGCAGTGCAGAATTCCGCATTTATTTGCCCGATAAAGTCCAATAATAATATGCGCGAGACTCTTGCGCGACTAGCAAATTTCGCGACACGCAACAACTTTCTTAAAAAGTGTCAGACCCTCTCCGGGGACAACAACGCTGCAGGATATGCACGATGACTTTTCAAAGCTAACTTAACTTTCGCAGACATTACTTTGCACTTTTCCCCAACAATAGCCCTCGTAAGAAAATGAAAAACACCGCTCCCGTATATAAGTAAGCCCGAACTCCCCGACGAATTTGCATCGTATTGGCGCATAAACGCTCCACGTACGAGCACCTAAAGAGACGCGTATACCGAATCCCCGGAGAGCCGCAGTCGATGCAAAATGCAGGTAAACGAAGCCGGCAGCATCTTGGGAGAGGGAAAGAAAGAAAAAAAAGTTGGCGCTCGGCGGAGAAACAAAAGGATGCTCTCTCTCTCTCTCTCGCTCGGGGTGGGTGGGAGAAGAAGTCATCGGCGTGGGCGGGAAGTGTCTGCGCTGCTTGTCCGGTCGATAAAGCTCGCGCTCTGCTGCTCGACTTTCGACGGTTTCGCTCCCCCGACGACGCGGAGACGGGAGAAAGAAGGCCGCTCGGCCGAGGAGGGAAGAAAAAAGGGCAGGTTCGAAAAAAAGAAAACCTCGCTCTCTGACCCATTAACCCTTTTGATGGCTCTGTATACTCGGGCGTAATGGAATCCCGAGTCCGATGATCTCTCTGCCTTTCGAGAAATTCCTGAGAGCTGTGCGATCGGAGAATATTGTTCTCGGAATGTTGCTGCTGCTCTTTTTTTCGCAACCGGTATTTGTCACGAGAGGCCTCTCCATGTTAATTCGCTGATGCTGGAGAGTGCTTGCCAATGATATTCTTGTCGAGATGAGTTCTCTTTTCTCGATTTGCAGAGTCGATGATGCTAATATCTTTAGCATTGTTTTTGAGTGAGCAGTGAATGTTAAAGAGGATGGAGGGTTAAATTTGTTTGGGTATAAATTTGTTTGGGTATAAATTCTGACAGGTCGAGTGCTAAATTGATAAAATGTTTTGAGTTATAGAAAAAATGTGCAGTGGTACTTCAAATGCTTAATTTGAATTTCTGTTCAAATGAAGTTGTTTTTCATTGTGCGGTGTTGTTATAAACATGCGGAATATTAAAGTTGAAGTATTCAACAAATTTTTAATTGTACAAGTGTGCATGAAAAACTTGCACGAAATAAGTAAATCTAGAAAACTATGAGATTTTTTACCACATTTTATAAAAATCTTGAATTATTCGAATAACTTTTCATTTATTCCCAAATGAAATTACTGTCAGAAAGTCGTTTCCATGCGCAGCTTTATAATCCACTCTTTTCATTCGAAAAAATAAGCACCCGAACCGTGTCACCTAATTACAGTGAAATGACAAAAAAAGGGGACGATTAATTTCGGAGTCTGCAGAGAAAAGTCATCACGAATCGGTCGGAAAACTCGCTCTTTTCAAAGTAAATCCAATTACGTCAGAAACGCGTAATCGCGCCGCAGCTTAATCGGGAATTCATCGGCGCATATCGTGCGTACTACTACCTGCATTCGCAAAACGGAAGCAGCAGCAGCAAAAAAGCGCGAGGCCGCGTGCGCGCGCGCGAGAGAGAGAGAGAGAGAGAGAGAGAGAAGAGAAGTAGAACAATGACGAATTCGGTTTTCATCGGTGCGTGCGCTTTTGCCAGTCAGTCGCCGTTGAGTTTTCGAAGCAAAACGCAACGCGAGCCCAAAAGTAATTACCCCGAGTGGCCCTGTCGCATATTCCGCACGATTGTCGTGTTTTGCGGTGCGATGGCCGAGCGACGCGAACCCGCTATTTTTTTTCTGCGTTATTTTTTATCGCAGTCGGCCTTTTTTTTCGAGGAAGTGTCATTACAATGTCGCTGCGCATTTCGCATATTTTCGATTGGTTTATTAAGCAATCGGTTTACGGTGCACCCCTTTTTGGTCTGATAATTATTTTATGCCGCAAAGGACAATATGCTTTTGCAACCTTTATTTAAAAGTGGTCACAAAAAATTTCTTTAAACTTTCAGGGAACTTTTATATTATATAAAATATTTTATGCTGCTTTTATAATTTTATCACTTTTTCAGATTTCGTTATTTAGCGATGGTAATTAATAATTGTACCGCAGGGATAAAACTCGTTTTTAAAATTATTTTTTTTTGTTGCGGACAACAAGGTTGGTTCCCGCAAGCGAAAAATTCGGTAAATATTTTTGTACAATGTATCCACACATTTTGAGCCATTAAACGTGTAATAGTACTTTCTTACTTTAAAATTTTTATGGAAAATCCATTATATCATTGTAAAATAAAAATTATAAAAATATTAGAATGGCATTTAATAATAAAAGATTGTAGATCAAGGTGCTGAAAATTTCTGTCCGTTAAAAGTAAATCCTCAACAATAAATTAAGAAAGATTGAAGTGTTTCCCTCGTTAAGATTAAACGATCGTCGAAAAGAAAGGTCGAAAAAGGAACAAAGAATTTTTCATTTAATCTTATGATGTTCAAGTCGGGAGGAAGGTAATCCATTTTATTCCCACAAGTGCCACGCCCCGTGCAACAAACATACGCCTTCTTTTTCCGCCCGAGCAACTCCAGAGATACGGTGAAAATTTTTACGCGCTTTACTGCTTTTCCGGAAAATTCACTTTAGAATGCTAAATTTATTAAAATCTGGCTTATTTATTTTTTTTTTTTTTTATAATTTTTTATTTTTTTTTCATATTTTCGCGAGGAAATGTATTTTGCAGCGATTCCATTTTCAAGAATATTTACCGATTTTAGTAATTTACACAAACGCTCCGAATAATATTTATTCGCGCGGATATTCGACTGCGTAAATACTTCAAAATTTTGATTTTGCCCAATTAATAAAAAATATATCAAAAATCCATTTTAAAGAGGAAACTATCATGCATCATTCGTTTAAAAACAAAGTCGTAAAATAACGATAACGAGGAATCATGAATATCTCTGCATATTTGGACCGCATAGAGTTTGGCTCGCAACTCAATGTTCCACATATTTCACGGGTTCGGGGAAAATAGTGCGAATGTACAGGTGCGCGTGAATCAATAAAAAATTGACTGCCGCATAAGTTATGGAACGGTTTGGCATTATGACTGTAGATATACGCTAGAATCCTAATATTAGACCAGAACGATTCCAGCGCTCGAACATAAATTTGAGCCCCGTGAATTCCGCAATAATTCTTCCAATTATTAAAAGGCTGGCTAAAACCTGGTTGAAAATAAACTGCCGTTCGAAAACGATGTATTACGTACTTCGAAAATGTTAGAAAACAGTTAATTTTACTATTTGTTTAAATTGATTATTTACTTTATCGTCAAATATCTCTAAATATTTTAATAACAACAGCTTGGGTGCGTTCAAAATTTATTACTTCAATTTTCCTAACTAGTTCAGACAGCAATTTCAGAGGTATGCGTATCAAAAGCACGAGCTAAGTCATTTAATAGAAACATAAATAAAGCTCCCGCACACCTATAAGCACACGTGTTTCCGCGTTTTTCCTCCCCCCGCCCCCTCCCCCCCAAAGAGGAAATGAACCAAAGAGAAGTTTCCCGCACATAGCCGGGGGCACTCTCGTAAAGCTCACCTCTCTCGCTCTCTCTTTCTCTCTCTCCCGGTTCCGTTGGCTTTGGGCAATAAAGCACCGAGGCACACCGGGAACCTTCTCCCTTCGGAAAAGTTCCGGCGAACCCTTCCTTGGTCGATAACGAAGAGAATCACGCCCTACGTTACGAAAGCCCCGGCTCGTTCGGGACTTTTGACACCTGTGGAACGATTTACGGCGAGGCGTTTTCCTCGGCGAGCGACGTCATATTGACTCAGCGACGATTTGCTAAGCGTCGCGCCGCAACAGACGCTGAGCGATGTTTGTTTTACGGCGCGCCAAGCTGACTCGGCTCGGGTTGCCCTTTTAAAGAATGAGATTTTAATTGGGAACAGGATGCTCCAGAAATGAGTTATTGGGATTTTTTTGCTTCTGGAATGCCGATTAACGTTTACGTTTACGTGGAAGGACTTTTAGCCAGTAGTGTTTTATGGCATCTAAAAATTTAGTTATTAAATTATTTAATGTTCAACCGAGCTTTGAAATAAAGAATTCCTTTAAAAGAATGACAAAAAAATTTCATAAAAAAGTGTCAAAATTATTTTGGAGAAGATTGAAAAAGTTTTTCCCTCCAAGTTATTTTCTAATAGATTAAATTTGGAAAAGATATTGAGTTTTATTATCAAGTTTGGAAGGTATTGAAGGCACACGTGGAGTGTATTTTCTTGGATCAAATCAATTTTGGAAGTTACTAGTTTTTGAAAAATGATCCGATATTATTCTAAAAAAAAAAAAAAAAAAAAAATCAAAGGATAGCGAATGCAGTAAGAAATAATTTAAAAACTCGACTTTCTTTGATTCATTATTGTGTACTTTTAAAAAGATATTTTGAGACCGCCTCGAGTGCAAAAAAAAACCCACAAAAGCGCATTCTGCATTGACTGCCAACAATACCACGAGCATTTGAACGAAATATTTAAGCGCCCACGAACATTTACAAACAGCAAAAGGAAACGAGCGGGTGGGAGAAAAAGGCAATTTCAAAAAACGTACACAAACACCCACGTCGGATCACAGCTCCCGCAGTCATAGTAGGCATTCGTTTTCGCCGCTGCATCGCATTCATACGCGGCGAATCCACTTTTTCCTCCGCTCCGCTATTAGGTCGAGCAAGTGCCAGAGGGAGGAGAGATACTCCCAACGACACAGACAGTGATTTAAAGCGCGAGTGAATCAAAAGGCGGCCTCCGAGAGATCTTGTGTATTATACCGCGGTACTCGCGTACGCGCGCGCGCGCGAATAATAAAGAGGAGAAAATATAAATTACGAAGATAAAAGCAGACGGCGGGGAGGGTGCGAGCGACGAAATAAAGCAAAAACGAGACGCGCCGGGGAAGGCGCGCGCCGAGTGTGTGCGAGTCTGAAAGAGAGCGGCAAGTCGCCCGTTTTTTCTCTCCGCAGTAATTAAAACGCGTTTAAAGCCCTTATTGGAGAACTCGAATTAATTATGACTTATGCGCGAGGGCTTCCATCGACGCCGCGCTTCTTCAAAGTCCATTGAGGAAAACGGTATTTATACGTTGAAATTAGTTTCATCTCGAGCGTTTTCAATGTTTTTTTTCTTCTTGTTTTTAATGGGCTATTCAGGCTATTTGAACGTTCAAGCTTTTGTGCGACCATTAATGAAACGGAAAATGAAAGAGAGTGGAGAGTGCGTCGATATTTATCGCTTTATTTATCTGCGACTTCTTTATTCTTATCTAATTCAGTCCACACGCGATGGATTTTTTATTAATTGTAGGAGGCTGGAGGAAGCCTAGGCGTTTCCGCTTGCCTCGACTGCTCTGCTAGCGAGCGCGACAAACCTGGCGCTACGCCACCTAGCGACCAGTCCGGCGGGCACCCTAAGGCGCCCAGGCTCTTCCCGCTCCCCAAGGCCTTCTTCCAACTCTCCCACCATAAAATGCCTATACAATGCAACTCGTTAAAGACGCATACGTTTATTGAAACCTTATCACTTCCGGGCATGACCGAATGTGACGCAAATGTGCGGCTAAGTGAAAATCAAATTACATGTAATGTACGCGGAAAACAGTAAATGAGCGTTGGTTGCCGTGTCAGCAAATAATTGTAAAATGGGAAGAGAACGAACCGGTGATCTCAATCAAAATTCAAATCCTTTTTAAGAACCGCGAGTAACAATTTCAGAGGGACCTCCTCAAAAAGCCGCCGCCTTCCTTGCCAGTCCCGATCGCTCAAACCCATTTCCCTAATCGCCTCCTAACAAGGCAAAACGAATAACCAATTATCCCTCCGTCACTCCGCCTGATTCGGTGTTTCGCCGCCTCTCCGCGGCTCGGCGCGTCTCCGGCGATGTAATGAAAACGCATTTCATCCCGGCGGCAACTAATTGGCCCTATTTGCTCGGGGGAAACTAGCGTCGCTCGCCGGAAAAGAGCAGCGGCACAGAGAGAGGGAGAGAAAGGGAGAGGAGGGATGCGCCGTTTTGATAAACATTCGCGTTCTGCGAGCGACGTGCCGCGAGCTAATTATGCCGCTTATGAAAATGTAATATTTAATTAAAAGCCCTTCCTCCCCGTTTGGCTTCTAATAATAACGGGCGCGCGAGCCCGTTTCGCCTCGCGTATAATTGCTCGCGGCCATAAATAACGAAACGCGCTCGCGCTCGGGAGAGCAATGATTTCGCGAATTTATCGCGAGAGCCGATTCGCGCGCGAATTCCCGAGCACGCTCGAGCGCGCTTAGAATACGTTACATGCGCGCGCGCGAGAGAGAGAGAGAGCTGCTAGCTGCCTGTAACGAGTGGCGTTTCTCTCGATTGCGTAGACTATTGTCGGAGGCGGAGGGGGGAGGGCCGTAATGAACGACGGCGTTTTAACGTTTTTTGAGGCCGATGAACGAGGGAACGGTTGGTAGGAGCAATCCATTAAGCATCGGTGATTCGGGTCGCTGATATTTTTTAAAGGCTGCTTTCTTCGCGCTGATCTGCGCTCGCTCTTCTGCGTTGTAGGCATTTTTTTTAATAACGAACGTTTATCAATCAGAGTATTTATTTATCTTGTAAGTAAATAGAGAAACTGGTTTCAAGCACAGCAGCATTAGTCAAAGTACACCGCACCTGGAGACGTCCATTCACAAAAATCACTTGCGCGCATCCTAATTAAACTCGGCAGTCAAGCGTCTTCTCTCCCTGCGAAAGATGTAATTAATACATAAGGCGATGTAACGCGGCGTAAATACTCGAGCAGTTTGCAGGTCGAACGATTTCCGTCCTTCCAGTCGGCTTGCTCTCACCCTTCCTTTCCCCGTTCTCGAGGCTAAGAGAGATGCTCGCGCTAAGATACCTTGCGCGGAGGCCGCGAATTGCGCGTACTCTGCTCGTTCTTTGCTCGAGATACAGCTGCGGTTGATGTCGAAGCAAGTCGCGCGTCGTGCCTGCAGATTTCTGCGAGCGTAAACTCTTTTAATCGGGGTCGCTCGTGCGCAAATCGAATTTCGAAGTGCGCCGCGGAGGAGGTTGCAGGCTTTTGCAATTGAGGATTGCGTCGATGCACACGTGGTTTTTCGACTTTGTGGAACTTTACAAGTTTAGTAGTGATATTTAAGAATTTTAATGAGAATTATTATTTACCCAACCGCTATTATTAATTGAGGCTACGGCATTCACCTGCAACAGAAAAATGTACGTCATATAGAGTATAGAGGTTATACTATTCATATGAAATAAGAGTAATATACAAATACTCTCAGATAACTCTAAATTATTCGATTTAATTCATATAAATGCTATTGAAATTGAAAAATGTTGAAAAAGGCGGAAGGAATGGAGTTTAAAAACGAACTACCAAGTGCAAAGGAAAAATGAATCGTCTGCTAACGGAATTTTCCAACTCTCTTTTTGATTAAAAGATCAGCTTAATGCCATTATATGCCGAGAAGAGCGATGGTTCATCCGAAGTGGATTTTTCACGACTCGCCGACGACGATTCAGTAATTTGCGCGTTTAAATCTCGCAGTCGGTGCTCCCTCCCGACCCTTTGCTAGATATTCGACGTAAAAAGTCAAGAGCCGCGCGCGGCCACGGTTTTCGCTTTTTGCAATGAGGAGGAAAAAATAAGAATCCGCCGTAGCACAAAGGATAGAAGAGGATCATGCCGAAACCCGCGACCAATTCCTCCTGCAATCAGCGCTTTTCTGTTTACGAGATTATCTCCTCGAGAGATCTTCTCTTACCGAGCTTTTCGCTTGTAAATCCAAGTGCAAGCTGAAACGAAAATATCTGTGAAAGCAGCTTTTGAACAACGGCGCTCAAAATTTCTCGGCAAAAGGCCCTCTTGACACCTTTGTCAGAAACTAATTCGCAACGGGGCAAAGCAAGAATCAATCGACCGATCCGAAGCCACGCCCAAAACAATCGGTGCACACTCGACGCTTTCACAATTAGCGCGTATTTTGCTCAGGCCTCTCTCAGTGCAGGAGCGTTCAATCGACGTCTATCGGGACACGACGAATTATCGGTGCTTAAAGGGCGGCGAGCCGAGGCCTCGCGTCTCTCCCGACTCTCTCTCTCTCTCTCCTCCTCTCCCTGTGTCTCCTTCTCGAGTGATTAACTGTAACGGATCTGCGACTGCATGCATTTCCGGGTAATTCCAGGGGAATTTCGGAAGCGCCGACGCGCCGTTCGCTTGTAAAGCAGCCGCTGACCCGTGACGGCGGGACGCCCCCTGCGAAGCTCCTCTAAATTTTCTTAGAGTTAGAACCCCCCGGCTTTAAATAGATTGTTTCCTAACTAAGTACTCTCTTATTTATCGTCGAAACTTGCTTTTTAGTGGAGATGGTGTTGGGACTCGAGTAATTGTGTTGTTACTTACTGTTACGTCGATGATTTAACGATTGTTTTACGGTTTGACGTAAGTGATTTTCGCGTCGGTATTAAAACTGCAAGTATCATTATGGTAGACTGATATTTCGCGAAATTGGAATAAAAAATTTAATCAATGACGCGCTAATTTATGGGATTTTTCTCCGCCATATAACTGCGTATATATATATATATGTACCTTCGATATTTTCACTATTTATTAAAACTTGACAGCGAATAGATTTTTTTACGATCGCCGATGACGCAAGCCGAGTTTTATTGACAATGGAGCTTTACAGAGCGTAATTAATTAATCGGCGCCTTTCAGGCGTGCATCGTTCATCGTAAAAAAAAAAAAATGCACAGTACCGTCTGCGTTCAATGATTCATTAATTCTTCCGGGCGGCGCTTCTTGCCTGAAATCTCTTCGCGTCAGCTGTATTATTTTTATCGCTCAATTATCGGAGTGTCTCGCCGACCGGGTGAAATTGATTCGGGGGCGGCCCGATTGTCTTTTCGACACGAGTTCGAAATTAATTGAATACCTTTATTAATTATGCTAATTCGATTACTCGGCAATCAATCATCCTCTCTCTCTCCTGCGGCAAAGAATATCCAATTACATAAAAGTCAATTCGGTCCATACATATGCAGCCGCGGCGCGAATGAAAATCCAATAGAGCCTTGGATAATCCAATCGCATAACGCGATTCTTCTCCAAAATACTCGACTCGGAACCTCGAATCTCGCTTTGGGAACGATCTCTCCGGCCTTATCCCTCATTCAGCCGGAGCTTTTCTGTTATTGCGTTTTCCTTTCTCTCTCTTTCACTCTCTCTGTTCTCGAAGCAAGAGAGAAAAAAGCAGTCGATTTATTGCAGTCCATCGAGAGGAGGGGAGGAGCCTTTCAGCGAAAATATATAAAGCGAGAGCTAAAAAATGCGTCAAAGCGAAGGAATCTCTTTGGAGAGGAAGCCTCCGGAGGGGAAAGAAGGCATTGTGCGGAGGCTTCGGCGCGGAATTCCTTAAAAATCCATCAAAAGCCCCGACGCCGCCCCGCGCGACGACAGCAAGCGGCAGGACGCGTCATCTGTCTCGCGTCATTCGATATATCGATTCGACGGCGTAAATTTTTGCGCTCTCAATTTTGCCCGCTTGATTTACCACGCCGCGCCGTTTTAAATTGTCGGCGCGCGCGCCTGCTTTCGCTGCGGGCTCTCGGGCGCAGGAGAGAGACTACCCGTGAAACGCTTGTCAGCCGGTGAAGCGACAGCGGATGAAGAAGCCCTTTTAAATTTTAGTTACTCTGCTGGAAAAATTCTATTACATTTTTTGAGTAATAGATATTTTGTAATGGATTCATTGAAGGACGGAAAAATATTAGAGAGCTTTTTCGCTGGTTTGTGAAACGCTTTGGCGGATCAGTTTGAAATATTTTTTGGGCTAAACAATAAAGTATATTGTTTTTCGTTATTTCCAAAATTGTTGTATTAGCTAGTTCATTTACTTCGGAAAAGTTTAAGGACTAATGTTTTGCTTAATTTCTCACAGAATTTTATGGTTTCGAAATTCCAGCAAAGTAATTATTCGGGCCTTTATTCAGAATGTTCGGGATTCAATATAATAATGGTCAACGAATTTGGATCAATTTATATTTTGTTTAGTGATGCGCGTAACCTGAAAATCATGTATAGCCTGCTTACAATAAAAATTACTTTCAATCGAAAAATGTTGATGAAAAATTTTCGGGAACTTTTCATTTTGATAAAAATAAAATATTCAGATCATAATTTTCTATTCGCTAACCAGAAAATCAGGCCTTAAATCAACTAATTAGGCACAAATGAATAGTTTACTAATCACTTCCCGCGTACGAGAGAAATAATAACTTGATAAAAGAGCCTCTTAACCACCGCAAACAGGCCCGTCGGGAAAAGCTTGAAGGTAAAAAAGTAGCCTCGAGGCGAGTCGACAATGAGCGATCGCTATTAATTTAATGAGACACTCACGTCTCTAATAAACATTAAGTACCGCGCTGCCGGCAGTTCACGCACTGCGGCGTGCGGGACGCGTGACAAAGCGCGCCGCGATTATATAGCAGTAAATTTACTATTACTGGGAAGGGGGATTCCCCTTTCGTTAAAGTCCGCACGGCCGCAGCGAAACCGCAAGTAATGGCGAGCTCGCGCCGCCGCCGCCGCCGACGCCGCTGCTCGTTTCCATATAATCGATGAGGGAGAGACGCGACAAAGGCCGGGAGAAGGGACGAGCGGAGTTGATCCGGACTTTATTTTGATGTGGCTTCGAGGGAAAGAGAGTCGCGTAAAAAATATTGATTATCCGTGATACGGCGTGAAATTTGCTCGGGGCCGTGGATGGCCCTAAGTTTATTCCAAGTTTATTAAGGCGGGGTTTAATAAAGCTTTCACGCAGCAGGTGTAGTAAGAAAAACCGAGCCCTCTAAGCCTTATAGATGATATTATTATGATGATATACTGGGTCAGATTACTCTTTCATGCGTGGATAAGGCGAGCGAGAACTGTAATGTTATATTAAACATTTTTAACCGCTGGCGTCCCGGGCGACGGAGGGAACAATATTGGTTTGAATTTCCGTTGTTTTTGCAGTAGACGTTCAGTTGTATTAATTTTGTGTTTTTATAAAGTAGATTTTGGATTGGATGGATAAATACGCTACTTATACATGCAGTTAATTTTACGTAAGTATTAAAAAAAGAAAAAAACGAAATATTTGTTAATCCTGAACAAGTATTCTCCGTTCCCTCTTAAAAATCTGGTGAAACACGGAAGAATAAAATCCACATTATCCAAAATTCATTTCGCCGCCGCCTGCCTCTGGCTCGCCTTTTCCCGATTTTCCATCTTACATCGGGTGAGCATCGGACAGGAAAAAGGACGGCTGCCGGCTTGTCCGCGGGATTCGCGGCTTCCCTGTACAAGCCCCCTCCCCCCGTCCTTTTTTCTCCATTTTTACGAGGCTTTGCGCACGATTGAAGAACCGAACTGTCTTTCCCTCGGTCGCGCCCCCGTCACCGATCCGCAGAAACCGATATCTCTCACTCCCGACTCTCTTTCTCCCCGCGTCGGTTATGGGACGCCGTAAGGGATAACCCTCGGAGAGCACTCGAATCGATGCTGACTTCACTGTGAAATGCAGTGATTCCGGTTTTATTACTCGAGTGCGAGCTTTTCCGCTCGGCCGCGCTTTTTCTCGCACCTGCCCGGGACTTACGGTGGAGTAGAGCTTGTGCTTTTTTTTATTTACCCGAGGTAATGATTTCTGGCTCTTTGGATTTCAAGAAAGTAAGGTAGGCAGGCTTGAAGTAATTTTTCCAAGGTAAGGTATGAAATCTATCAGCTGGTTTTGCAATAGAGGACTTTCTAAAAGGTGCTATATTTTTTCAATGCTTTTATGAATTTGTCTTCGTTTTGTTTTTCATCATTAGTAAGAATATTGATTTACTGGTACGCTTTTCTATTAAAAAATTTAATATACACAGAATTATTCTTTTACTTGTTTGATTACATATTAATACACCTTCCGAATCTAATATTTTTGATAAAATTCCTCTGTTATTGAAATGCACTAATGCCTCTATTTCTCTTTTCATGTCTTCGCTTTAAGGTTTTTCAACCATGAAACTCCCTCTCACCTACAATACCTATGATTAAATTCTTCAAAAGGTATATATGTACATGCGGCAGACAAATAGAAGAAAACACTGAGAAAAGCTTTGATGCTACGTTTTTTTTCAAGATCATATCTAGCGTTGCTTCATAATTCCGCGCAAATAAATATGAGAAGGAAAATTTTTTAATTTAAGAAATTTTTTCCATTTACTATTTGCAGTCGTATGTCATTTAGAAAAGTTAAAGATTAATTACAGTTATTTTAAAAAAAGAAGGAACTGTTCGTTTTAGTGTAATATTTAACTCTTTGTGTACTTTTTACGCAACAGCAATTCCTCCTACGTATAAGCATAAAGGACTCGAAAATAATTGAATAAGATTGACGGACGTCTCCATTTCTCACCGTTTCTTTCATTCCGCCCCGACTGTTTTAAAAAATATTTTCCAGCTCTCCGTCGAGCCCGTAAAACCTAATTACATCTTGAAAACTCGCATAAAAAATGACTGTCGCGTCATAACGCTTTCTCTTTGCAGAAACAAAGCGCATAAAAGATCCGTAGAGTCCCCCATCTCGCAGCTCGTCTCTCGAGAAAATTCCGCCCCGACATTCCTACGCGTACGCCCACGCCACGCATGATATTTTCACCTTTTGACGCTGCTCCTTTTGCAAATCAATAAAAACGCACTGGGTCAAGTGGCAGTCGTCGTGTGCGCGCAACCTCCCTAAGCGCGGACTCCGGAAATATTACCCAGGCAGTTCCGTCGGAATTGCGGAGTCAGCTCATCGGGATTGAGCTTTGTTCCGCGTCACTACGTCGTGCGCGCGCGCGCGAGAGAGAGAGAGAGAGAGAGAGAGAGAGCTGCGTTACGTATAGGTGTCGACGAAGCCCTGCCCTAATACGGATACCGGTTTACTCGTTCGAATATCCCTGGACTCTCGGGCGCCTTTGGATTATTTGAGATTTCTACGTCTATATCGAGGAGGTCGCAGTATCTATCGACCTTTCGAATTTATGGAATCTCGCTATCTTCGAGGGAGTTTGCACTTACGCGCGATGCAATTTTGCTTTGATGCGGGGTTATTGAATTTTTTTATTAAGGGTAAATTCAAAGAGTGTAGTGAACGTTCCATTTTCGTTATAATAGTGATTATTATTGATGGTACCGCTGTTTTTTATAAATTGTACGGTGGGCATTGGTTATTGTAGTTCTGGCCTTTTGGAATAATCGCATAATGCAACGCGCAAATGATTGCATTTAATTGTACTTAGGCGTGTTCTCGCCAATCCTACTAGAAAGGAATTTCCCCCCTTTATCTTCTAATTTTTCCCGCGCGGATGCGAGCGCCG
>JAWWEO010000009.1:34037067-34051808 GCA_035582975.1 Ormyrus labotus | reverse complement strand
TTCAAAACCCCTCACTCACTCTTCCCCTCCTTTCCTATTTAAATTCCTTTGAGGAAAAATATCTTAGTAATATTCAAGGCGTAAATATTAATTTATTGATTGATAAGGTGATACTTTGTTCATTTAATCCAGTGAATTAATTTGATCTACTCATTATTTATTACCGTGTAATCATAATTATTCTCTACATATTTCCGTAAAGGATCAAATATACATTTATGATAAGGCAGCTTGTCAATTATTGAATTACACAGTGAGAGAAAAAAATGCAGTAAAAATTACAAATAACTTGTAAAAATTACCATACTGTCTAGTAAAGCCACCACAGTCTGTCAAACCCAAAAAAATGACTATACTGCTTAAGAAATTTTACTATACTGTTTGGTAAATTTTCCTATAAAGTATGGTAATTTTTTTTTTGTTTTGACAATCTATGGTGGCCTTACTAGGCAGTACGGTAATTTTTACTAATCTTTGCAGTGCAGAATTCCTAATAAGTTTAAATATTAAAATCTTATTCTGAAAATATTTTCAAAAATTTAGTTCATCTCTTTAATACTTAATAAGTTACAAAATTATTTAGTAATCTGGCTGAATGTATTAATTCTCGCTATTTTCGTCCACCGTCACGTTTGGATTTTCATTTTAATTAATCTCGCGGCTCCGAAATTTAACTTAATTACTTGTAATAACGCGGCTATAATACTCGACTTAATTACAGCGTTTTCCCAAATTGTCAATCACGCACTAATTATCCTCGCCTTCTTTCAGCCCAGATATTACGACCCCAATACTCGTTCAACAGCATTCTCGGGCAGGCATGTCCGGCTCTTACAGACTCGGCTAGTTCATCCCTCTCGCAATGCGGTGCCGGAACATCGTTCATTTACAGCGTAATGAAGTAGCCGCGTAAAACACAGCCTCGCTGCAGGCAGCGAGCTTGTCAGTTGCAGTAGCCATCATCCGCTCGAAGCTCGTCATAACGGGAGAGCGTGCAACTGAAGGAAAAGAGCGACGTTCGCACGAAGGGACGATTATATTCGATGGGAAACTCTGCCTCCGGGCCTTTATGTGGCAGAAAGAGAGAGAGAGAGAGAGTCGGTGTTTATTAACAAAAACGGATTATTAAGTGGCCGACTATGCGTTTGAGTTGATTAAACGCGAGCGCTTATATTACAAAATGAAGCTTCCGTTTCTGCAACTTGATAGTTCTGTACAATGCCGGCGTTGTTTCATTTCCCTCGCGCTGAGTTGTAGCGGATAATTTGGAGAATCAAAATGAAACAATTTAGTTGAATTTAGTTAATTTAACGTGATGCTTACCGTTGCTCAAGCGTTCGCGCATTGCGCGTGCATTTTAGTCATTTTGAAGCTACGCTTTAGGTAATTATATGACAAAAATTGAAATTTTTTTTTATAACTGCAGTCTATTAAAGTGTCATAAAAATTAGTTTAATTTCAAGGAACTTCCTATTACTAAATTATTACTTTCGTTACTTAAAAAAAAAAAAAACTCTTCGATCGTATTCCAACTTTTCTAAAAATACGGAACTTTTTTCAGCCTTTCAATGCTGAATATCGAGTTCCCTGGAAATTCGCGCACGTAATTAAACTATATTCCCGTGAAATTCCTGGAAATAATCAATGTTTGGTCCGAATGGTAATAAGCTAGCCTACGAGTTTCAGGTCGATTGAGCCAGCGCGGCTTCTCTCCTCTACGTACACACGCTCACACGTACGCCTATTCCTTGCTTGGAGAAAGATGATCCGATTCTGGGCTCACCGGAGGATGAACCAAGTCGATGTCATTGATAGCATAATATACGCCAAAGGCTGGAATATTCGGTCTCCGACTTAAGGCGGTTAATACACGCTTGAGATCAAAAGCACGAAGATAAACGGCCAATTAGTACGTCAGCGTACATCAAATGTTGTATGCGTTGTTCATCGATCATTACTGCTTATTTAGAGCATCGGCGCTGCTATTGTTTATTCTTTTTGCACTTTCTGGAAGCAAATTACGTGATGAGAATGAATAGTTTAGTTCCGCTTTATTTTCGAAAATAGTATTTCGAAATGCGAAATAAGAATGCCAATAATTTTTAATAGTAAGAATACTGCCTTTAACTATCTAAAATGTTATTTTTTGCACAAGCAATGATAATAATATTAACCCTTTGATGCATACATTTTTTCTTAAAAAACCGCATTTTTTTGCAATTTGTTTATTTATAACTATTTAACAACAAATAAAATATCAAATTTTGTTAATTAGCATTGTAGAGAAACTTCCTAGCTAACAAAAGAATCTATAACCATTTATATACACCTATAAATAAAATTTGTATAAATAAAGATCTTAGACGAAATAGGTGCTCAATATATTGACCACCATGACGCAAAGGGTTATATTTATTATAAAAACTTCAATCCCTTAGTTCTAAAAAAAATTAAAATTCCATTACCAACATCATCCGACTCTAATCCACATTGTTCATAATCAGTAGTACAAACTCGATTCGGTCAGCCGTCATACGACTTCCATCACGAGCATTCCACTTTTCTCCCCATCTACTCATTCTGGATATTTTAGCGGATGTCCAATATTGACAATCGAATCCGTTAAGTGCCCTCGAACGTCTCTCCCAATTCACAATTGCTTCGTCGTTACAAAACACAGGAGATTCGGACGGCATATTTAATGGCGACGGATTAGTAGTTTTTGCACCGGACAATGTCGAGCGGTCGAGTGATAGCTTGTTAAGTACTCGTAAGCCGTGCTTTGCACATTCGTTTCAGAACAGTTTCAGCGTTACGCTAAATCTATTGACGATCATTCTAGCTGTAAAAGCTTTATTTTATGTTACTGCATAAAGCAATACACCTGACGTGCATTATTCGGTTTGTTTATTACAAGCGAGATAGTTTGCAATTTAATTCAGTTTATATAAACAAATACGCACTCGATGCTTCAGATCGAAGAAAGAAAACTTAAAGAATCCTTGCAGTTCAATATTGATTTTCAATAAAGCAGTTAATTTCCGTTACTTTATTCAAGCAAGTACTCAAGAAAAGGGAACTAAATATTTTTCTTCCAGAGAAGCAACGAACGGCTTCCAAGGAATCGGCAATCCACTTCTTTGTAAACGGAGTCGCCATTTCCCAAAGTGTCCTTACAACCGAGCTTATTACAGAAAAAGCTTCCCCAACTTTCAAATTACATTCACCCTCCGCGCGTCCATTAAAAAAAAAAGGGCAAATCTCAAGTCCGTCTGTGCATCTCATTCCCCCCCTCTTCGGAAAAGAAAAGCGCTGCGAAAGCTCTTTAGATCTCTCGATCGAGAGACACTCGTAACTCGGCGCGGCTCTCTCGCGAAACCTTATACCCCGAGTGCACGCGATCTCGGGGCAGTGAATCTCCCCGGCTATTTACACAAGGCGGCGACGCGGCGATTTCGAGCAGGGTCAGAGGAGAGGGAGAGAGGGAGAGTAAAAGGATGAAAAGGAGGACGAAAATAGACTCGCCGCGGGGTATGATGACCCGTGACCCGCTGCACACACAGCCGGTTACGTCAGCCGCCGCCCGCCGTGACGTCACCGGTGCATCGGCGTGATGTCACGGACTCTGCGCAGTCGTCCCTTCCAACCGAGTGCGGTCCACGCCTTGAATGGGCTATTTTTTTTGCTCGAGTGCACACTCGCTGCTTGGAATTAGGGACGCTTAATCTTCTATTTAAGGCCCGGGTATATTTCTGCCCGACGCGGCGCGAGGTGGAGATGTCGAGCTTTGGGCGTGAGAGCAATCGCGAACAATGCCATGACGTCAGTGTGCTTTATTTCGTTCGATCGCGCGACCGCGGCTTTTAACGATTCTCGATTATTTCCTCGGGAGGGGGGGGAGGAAAAAAATGGAACTGACGACAGTAATGACGCTATTGATTATACGTTAATGCGTGCTTATGGAGCTATAAAATTCACGGGGATGCTTTTAATTGTTGTTAGGGTTTTCAGAGCGGAGTTTAATCAATTCCGAGACCATTCCGATGTAAAATTCCATTTATTGTGTTTCGTGATTGAAATATTGCATTCGGAGGCATTGTTTTGTGCTGCGGGATGAATCAGTGTGTTCGCAGCGCGGGTTACTGGTATCAATTGGCTCATCTGCTCCAGACACGCGTTCATGCCTCCACTGCGATTCATTCAGTACACTCTTGGGGAAGTTTCTAGCTTTATCAAAGACTGTTTTTGCTTTATTTTAGCACAATGCGCTCGGCGGCTCTAAAAAGTAATTTTAAAACATGCTGATAAAAAAGACATTCCAATATTGTTCAACGTTTATTATGATTTTAAATGGGTTTGTTACGATTCATAAGATAATAAGCATTTTTACTCGTTTAAATCTTTTATTATTGTTATTATTTTAATTTAACAACGTATTTTAGCACGATTACTGAAAACTGAATACAATCTTCCAGCATGACATTTCAATTCAGTGTAACCGATCTCATTGGCTGCTCACCGGTTTCCGCTAAACTTTCACAGGCAAAGCTCTCGAACGCTACTTCAAAGAATCTTCCGGCTTATATCTGGTAACGCTCGGCGAAACTTTTGTCGGCATGCAGTCTCCGGTAAACAAAGGACGAACCTATTGCATTCCAACGGCACAAGCAGCAGTCGGCAGTCGGCAATAATTAATACCTCGGGCCTCGACGGGGGACAAAGCAAATGCAATAATAACGGCGTGCTGCTGGGGGAGAGAAAGAGAGAGAGGGAAAAAAAAAGAAGGCGAAAGTAGGAGGAAAGAGGACCGACTGCCGCGCGTCGGAAGAGAAAAACGAGGCCGAGTGGCCGGATATTGCTCTGCGCGAATTCCCGGTATTTTAAGCGCGCGCTTACGTGTCCACTCGACTTCTGAAATTCGTTCGAGCTTATAAGTATACCTTGCGCGAGAACTGCGACGCTGTCGGCTCGCACTTGCGGAAAAAAAAGTGCAGGTTTCGTTGGACGCGGGGATTTTTAATTATGACACGACTGTCCCAATTAAATATAAACGTTTCGAGGAGCGGAACGTGTCTTGTTAAGCTGCCGGATGGAATTTCGGATAATGGGGAATGGAAAAAATGAATTTAACTGAAAGCGAGCTGCAAGAGGAATCATTTGTGCTTTTAATTTTTCAATTTATGCCTGGCTTTTTTCAGTTCGTTTTTGTTAATTAAAGTTGAAATTTACCATTGGACATTCGTTTTAAAACGTAGAATTATGATTATTGTCTGCTTACGTTTGAAATTCACTTGGCCTTTTAAGGGTGACTTGTACGTACCTGAAACAGATAACAAAATTTGTACATGAATTTATGTTCTAAAACAATACTTCATAAAAAATAGAAAAGAATATCGCAGTTTAATCTTGGAAACGTGCAAAACTGAAAAAAGAATATTCTCGCACTTTATGAGTGCATTAAACCATTATTTTTAAAAAAAGTGCAAAAAATTTGTTTAATGTATATTAAAGAAAAAAAAATTCATTCTCCTTCTTTGGTTTTATTCGTCTCGTTTTCAAGCTTTCGGTTGGCTTTTCGGACTTTAATTCAACGTACGTATTAAGTTGAAAATATTGTGCTAACACGCGTGTAATTTTAAAATCTGGGAGTATTCATAGACGCATAAAAAATGTAGGCGAAAATGTAAAGTTTTCCAAACACATTTTTTCAGAAGAATAAAACCGTGTTTACCCCTTGGCAAAGGATGTAAAAGAAAAAAATAATGCGCTCAAAAGAAACGAGCAAAAGACAATAATAAAAGCTGAAAATAGTACGTAAAAAGTGAGCGCGCAGCAGAATGCGGGGGGGAATAAAAAAAAAAAAAAAAGAGTGCATAGACACAACGTATTTTGCACACGTATGGTCCGCAATAGGCAAATTATTCACAGTAGAGCAACGGCCTCATATAACTTGGAGCACACGAGCTTATTCCGAAATTTTTTTCTCCTTACTGCCTTATATGCATCGTGACTATTTTAATATACGAGCCATTGTGCTATTCAGATCGATTTCTGCGTTCGTCTACCTTTTCGTGAGAAAAAGGCTGGTTCCCTTTCAAAAATTAAGAGCGCTTTATTCGCATTACGCACTGCGGTACAATGTTTCCTGCAATTCGTGTGTGTCATCTAAAACTAATATTTTTGAATTGCCAGTAATTGGCTAAATAAGCAAATTTATTAAAATTGAGAAAATTGGGGCTGGATTAGAATCTTAATTATTCCTAATATTTAATACATTATTTTTTTGTCTGTTATTAATTTACTAAAAATAATAGAAGAATTAGTCCAGTAAAAACATTTTCCTCCAGATCCGATAAGTCAAGCAACTCATTAATACACGCTTGCACTAAAGACTAAACGCATCGTCAACTTGATGACCAACATAATTCCAGCCTGCATCCACACTTTTTATCACCTCTCCGAGCGCGTCACTTAAAGCAAGCTCCTATTTCAAAAACATCGACATTCATCTCGTCCATAGTAACGTATCTCTCGTTCCATCGAAATCCAATTCCGCTGAGCTTCGGGATCCTCCGGCAGGGGAGAGAAGCCGGTCGGCTCGCCTATCGATACGAAAGCGTCAGTTAGCGAAAGGCAGGCGCGGCGGGGTGCTCGGCTAATTTCTGCCCGTCGATCGCTCGTCGGTATAATAATGCGTTCGCGTGCGGCGTCATCGCGCGGCGCCGCGTAATGACGGTTTATCTGAGGCGGCACGCGGCGCCGCACCTTATCGCGCGCGCGCCTTTTTCCCTGCGCGTTGACATCGAGCTGCTGGAGCGCGCGCGGGGGCTGAAACGGATCGACGCGCGCCTCGGTGTCAGCCGGAGAAACGCTTTCCCCGAGATAACTTATCGCCGGCAGCTGCGCTCGCTAGGCCTGTTCTCACTCACTTGCGTGGGCTGCCGCGCCGCTCTCTGATTTACTGCCCGCTTTTGTGCAAATTTATCAGGAATTTGATTTAGAGATTTCGGCTGGCTGCGAGTGGAGCTCGGGCTTATGGCTGGGAAAAAGCTGGCTTAAAATCTAGTGGGCAGCTCACTTTTGCTCGTTGTTCGAGATGAAGCGTATTAATTGACCTTCTAATAAAGCTGATGATTCAAGTGGAGCCAGTAAAAAAAAAAGTGTTTGTTTAAATTTCCGATGCGATTAACGTTGACGAAAAAATAAGAGAGCAGCGCTCGCAAAGAAGTATCGCTGCTCCCTTTCACGCACAAAAAATGCGATATGCATATTCAAATTACGCTCCAAATAAAGCTGGACCCTTTCTGCATTTCCCTTTAAACTCGAATAAACCGCAAGTCGACAGAAAACTCGTCTGATTGGCACTTTTGTGTTTTTAATGTAAAAGTGCTCGGGAACTGGGTCGCCAGCAGCATTCGAGCTTGGCGGCGATCAGAGCAGAGGAGGAGAGAGAAAGAGAGACAGCGAAAGAGTACATACAGAATCGTTGCTATTTGTGCAACGTAGCGTGACGCCGCGTCCCCCGCATTCGGTCGCAGTAAATTACGTTTCGAAGATATTCGACAAAAATAAAAGGGCGCCAATTGAAATATAACGCGAGGAAGCGCACAAAGGGCCGCTGCCGCAGCTGCTGCTCTCGACCGGCTTGAGATAGTAAAAATAACAACGTTAGGAAAATAGAATTAAAAAATGGCGGGAGAGCGAGAGAGAGAATTTCTCTCGAGCGGCGGCGGCAAGAGTGAAAGCACGGCTGTGCGAGCAAACCAATAAATCATTTATCGTTTTCCTTCGGATTTATACGCCCGAAAGAAATACACCGGCGGTTGCCTACCTCCCCGGGTAGCCCCTTGGGTGGAAACTGTAGAATTTCAAATATATGTGATCAAATAAATTGAATAATGTGTACTTATCGGCCGTGGGTATTTGTAGCGTTTACTCGGATTATTGGAATTACTCGCGTTAGATTTTTTCTAAAAATTGTAATATACTATTCTCGAATTATAAAGAATAGCATAATTTTTCTGTCAGAAGCGGACTTTTCATTTATATAATTTTCTGCAATAAAGCATATTTATATTATTTCTTCTAAATAATTGAATATTCTTTGAAACTGCAGTACAAAGAGGTGCATTATTTCAAGTAAGAATAACGATTTTCTTGCAGGGCAAACAAACCCATCAAACGCCTCATTAGTTCCGCGAGTGAAAAGTTCCCTCAGCCAGCGGCTCAAAGAGCGGCTCGGTAACCGATACTAAAATAATTTATCGCGTAATTAACGCGCCTCCAGTGAATCCTCGAAAGTCGAGGGGGGCCTCGGCGCTCGGCTTCGGCATTGCACATTCGAGCGGAAAAGCACATTTACTTCGGTCCGGGCTTCCGGAAATTTGACTTACAGCCACTACCCGCGCCCGGATCGCCTTTCCGTTCTGGCGCTGCTCTCATTAAGCCCTCTCTCTTCTCGAATCCAGTCCCTCCCCCCCGGCGGAGCATTTAACGTAATCGACCTCTAATGCGCGCCGGCGGATATATTCTCGCACGCCCCGCAGATAAGGCTAGTGCTCTTTTCGAAACTCCTCTCGGTTATCGGCCAGCTGAGCAAAGTGAATTAAAGGTGGCTGGCTGCCGCTACGTGACCCAAGCTTTCTCGGGGATTTTTTGTGTTCTCGCCGCACGCGACGGGCTGTTTTGTTGTTGTTTTGCGCTCTGTTTGCGACAAATTTTAAGTACGGGGGAGTTTTTCAGCTGCGGCGAAAGAGAATTATTGCGCTTAATCGAGTTTTAATATGAAAGGAGGGAGAGACGTGTTGTTGGGTTTTTACGTGACCTGATAACGAAAATGCTGCAATGGCTCGCGTATTTCGAGGAAGAGAAATGTTTATTAGTTGCCTTTTTTGGTTTTCAAATGATTTAAGGCAGTTTAGTTCGGCTTTAAAGGGAACATACAGAGATGGAAAAATGAGGATTTCCTATGAATAGTAGTTTTAATTATTTTTGAAAGCGCAAAAAAATGAAAGGTTTTCATAGAAAAATATTTAATTGGCAAGGAACAATAACAATACCTTTTCGATGCATCCTCACTGCGAATTACTAATTAAAATTGAAATACTAAATAAAGAGCAAATATTGCGATTCTGTTGAAAGAAGACTTTAAATTTCTACTAACGAGTATAGTATGCGCGCAAAAACATTCTAACCTTCTCAATTGAGTTTTAAATTACTTAGTAACGTAAAATCCTAAAAAAAAAAAATGTAACCACCCTTTTTCAAATAATTACGTCTTACATTCTCCCATTTAAAAAAATCCTATACTCGAAAGAACGTCCGTTGCATTTGCCGAGAAACCCGAGCCTTTTCGCACCTCGGCGCATCGCATCGATCTCTCCGGGCCAGTCAATACTTAGCTCGGCTCGTGTAATTTTCTCGGAAGCAAATCGGCTCGCACGAGGAGCGGTCAGCGACAGGCGCCCTCTACAAGCACTGAACAGCAGCGCGTAGGTCCTCTCGCCTCAGGTATCATCCCGCTCGCCGATGCTTTCGCTCGTTACCGGCAGGACTCGGGCGCCCATTCCCGACACTCATTGCCGTCATTAATCTTACAATCGTCATTAATGTCACCGTCATTACGTCGCCGCCCCCGCCGCCGGGATTATATTCGCGCGTGCACGCAGCGGCTCGATGAATAATGAATAATCGGTGTGCGAGGATGCTGCTGCTGCTGCTGTTGCTGTTGCTCTAGTTGTTGTTGTTGCTGCTCAGCGTAATGTGACCCTACCGAGGTTCGAATTAATTTTCGCTTTCACGCGACTGCACGGGACTTCCGCGAAATCGCCCGCGGCGATCGCAGATTTCCAGCAGGGAGCGACTGTCGAGGAGGGTATCGATCGGTTTCGGTGGTGATGTATCATCATCGGCTATATGTTAAATTATTGTTTAAATGACGATCCTTGTCGCGTTTTAAAAGTTTCTTTGTAACTGAACGATAATTTACGTCGTTCAACTCGGTAAATGTTAGCCTGCGAGGCTGCATTGATTGATAAATTTGGTGAATGGTCTTAATTGGAAAAGAGTCTGCTTTTTAGAGTAGATTTTTATAGGGTATGCATGAATAGTTCTGATATTTTGGAGAGGTTTAAATTAACCTTTTCATCTCGAACTTTTCGGTTTTGTACTGAAAAAAGGAATACTATATCTCCAATTTTGATTTGAAATACAAAACCTTTCAATCAACACTTTTGGAAAGTAAAATATTTTCAATTTTCAAATATACTTCCTGAATGGTTAAAAAAAAATCCAATTTGGATGAAAATAGTGCAGTCAATAAAAAGAGTTATGCAATGATAACCTAGTTAACTTTTCGACTATTTATAAAGCTCATTTTCTTTTAAACTTTTTAATTCAAGTTCAAGTAAGACTCAGTTTATCAATCGCATTCACGAAATGTAAAGGTTGGAAGAATATTGAATTTTCTTAAGTCGAAAAAATTAGTAAGTCAGAAGTTACCGCATTTCGACTGCAGACCGAAGCTACGATAGGTTTGTGCACAATTTGGTTTTGGATGACAGCCAAAAGCATGTCCGAGTAATTCACACTCGCGACATGATTTCTGCCAGCCATAATTATTCCAACTTTTTAATTTTTTACGCGACATTGAAAAAAACTACCTACTTTTTTGTTCCTACTAGATTTCAATATAGCATTATTAGTATTAATTATTAAATATAATTATTTTTTCAAAATGATAGTTGTTGTGCATGTATTTTCTTCAGTGCGAAGTATTTTTCACATTTTTCCAAAAAATTTTATTTATTTTTTCTAAAATAAAAATTCTACAGCTCGTGTAAAAGTGATTTATTATAAATATGAAATTCACAAAATTTTATCAGACGAAAAATTAATTTATAATTTGTCGATAATTTATTTATATTATTATAATTTATCAACAATTTTAAATAATTTATTAATTTTCAATAATTTTATGCACTTAAAAAGGAGGATGCCCTCGCCTCATATGAAAATGCCCGTACTTTCAAAAACTGCGGTAACGCTGACAAACGTACAAAGCATTTTCTGTCATTTGGAGCACTTAAAGATCTAAAATTTCAACAGGAAAATTTATATCGGGAAATGCAGGGAAAAAGAATTATAAGACTTTAAACTTTCAAAAGTAACATGGAGAATATATCTATATATAAGCTTATCAATAGTCTTGGGTGCTTGCCATTAGTCTATGGATATCCTCCTTTAATAAAATAATGAAATAATTAAGGCAGAAATTTTAATCATTGGATCCCACGATTTTTCTGAAATTATAAAGCCGCATATTTTTTGTGAGAGCGAGGAATTAGCCCCCAAGCAGCCCACACTGCGTTTCTAATCCAAAGAGAAGAGCCATTACAATAACAGAATTCGCGGATTGCTTCACTCTCCTCGTCTCTCCCCGAAACGCGAGAGGCAAGACGTCATGCCGGTCATAGGAGCCACTCGTTTCCCCCTTGGAAGGGGGAATATGGATGACGCTCGAAATCGCAAAGTCGTTCGCTTGACATCTCTCGTTTCGTTCTTGCGCCCGCGGGACGACCATTACTTTTGACGATACACCGACGAGCCGCGCCTGTGTGCCTCTGAAAAGCTCGCGGGCAGCCGTGATTTATCTCCCGAGCCCGACAAAACCTCCTCGCCCGATATATATCCTTCCTCTCTCTCTCTCTCTCTCTCTTTCTCTCTCACTGCGCGCATTCCTACCTACACGGCTGGGATCTCGGCCGATCGTTACGCCGCTCGGATGATCGAGCCGGTGGAAATGTTTTATTTTTTTTTTTTCCCCAAGTCCGGAATGACGGAGACGCTTCCAGGATCTATCGCTCGGGAGTGCACGGAATTTGTTACTTTTGCGAATTATGAGTGATGCTGTAGGCATTTGTTTGCGTTTATGCCGAGATATTGGGATGCGCGGGTGATTTAAGAGCGTAGTTTTATAAGGAGCAAGTGTAAAAAGAAAATCAATCATTCGTTAAACTTCAAAATTTTGTTTAATGTTTTTATTGAAATGTTAAAAAAGTGCAAAATAATAAAAGTGTTTTCGCATGTCATCATCTGCTTATTACAGAAAGATTGAAATTTTATCATTATACAATAAAGCTTGAACAAGTTATGACTTCCATTATTTGAATTTCATTCCCCGCTTCTGCAGCCCCGATTTATTTTAACAAAATCAAATATTAATTCATCGTTCGTCCAATCAGCAGAACCAAAAACTTTTTCCAAGATTAATGACAACTACCTCCAAAACTTAATTGATCTATTGCGAATCCCCACATTTTTCCATATAAAATCTCGCACCCATAGTAATCCGCTAATTCGCCGGAAAGGAAACTGCATAGAAAAAAAAATGTTTTCCCCCCAGTGATACCCAGGGGTACGATTCGTCTTTCTCTGTCTCTATGAAAAAAAAAAACTTCCTATATCCTCCCCCTTCCGCTTTGTAGCATCTCTTTCGTTTCATCCCTCATCTCTCGGCGACCGCAAAGCGGCCGTCTTCCATAACAGCGGCGGCAGAGGAAAGAGAGGGAGAGAGGCAGTCGAAGAGGGAAAGATAGACGACATCCGATATATCTTCGGCGATCGGTCTCAATTTTTCCAAAGTTTCTGAGTGCCCATCTCCCGAGCATCCGGACGGCTGCTGTACTGACTGACCCGCCCTTTTGAAAACGCTATTGCACCCCCAGATATAACTTGTTTTCTTATCTAAAGTTGTTTTCAAATTAACGTTCGAAGTTGCTCGAGGAAACGCCGAGTTATGAACTGCCGAGTTTCTGAACAATTGAAAATGTGCTTTGTAATTTAGATGAACAGATTGTTGTAATAAACGGCAATTTGGATTGTAAAAGTGATTATCGATAAGACGTTCGTTGAAGCGCGGTGAATTTTTTGCTCGTTAGTGTTTGAAGGATCATTTAGCGACCACAGGGGTAATAACGGGTCCCAAAGAGGATGAAACTTTTAGCGGAAAAAGTTAAAAGGTCCAAATGAGTTTAAATTTGATTGGCTCTGCTTGTAATATTGATTGGATCAGGAGAAGTATTCAAGACCATCTCTGTTAATCTAGTAAGTCTATGAGATTCTGAATTTTTCCGACTGAAGAAACTTGAAAGAAAGCTAAAATAATTTTTTAACAATCAGGAAAAAGCGTTCGAAGAAATATCTAAAATACAATTCAAAGTAAAATGTATAAAAAAAAAAGCCGGAATCGCCGAAAAAGGAAAAAGCTGATGCGAAAGGTAAGTGAGTGTAAAAATTCAGCTAGCCGACAGGCATATTTTCCAAGTCTCGTTCACCAATACAGCAGCGGCGGCAGCGGTAGCAGCCGAACAGCAAAATATTTTCGTACAAAACAAGCGAGCCGCAAAAAGTAGCTGACAAAGTTTTCCGCTCGGTTTGACGAATGGCCCGTTCTGGCTATCTTTTCGCCCCGCAGACACACTTTGCGAGCGTGAAGAATGATATTTTTCAAAAGAAAACCGAAGCGACTCGCCGCTGCGAAGGAGGGGCCGTCGCTTCATTTATTATTCCGCGTCGAAAAAGCCTTCGCGAATCATTAAAGAAAAATAATTATCCCTCCCCCCCTCGTATATTTATCCCGCTGCTTTTCGGCCCCGAGATTTATCGCGGCGCTCCGCGCCCAGCTTTTTGAGTTCTCCCTGGAGCTCGAATCGAAGGGTATAACGTTGCGTGCGCGCCTCGGCGAATCGATTTCGCGGCACGTGAAAAGATGAGCGCGCCAAATAAATTGACTCACCTAAAGCTCGGGCGCTGATCCTTCCGCTGGCACGGAGTTCAATCCTGAAATCAGAAAAGAAGCAGTTTGAGAAAGGGAGATAGACGAGTGCTCTATTTGTCGAGTTCGTAAATATAGTGCTTATTTGAAAGGAGGCTGATTGAGGCTGCGATTGAATATTCTGGTAATTTTAAGGTGAAATCGTTCATCAATTTAGTAGTTTCTTATCTGAACGATATTATTGACAGTAAAGAATACTGTTTTAATTTCGTTTTCGGCTGTCAGTTTGAGCGTAGCTTTCTTTTCCAGCGAAAAATTCGTAACAATATCGATGGGAATTTCGTCGAAAGTATTACGAATCTTTACGATTGACGGGTTCGATTACAGAAAAATCTGCTTCTTCAACATTCGAAAAATATTAGGCATTTTTATACGCAATCGCTGCAGCTGTCATCTTTTTTCGGGACTTCACTGCTTTTACTTGCTGCAACTTCGTAATGGAAAATGGAGTCGTATACTGCTCGTATACTTCTGTTAGCGAATAATAAAATCATTTCAGCAGCCTCGACATTCGCTAGACTAAAAACGGACGCTCGGGCCATTTCCAAGAGCCAACTGTACAGAAATGCTTGCCGCCCGCATTTCATTTTCGCACTTTTCAGCTAAAATTTCAAACCTGCCATATGTGTTTTTCGTTATTTAGTTTTAAATCTTTATTCGTAGCGAAACAGTATTATATATGAAGAACGTGGATGCATTGAACCTTTTAAAATGTATTAAGCGACAGAATGCTAGAAAAGTAAAGTTTACATAAAATAAAAATTTAATTCTTTAAAGTCAAGTTTCTCTCACAAGGAGAGTATATGACATATGGGTAATAGATTTTCCTGTAACTTTGGAATATGTTTTCTAATATTAAAATATGAAGGAAGCCGCGTTCGTTCGGCCTAACGCTCGATTTTTCAAA
>JAWWEO010000009.1:33998623-34036967 GCA_035582975.1 Ormyrus labotus | reverse complement strand
CGAACGAACGCGGCTTCCTTCATATTTTAATATTAGAAAACATATCCCAAAGTTGCAGGAAAATCCATTATCCAAATGTCGTACACTCTCCTTGTCAGATAAAACATACTACTCCGAGCCACATTTTACCGGAAGGCCGTTCTGCCGCGTTTTATCACTTTTAAAATAGCGAATTTCAGCCCGGAAAACATTGATTGTATTTTCTCGGTCGGCGAAAGAAAGCACGTGCGAGTTCGGGCAAAAAGACTGGATTTGCACTCGTAAAAATTTTCCCTCTCTCCTCCCTTGGCTCGGTCCTCTCTCTCTCTCTCTCTTTCTTTTTTTTTTTTGCTTTTGCGCGCGAAACGAAAAGCTCGCGCGCGGCCACACCGAAGGAAGATAAATGGACGAAAGCGGCAAAGTACAAAGTTGGCCGGGGAGCAACGGCCCTCTCTCTCTCTCTGTTTCTGCATCGCTGCTCGTTTGCGCGCAGTTGGTTGTGTTGCGCGGCAACTCTCGGCGGGGGGCTTAGAGATCGGGAGTAACTTTCTGCGGCAGCGTCGGGGAAAATGGCTGGAACCACTTTAAGGAAATGAAGGTCGTGAAAGGGAAGAAAAGGCTGATTCGTCAAAATCGATGGGTTTTAAAGCTCGCGCCGGATAAAGTGCGCGTACTTTAGTCCCCCTCCGTGCTTTTCTTCCGCTTGTTACTCGCTGCGGACGAGGTGGGGGAGGGGGAGAGAGATATTGCGCAAGCTCGATCTTTCTACCGACGTCGCATCATCAGCCGTTTTCTGCGCCGGCTTTTGTTCTTACCGGACCGCGCCTTTATCTACTTATATTAATTTCTGGGCTCTTTTTCTCTTCTGCTTCTTTGAGCTCCTCCTTTCGAAAAGTTCGCCCGAGACGAATTTCGCCGGATGAGAGATTAAAAATGAAACGCTGTCGGTAATCCTTTTTTTTTTTGCGCAGTTGAGTGCAACTTTGAAAGAAGTGGAGTTTACAGCAAAACCAATTTTAGCATGAGAAGAATTTTCAAAGCTTCTTGAAAGTTAAAAAATATCCCTGCTTCTGCATTTCTCTGATAAAGTGAACTGCTTTCCAATAATCATGTTATTTCCATTCTCAGTTTTATGAAAAATTCTGTCTTGAAAATTGTTTTAATATTTGTTTCTAAAGTTGATTAATGCAAACGATGGCAGACAAATAAAAATACAAGTTTTTAAAATTGTGGAAGCATATTTAAATTAGTTGATAAAAAACTCTCAATGAAAAAAGGAGAGATAATTAACCACGATACCATTTCGTATATCAAACAATGTTTCGTACTCCAGAAATCAGAAAATAAAAGGCCAATCTCAGCGGACGACTCGTCCCGCGACAGGCAAACGGTCATCCAAGTCCAATAATTCGGGCGCTGATCTATACACGTGTCGAGAGGAAATCCAATGCCGAGCCATTACATACGTCGGCCGATTCGAAATGTGCAAAAGTGCGGGTCTCGCGGCCCGATCGACGGGACGCTCGCAATTTCACAGGTGGAATCGATGCCCCGAAAAACAAAAGGCGTCGACTTGGCGGCCGACGAGCGACGCCGAAACAAGTGCCGTCGGGACAGGCGGCTCCGCGATCGAAGCGGAAATTGAATCTCGCAGGGAAGCGAAAAGCGATCGAGCACCGATCACACGCGAATATACATCGTAACGGAAGGCCAAAGCTCGATACGGCTATTCCCTAGCCGCTGCCGCCTCGTCTTTTCGAGCTTTTTTTTCTCCTTTTTTCGCGTTTGCGCGCGGCCCTGGAAGCTGGGATTTCGAGATTTTTAATTTTGATCGCGCGATTTCGGGGATTTTTGGAAAATTTCACGCGAGGCTCGTTAATTTCAGTGAATCTGATAGGAATTAATTATTGGAAATTATTTACGTACCCCTTATTTCCAACTATTTTGAATTACTGATCCAGAAATATTTTGCGTAGAAATTCATTAAAAAATTTTTCAATTTATCAATTGTTTTTTTTTTTTTTTTAATTAATTTACCGCTGAAAACTATATTTATAAATGCTTTGAGAAAAAAGGTTTCCTTGGTATTACGTGAAAGCGATTTTTCGTGTTTTTGATAATTCATACCTGGAAGCTTAATGCTGAAGTATTTTAAAAATAAAGGATTTTAATTTGTTTACGCTTCGGCTGTAAAGTTACCAAATACCGAAATGAGAAATTTTATTAAAGTTTTCTAGCGAAATTGGATTTTCGGTCAAAAGAACAAAATATTCGCTCTTCAAAAACGTTTTTAAATCTCCGTTTTAAAACTTCATGATTTAAGAGGAAATCCTGAAATTTAGTACAGATTAAATTTCAATTTAATCTTTATTCTAATACTTTTTAAAAACGATAATAAAATGAAATAAAAACAATAGAACTCTTAATTCGTAAAACTTGAAATACAGAGCTAACAAACAATGTCACATTGCTTCAAAAATTAACACCGACAATCCGCAAAATCCGTCCCCGTTTATCGAAAAATTGAACATCAGCGAAAATAATTGCTAAACAATACCTCGCTGCATCCACACTCGCTCTTGGCTTCAAAATGAAGCCCACAGGCGGAGAACGAGCTCGTCACAACAATTACGCGCGAGCGCAACTGTAACCGCACGAGGCATTACCGCGCGTACTGCATAATGTCGCGAAAACAGCCTATCTCTCCCTCGTCTCTCTGGCAAAAGCGAGATTGCGCACTTGCTCGCGCCACCTATTTATCGAGGCAATCGAGGAATTGCGGATCACGGATCACACGTAGTAACGCCGTGCAGCCGGTCAAAGGGTTGCCGCGGAAAATCTGTGAATCAGAGGCGTGGCGAGTAATTGCAATCGCTTTTGCCTCGAGCTCTGATTCAACGGCCGCCGCCGGGGATGATTTTTGCCCGGCCAGAATTAGCCGCATTGAAATCCATTGACGGATCGAAATTATTTTCAATCGCCGCGCTCGGAGGCAAAGTCGGCTGCGAATTGCAATAACAAGCCGATTAGCGGGCGTGTGTAGTCGGAGTGTACGTGCCGGAGAGGAGGGATATTGTTCTTTGGAAAGCACTTTAAACTTCGGAAATATGGCTTCGCATTCGAGCGGATCAGCTATTGTTGGGATGAGGTATCGTCGAGCTGCAGCGGCGCGGCGCGCATGTTGTACATCGTTTAAGTTTTAATCTTATTTATTTAAAGATTTTTCGGACGGAATACGAACTTCGTTAAGGACGAAAATTGCAAGGCTTTAAAGGGGGTTTAATCAATGATGAAATTATTGAAATGAAACTTGATTAAAGAAAATATCGTTGGAATAATAATATAAGAATTAATTTATATTAATTTTTTTTAATACAGCATTTAATTACGACATGATAGTAATATATTTGTATTTCACAATAATTCGAATAAATAATCATAATTGTACTCATTAAATCTAAATTGCAATAACAATTCGCTTCCTCGATTTCCATGAACTGCAGATATTTGTAAAATAATGAAAATTATAATAAATTTACCTTGAAATATCGATGAGTAATAATTTATAAATATATTGTTAAAATATTAATATTAATAGCGCTGTTACTAGAATATAAATTGTTTTCGCTTTTTACAAATCGCTAATAAACCATCAAGAAAAACATCCGTTAAACCCGAAAAAGGGGGTGTGAACACCAGCTCACCTCCCAGAACGAGCCCGCACAAAGCATTATTTATTCCGAAAATACATGCCCGCGCATATCAAAGCAGCCATCAGCGCCAGGCGCACACCTCGCACGAATCCCCTAAACAGTTTCGACGTGCCTGATTTCCGCCGCTGGAGTATATCTCGGAATCGCGATTGTTTTGCATGACGTTGCATCGCCTTTCGCGGCGGGACACACGCGCGCTCAACCTCCGCTCGGAGATTCCGACTGCACATGCGTTAGATATTAATTCGTGCGGCGGGTCGGGAAGTCTAACTTAATTGCGACAAAGTCGATTAGAATGAATGCGCGTCGTCGAGGATTTCGCGCATGAGCTGTTTAGCATTGAGGATGGGATTTGTGCAGACTGCGGTGGATTTCAAACAAGGTTGAAGCAGTGCTTGGTGTTTTGGTATGATAAAGTGAAAGTATTTTTTTTCGGAAACCGTACAAATGTGGTTAATTCATTTTAGTTTCGTGTCGCAAATAGGCCATCCCAAGTGGAAATTTATATAATTTTTAATAAGATTTTAAACAAGTTTTGTAAAGATTTGATTCTATACAATTTGTATAAAATTTGCATTTAAAAATAAAAAAAATATGAGCTCCTGTAATAGCTGTCATCGGTTATTAATTTTGTTACGAGAGATGTAAAAGGTTAGGATGCGCCACCAAGTGCCAATGGTGAAAAATAAAATTTATTCGAACTGTGCAAAATTTGAAGCAGTTTTGCACAGTCGCAACGCAACCCTGGCTTGGTGGCACATTCTAATCTTTTTGCAGGACCATTTGCAGGTTGACTGTTATCCATTTCCAGGGAGTGCATTATTCGCTGTTTGGATTACTATCAAATGTCGCATGCAAAATGTCGATGATTAGTTTTATTGAACATTCTTTGCCTAATAAATTTCTAAAAGTCGAGATAAGATTAAAATTAAACGACCTTACTACCTTTGTTTAAAACAAATATTCCAACCAAATGAATTTCCCTTTAAAGTTAGTAAATCCGCGAGCAAAAGAAATTCGTACGAGGAGCATGACACGCCAGTGAATCAACTCCCTAAGACAGCGGAGAAGAAGGGAAACGCGCGGAGAGACGCCCTGTGCAATCCTAATTTAAAAAATCCTCCACAAACGCGCGGGACGCTTTGCTTCATTCTGCAAATGCGCCGTCTAATATTCCAGGCTCCTCGCCTCGGAGAAAGAGAGAGAGAGAGAGAGAGAGAGAGAGTCGAACGCAAAGCAGCCAAGAAAAAAGGACAGCCCCGACTTTGTTTAACGAAGAAGTTTGATGTAAGAGAGAAGAGAAAAACAAACGAGGCCAGAGGAAGAAAACGCGGAAGGGAAGAAACGAGAACGTCTCGAAGAAAAAACTTAGCTAAGAGAGCATGAAAAAGAGGAGGGCACGACAAAAAGAGAGAGAGAGAGAGGTAGAAAAAATGTAGGAGCATAAGTAAGCACGGGGACGAGGTACTTTTACAGTCGAGCACCTTTGAGCTCGCGGATCACAAGGATGCAGCGAACTAGGCGGGTCATAACAATTTCTTTATTCCCAGCCCCTCTTTTAGACTGCGTCTTATCCTTTCAGGCGTATGTTCTCGCGGCCGCGTAACGAAGCTCGCATCTTGTTAGATCCGCTCGCGCTGCTCCGCTCGCGACTCCCAGTCTCCTAGGCGATTGCTTCAAGCAGGAGAGAAGCATAAACACTGTAATGCGACTCGAGGATTTGCGCCGTGACGTGTGAAAGAAAGGGAAGTTTACTCGCTTGTAAATTTTTTAGCTTTAATTGCCTTTGCGTATCGCTGCGTCCTAAGGAATTGTTACTTTACTTTAAATTGAAAAATGTTTCAGCGATGGTTGGATCTGTTTTTTTGCTTGGGAATTTGATAATTTCTTTTTGATATTTCAGTTCAACACTCAGAAAAAGAGTCCTCTTATACGGAAATTATTTTCCTCTGAATTCAATCCGTTCATTATAAATAGGTTTTTCCTTTGAGATCAAATAAAATCTTTTTGAATCGAAAAATCATAGTTTTCATGAGCAGAGGAAAATCCTTTCGTAATCAATCCTCTTGCATACAAGAGGATTTAAGCTAGTCACAAAAGGACTGCTTCCTCGCCATGCAATCCTTTCGTCGAGAATGTAATTTTCATTGGTTAAAAAAAGAGCATATTTTCGCCTCTGAAACCCTCTGACGTGTACGTTTATTTCTCAAATTTCTCGAATCCATGATAGTTTTGGATTTCGAGTCCTTCTTTTATTTATTAATTTCCTGAAGATTATTTCAGTATGGATCTGCATCGGGTTCCCTCCGTGAGATGCTCCGCACATATGCAACGATAGCTCACTCCCGCGAGCAAACTAGCGAACGGCTAGTGCCGAGCGCCACCGCCAGGCGGCTATCCGTTGCACACCGCGCCCGCAGTCAGACTAGCCGACCGAATGCTTAAATAGTGAGCTGCCCGACGCTTACCACCTACGCCTTCGGCGGGGCTTACCGAGGTGTTTTTACTAAGTTTTTTTTTCAGGATCGTTTTTTCAGTGTAACCAAAAGGTTAGGTTTCTCGTGATTCGCCGAGAAAAAGTGTGTTATCAAACTTCTCTTTGAAAAAACTTTGAGCCAGAAGTTTTTCACAAAATTTTACATTGATTTGATGATTATTAATCGAGATACAGCGATTTGAAGTCGTGGCTGCAAACGTTCCGTCAACGAAAACGTACAACTTGATCAGCTGTTCTGCTTTTCTGAAAATATATTGTATGAAAAAAAAAATATATTCTTTTTGAAACTATATTGTATGAATGCAGTGATCAAATTTTTCATTATTAAATGAATGCTTTCGTATTATTAAATAGAATACTGAAATAATTAATTTTAAAATATATTTTAGTATAAATATCAAATTTTTTTAAATCTGATGAGCACTATTTCATTCAATTAGTTTATCGTTTAACTATTAAATTATACAAATTAATTAATTTCATAAAATTATAACAATTTCAGAGTTAATTTTATTGTACTCACGAAATAGTTTTTTAAAATGATATAAAGATTCAATTTGAAGATGCAGAATAACTAGTCTTATTAAATGTTGATTATCAAAATTATATGAAATTGAAATTTAGTTTACTAAATTATATGTTTATATTCATTGTTTTAGCATTACATTTCATAATATGAGAGAATAAAATTAATAAGAAAAATTTTAATAATCTCTCTAATTGTATTCATAAAATATGTTATCAAGTTAAAAATATGATTATTTAGTTTGATGACTATTTTAGTGTATGATTATTCTAATGAAATGTTTTACCAAAATCATTTTGATATCATTAATTAAATAGAATTCTAATTGATTTAATGATATATTTCATCGGCGAAATTTGATTTGTTCCTTGTCATCAATTTAGAAATATATTTTATTAATTTAATAGTATTTTTTTCTCAGTGTCATTTATTATAACAAAGTCATTTTCATAAATTACAACCTTTAAAGCCGATCTATACTTATTAAATTTTTACACCAAACAATACATTTTTCAGGTATCATTTTTTGATAATTAAATTTCAAAAGCCATCACATGGGGTTATAATATTGACTGTATCGATTGAATTAAAAATATATACCGCTTCTTATTTGAACGATATACACGTCGGAACAATAAACAAAGTTTTATTTGCTTTCGATAAAACAAAGTTTGATTTCGATTGTAGTGTCACGCGAATATCCATACAGGCCTCCAAGCTCATACAAAATTAAATTCCGGCGCAGCGCTAAATTACACTTCGCCAGTAGGCTTTATATTTTCCGCTGAGCCAAATCGAATAGAACATTGTTTCCTGACCTTTAAAATGCAGAGGGCAAATACGCGAAAATATCGGCCGGGGCAATTCTTATCGGCGACGGGGAGGCAGCGACTGATTGCGCGGCCTGGAATTTTCCCTAAAGCTGTTGCCCCGATAATCGAATTATTCGGCTTATTCGAGCGGCCGAAATCGGGCGACCGCATCAATGCGTTTAGCTGCGCAAATTGTGTACACGTATTCCTGCCTTGCTGCGAGCGCTGGCAAAAGATCATTCAACTCTGCTTATACGCGGAAGCGCTAAGCGGATTCTAGTTTCGTATGGATCATAGACTACTGACATTAACTGCCTGCGCGAATCTTTTCTGCTTCTTGCACGTCGACGTTGCGTTTTTTAAATAGAAAAGTTTCAGATTATTTAGTTTTAATCGTGTAACAATTTTTTGATTAATGAGTAAATAGTCAGTTTTTAATTCATAATATTCAATGGTACACTTTGTAATCGTGAACAATTCATTATTACGCATACAATATGCGTTTAATTATTTTAAAAATCCTGTATTTATAAAAAAGTTATAAAAACTATGCGATATTTTGCGTTTTCAACAAACCTGACGATTGACGTTTATTTGGCAAAAAAATAATTGCACAAACATGGTATATATAATATATATAATAATGAAAATACTGTAGGGGTGAAGTATTGTTAATCGGTTAATGTCATAATAATTTCAAAAATTAAGGAAAGCATTAAACACTCCTCATTTCCTTAAATCATCCAAATAAACCGTTTATCTTAATATTCCACTCGTTCGCAAGAAGCAGAGTGCAGAATCGTTTTTGCAATACTTACAAATGCATTCAATCTTTCTTCCATCTAAAAAGCCAGCGCCACATCATCCGCGGAGCTTTCCCCGCAAAGCTCCGCGGCGTTCGCCGTAAAAACAAGCGCATTTTTCACTCGCGAATCCGTCTCCTTCACGCCGAAGCAGCAGCAGCAGCCAGCCGTTCGGAATAGGCGGAGTGGCGCTCGGAATTACGTAAGTTTAAGACAAAATGGATTCGCGGAATCTGGAATAGAAAATTCCCAGGCTAATGCCAGATTCCGCTGCCTCTTCTCTTCACCCTTGACTCGGGGCGCCGTAAGCTTCAGCCCCAGGAGTCCCATTTCTTCGTTGCCGAGAGAGGAAATGGCCGTGGATGGGAAAGGGGAGAAGGAGATAAAAATGGGAAGGGGGGGGCCGTGTTAGCGCTTTCCGAATGCGCGATAAAGAATGAAATGAGGAATCGCGAGGAGGCGAAGGGATTGCTGATTCATGGGGGGAGAACGCGGACGCCGCTAATTGTGATTTAGGAAAGAGAGCGGAGGGAACTGCTTGAGTAGCTTGTAATTTAGGCAAAAACTAATAGCCCTGCCTGGGAAAAGATTGAGAATGAGGCTGTTAGGACTGAAAAATGTAGAGGGAATCTGCTGATAAAAGGGCCGCTTAATGGCGCAAATTGTTCGAGATTATTTTTATTAGAATTTAATGGCGAAGTTTTTTGAGACGTCGTTGGCTGATTTGCAAGTAGTTTGTATCGAAAATAGTCAGGCACAAGGTAAATGTATACTACTTAAGTACTGCTTTTATTTCAAATTTTGTTTACAAAAACAGGATTCTTCAGATGATTTTAGTAAGTCAAAAATCTTTCTCTTTTCATCACAAATCTGAAAATAGCAGAAGGAATTTGTTATTTGTGATGGATTGTATTTTTGAAAAATCTTGAAAGTGTTCATTTTTCATCTACTGAAAAGCCCTCTTTTTGAAATATAGCAAATTGTTTCTACCTTTTATCAATAAAATCAAAATCCAGAAGATTTATTGAGCTTCAGAGACGCTACAAAAATAGCTAAAGATATATGACACTGTAAATAAAAATACGTTTTCAACGGGATTCTCAGAATTTAAACTCTCCCAAGCGATTTAAGATCTCCTACAAATCCCATATCTCTTAATTGAATTCGTCCGCAGCATAAAATTCCGAAAGGCCCGAAAAAATCTTTGCACTCCCGCGAAGCATCCAGAGGCGAAACGCGAAGCCGCGCGAAGAGCGGACAATAGGTGCCAAGAAAAATTGCCCCGACGAGCTTTCCGCTTGTTTCAACTCCGCCGGTGTACTTATCGTTTATATTCCTAGGGCGCGTTTTTCGAGCATCAGCAAACGATAATGGAAACACTCGTCTCTTCCCGCTTCGCCGCTGACACGGAGAATTCAAAACAGCCCCGAGCAGAGAGACCATCGCTTAAACGCTCCGAAATAAAATCCCAAAAGGCTCGTTTCCCTTTGACGACCGACTCTAAAATAACAAGGAGCCCGTCCTTAATGGAGCCCGCACGAGCCTTGAACCTTGACCCCCCGCAAAATAAACGCTTTTGCTTTAGATCGAGAACTTTTGAGATAGGCGAGGAGTGAGAGGGTGAGAAATTTTGGCGGGGAGGCTTGGGACCTTTCGTACGGGGAGATTGCTATGCGATTCGGAGAGAATGGTTATTTAATTTTACTTTCTTCGAGCCACGAGAAGTTTATTTCAATTGTGTATTTTTGATACTTTGAAGCAAAATAATAAGAGTTATCTTCAATTAACTTGAGCATAACCCTAGTAGAAATCACGTGCTTTGAGGTTAAAGTTTAGCATTTATTGGTACTTTTTTACAAAATGGTCAAAAAATGCTCTAAAAATGTTTTCAATTTCTACCAGGGAGTATTAATAGAAAATAGAAATTAATAGAAAATGAATCACTTAAAGTTCTTTTTCTGTAGGTTAACTATAAATATATATTTATCTGAATACTGTGATGATGCACGCACTGTTTATATTTTATTTTTGTTTAAACCTATTTTGATTGATTCTGCCCAAAGTACGCGGTTCATTAAAAATCGCTTTCCGTTATAATATGCGCTGCGTTAATTAATTTATAAAACACGTTTAAAAACATCGCTCACCCAAGTTGCCATATTTGTATTTAATGAAGTAGCATCCTTTGACGGAAGAATCGATCAATTTCAATGGTCATTTAATTGCAATTCGATTTTTCGCTTTTGACATCGCTAATTAGTTTCCACCATCGTCGAGCAATTCAGCAGGACGATTTTGAAAATCTGCTTGCAATAGACTCCGCGCACTATTTAACAAGGAACCAGTAAAAGTCTGCGGGAACGCACGAACCCTCGACGCGGCTGCTTTTCACGCGGCGTATCTCTCCTTTGGAACTCTCCGTTTTTCCGCGCCCCTTTCTTTAATCCTTTATTCCTTTTAAGTTTCGTCTCCTCCGCTCTTTTCAGGTCGCTTAATTATCTGTCGCGAAGCAGTTTTTTAATCAGTCGGATATGAAGCGCTTGAAAAGCAGCGCGTGTTGTCATTTTGTCTGTCTTGAAAATATTGCTCGATTATTCGAAAGAGAGAAAGAGAGAGAGAGAAAAAAAGAGAGGAAGAGAGAGAGCTAACGATGAAAAATACAGTTGAAATTATAAGAGCAAACTCTTGTCGATCAATCATTGTCCTCGGCTGGGTGCAACGCCTTTTATTTTCTCAATATTACCAACTTTTTCTTTTTCTATTTTTGCTCTCTCTTCCTCGACCGCTCTTTTTGCTCCTGACTCAATACTCCATCCTTCAATTTTTCCACAGTTTCCCCTACTTTTCCAGCGCTTTACCCCAAATTTTCCATTTTCCTCCCCCGCAGCAATTGCCGTTCCTCGCGCTTTATCTTCGGAGTTTTTAACAACTCCTGCCTCTCTCTCACCATTTCCCCCCTCCTTGACCGCTCTTATCTCTCCCTCTCCATTATCTTGTTTTCATTCCATCGAAAGGTCGTGTGTACTTCGTACGTAGGAAAGCCCTCTATTTTCCCGGTAATTTCTACCTCGGGCTAATCGGATTTTTCTACGCGCGCGCAAGAGGGAGAAAATTACCAGACGATTCTCTCCCGGGGAAAATCGCATTTCCCGGTTAACACCCCCGGCAGCGCCGACCGCCGCCGCCGCTGAAGTCGAGAGTGAAATGAAAGAGTGCGAACGCGAAAAATCTTCCGGCCTCGAGTCGTCAGCTTGACGAATTAGCCGTCGAGTGTTTGCAATTGCGGTCGGAAAAGCGGGCCGCGCCGCGAGCCGAGCTGCTCTCGCGCGCTGAATAATTCGCTTGTAAAAAGTCTAATGACGAGGATTTGACTTTTAAAGCGGTCCGATTTCAAATGAGAAATGTGCTCTCTCTCTTTCTCTCTCTCTCTCTCGCTCCTTCTTGCTGCTTTTTTCCCCTCTTCTTTTTCATACTTCTTCCGTCATTTTTTTTAACGCGAGAGAGCTGATTTCCTTCCTTTTAACCGACTGGCCAGGTTGAATATTAAAATTGCAGATTTTAGCCGAGTGTACAGGGATAATTAAGGTAGTTGGTTAGAAGAAGGAGCGGGTTTTTATGTTTGGTTTGTGAGGTTAATTAAAATGCATCACGAGCTTTTTTATCGATTGAAACGTTTTGGAAAGAGCAATTTATTTAAAGATTGTAAAACGTGTTGAGTTACGAAAAATTATACATCTCCGAAGGAGTCGTTACAGGGAAGATTAATAGCGTGGTTAAAACTTTTCCAGTTACTTTCAGCGACTTTATAATAATTTTTCAAAGTATTCACAAAAAATCTTCATAAATTCACCTAACATAAAGCGATAACAATTTTTTATGATAATTTGTATTTTACAATTATATATAATTAAATACTTATTCAAGTCCGACTTTTTAAACTAAATTTATGCAGTGCTTTAGCCTTTAAAAGTTAAAATTTAACGAATCACGCGCGTTATATTTTTAATTTAAAACCTTAAATCGGCATCTAAAAACATTTTTTTTCCATTTTTGAAACCGTCGTTAATTTATTAATTACTCCCCGATAAGACAGTACGAAGACTAGAAAGTCATTAAAGCTTCTTTTCATTTCTCATTTATTACCTCATATTATTAAACTCGAATTTCAGCTCGTCTTATCTACCTCCTCGTTTCTTCCCCCCCTTTTTCATTTACCAAGACATACCCGTGCGCGCGTAGCCGCATTGAGCTAGCGTCGGTTGCGGTCCTCACTCTCGAAGCCGCTAACGTGCGAGCCGTCGATCTCTCTAATTTAATCGCGCCAATTAAGGCCAAGCTGACTATAGCTCGCCTTTTTCCTTCTGCGCGCTCTCGCCCCCCTCCCCCCCCCTTCCCCCTACCCAAGCCATCTGGCAGTTTTTCTCGAAAAAGGCGAGCTTCGCCGGAGAAATCGGAAAATTAATACTTCGCCTCTCTCCCGTCCGTTTTAAGTTCGGTGCTAAAGCCGGACGGCTGACCTCAAACGTGACCGTTCACGCGGAGGAGGACTGATCGAAAAATTTTTGATGGTAGCTATTACTTTAATTATAAGATGTGGCTTTCCGAAGACGTCGTTAGATTTACTACCTTAAAAAAATCATTTTTTTCGTTGTAACAATTTTTAATATAATTTAACTGAAAGTCAATTCATTATTAAATTAAAAGAACGAAATATATTTAGTATCTTGGAATTTATCGTTATTTACATATTTTTTAATATCAAATTTGAGAAAGATTCTTTACTAATCTTTAATAAGCATTAATTTACATTCTTACTTCGTCAATACTAATTTCAATCACGAAAATATAGAACGACTTACCAAAGCTAAAACACACACCGCGATCAAGACCTGAACGAGCTCCTTTGTTTGCAGTCTGGGAAGAGAAAGCCGGGGCGCGGGTTGTTTTCCTTCGCTTCGGCTTGAATTTTTCTTCGCAAATAGCGCCGCCGCCGCGATAATTAGCGGCTGCGGCGACGCTTTTTTCCCCGTCCGGCGGAGCTTCCGAATGAACGAGCGCACTTGGCTGCGAGATTATAAGGAAGGAAGGAGCGTATTTCTCGCGCGGCGAGGAGTAATACGAAGTGGGGTATATAGCGGTGAATTTATTAGCGCGAATGCTCGGGCTGTGTTTTGCGAATTCTATGACGGCGAACAATGTTTTTCCGCGCTTCCGGCTTTTCCCCTTGTTTCCTCCTTAATGTTTTCGTACTTTTGTTCAGTCTGCCTCTCTCTCTCCCTGCCAGTCTGCTGGGAAGTGACAAAGTGCGTTATGCTCCTAACTTTCTTATATTTTTAACAACAGTTTGAGTTGAAATAAAATTATCATACTGCAGCCGTTTTTTTCATTGCGAGGAAACGTATTTACTAATTACCAGTTTTTATTTAAAGTCAGCTTACTATTTTAAAATAAAAATAATAGTAAAGTTTTTTGAATCTATTATTTTTATGAAAACTGACTAAAAGATGTTGAGCAAAGTTTCGAATCTTATCAAGTAAGTCTAAAAGGAGAATCTAATACCCATTAATTAGCAGCTAGAAATAATATAGTAATACAGGGCAGTCTTTATTTCCAGGCAAACACTTATCAGCTACTTAAAGTTACACGGTAGCAGACACTAACGATACATGAGAAAGTTCAACATAAAGTTTAGACACGCTGTAAGTCTGTTGAACCTCCGTTAACTGCACTGAAAATCTTCATCCGCTCTTTCATTCCTTAAACTCGTCAGCGGGAAAGCGGCGGCGCTTCCCATAATTCTCCGAGGCCAGAAATCCCCCTTTAACGAATCCCACATAAACACTTGCCTTTATCTACCCCTCCCGATTCCCAGGGAATTCCCCTGCCCATCTATATTTTTAGCTCGCCGTCGCGTATGGAATTTAGCATAGCGGTCTATCTAAAATCTAAGCCTCTCGCGGGAGGGTAAACCAGCGCGTAAAGCCAGGACGGATATCCGGAAGAAGCGGTCGACGGATATGGCTTTTATAATAAAGCCATAAGCTGGGTTCTCGGTGCGCCGCGGCAAAACGAGCCTCTTAAGAGCGGCTCGTACTGTAGCCGTCGAGGTTAAAGGCGACGGCGGCGACGACGACGGCCTGCCCCCAAGATAGGATGTGTACACGGCGTGTGTCGAGTGGCCCCTGGTAAACACACCGCCCCCTGGACGAGCCTGAACTTAACGGATATCGCGGCAGGAGTTGCCGCGCCGCGATAACGGGAAGTCAACTTTTCTGAAAGGAAGAGGCTTTTAGATATAGATTGGGGATAAATTGAGGATGGCTGTTAAATATTTTAGATAGAGTAGCTGATTGTTGGGAACCGGTGCAAACTTGTAGACTGATGGGCGATTTATGAATGATTTTATGGAAATTTGGATTTTATTACTATATTTTTAGATAGTAATGAAAAGACGATAATGGATTAAACAGGGTTATTTGATGAAGTGATCAATTTTCGAGAAATGAAACTATAACCTGATCTTATGAATTCCGTAATATAAATCTTTTCTTCATTTATGTAAGTGAAAGAAGGACTTGGAGAAAATAAAATTTTATAAGAGCTAGTAATTCTAATAAAATTTATTTTCCGAACTGTGACCAAGTCTCGCGCTTGACGTCAAGTAATCGAGCTGACCTACTAATACTAAATCACCCCTTAATTCATAATTCCCCAGCGAAGCACATCTAATTATTCAGCGAAAGCCAAAACAAACAGATCGAAATATTTCCACTTGACCGTCATACCCAGCACTAAATCTGGCACTCTAAGACTTAAAGCAGCTTATTAATCGTCCGGGGAAAAGCTTCGTTCCGCTGAGCTTTGCTCTCTCGACTAGGCATTCCAGAAGCCGCGTCCGTCTACAGCAGCAGACGCATAAATTAGCCCAGCTGATTATCAGAGGCTCTCTCCCGCTATGCTCTCCTGACGCCTCTCTCTCTCTCTTTCTCTCTCTTCGCAAATTGATAATCGGCCGCTTCAGCTTACCGTGAAGGGGCGGAGATCCAGAAGGGTATATACTGGAGAGGAATCGAAACTGCTCCGGACGTCAGGTGCGAGGTCCGACGTTAAGCCGCTTAGGTAAACGTCATAACCATAATGGAATCGACTGCGCGCCACCGATTATAAAAGGCAAACCTCGAGAGGCAGCGGTTTCGTAATTGGGAAGTCACCGGTCTACCCACTGCTGCCTCTGCTGCTGCTACTGCTGCTGCTGCTGCTACTGATTCGAGATAATGTAAGATAATAATACGGAGAGCGAGGAGATTATTTTGGGAAATCAATGCTCCCTGGAAATTGAATTTCTCGGGCATCGATAAATTTCGGTCGACACTTGCGGTGCGGCTCGAGATAATTGCTAGTGAATGTAGGATTGCGAGAAAGAACCTGATATTGATCCATTATTCCTGCAGACATTCATTTATCGCTGAAATTTGATTTATGAATTTGCCGTTTATTCTATTTACTCCGTGCTGAAATAGACATTTCATTGAAATAATATTGGCTGTTCTGTGGTAGAGAGTTGTCAAGCTAAAATAGGGACGATTAGGTAGTATGTATGTAAGTTATATTTTGTACCTGTACGCATCACATATTATTTTTTGATACGTTGTGCGGAAAACTCGATTTTTCCATTCTCGTTGAGCTTGAAATTTATTTTGTATACTAGTGCGGGAAAGAGGTATTTCGCTCACACTAAGCAAGCTTGGTTTCCGCATAGTGCGTCAAAAGTAATTCTAATACGAACTTAAGCTCGATAAGTTTGACGATATTAAGCAGAGCGGTTGCAGCTTCATAGTCTGCATAGTCAGAACCTGCACTATCTGGATATTGACGGCAGGTGATAATTTCAGATCCATTTATAACGGAATGCGCTGCGTGGAAATTTACTTATCCTAACAGAATGTGCCAATATTGGCGAGTGTATTCTATGGAAGCAAACAATAAAGCTGCGATAGATATAGTTAATGCAACGCGCCTGTGGCCGCAAGAATGAAAATCGGAAGAACCGAACTTAAAATAATACTCCAGTTTATCGAACAATGCGCCGAGCCGTATTGTACGGAATCCCTTTCATAAATACCTTGAAAACACAATTTATTTCCCCCGTGATTTATTTACCAATATATATTATTATATCTATATATTGAACTCGGCGACGAAATTTGTTGGAGCGGCTAAGCCGATATGAGCTACCTTAAGCTCTAGAAACGTCGTTTGCCATTAACTATTGCTAATCATTCCCCGTAATCCCGCTACGTTTCCCATTGACTCCCGCTTCGCTGCCTCCTCTATCTCTCTGCAGTTCCATTCGTATACATCCCTCCTCCTTCTGTACTTCCTTTGTTGCGGACGCGGAAAATATTGGAATTGTATATTTAAAATTTGTATAGGTATTCCAATCATTGATATCCACAAACGTTTACAAAAAAATTCTAAATTCAATCCAACGCGGAATAGTTTTGGGGTTATTGATTACTGCAGCACTTTTTCTGCGTGTTCGATGAATAACACTAAAACGAGCACGAAAGCGAAAGAGGAAGTAAAAAAGACACGAAGAGCGAGGGAGAGAAAGAGAGTGTGTGTAAAAGGGAAGAAAGTCTCTCACATATGTTACAAAGCGAGCCTACCCGTCACCAGTTCTGGGACTCGTTCACGCTCGCGAAAAATTGCTTCGCATTAAAAGCCCTTTTGTTTTCCGCTTTCCACCACTTCTTCTTGCTTCTCTTCGTCTTTTTTCTTTCAGCGTATTTTCGGCGCAGGGGGAACTTACTTTTCCTCTCCTCGTTCTGTACTTTTTCGACTTTCGTTCGGGGCATCGGGATTCTTTGAATCAGCGTAAAATCACCCGGCGGGGTTGTTGCCTTTTACTGATACGACAGCCACGAAGTGAAATTGATAACAATTTTAACAATAAAAAAAAAAGTAAAATGTCTCAGTAGCCATAAGTTTTTAAGGATTTGTCAAAAATATATGTATATAAGAATTATTACTTTAATTATTTCAATACTAATAAATAGAGTTTTCAATTAAAATTGGAAACAATGCAAATAATTTATTCACATTTCGTCAGTATCATTGTACGAGCTTTGATCGCCAAAAGTCTGTCAACAACGATTATATTACAGTTAGAGATGTGAAGCTCGTAAAGCAGGATCAAATTATCATAATTACTAACAGTGCTATAATGCTCTAATGAATCCAAAAGAGCACGAAATTTAATCAGTGCGAAATTTTCATAAAATTTTATGAGCGAATCATTTACGGCCTGCCTATAATTTAATAATTAAACTTAATTATTTCCGAATACCAATTTAATATTATTACAATATAGTTCAATAAATAAAAATACTACGATTTTACAACTGCAATTAATGAATATCATTTAACGCTTTTGTTACATCGATATATTGAATGAGTCAGTTGCGAGTAAACGTACAATTTAAACGTAATTAAATTTTCGCGTACTTACTCACAAGCAGAAAGTTGAAAATTCCTATAAAGCAAAGGTTTACGTACCTACAACAGAAAAACAAATAATTCATTAGTATTATCATGAATATAGAAAGGTATACCTTTCTAAAATTTATACTAAAAATATACGTTTATAAAATTCTCCTAAAAGTTGTTACTCCCAATTCATTGCGACCCAAATAGTTTTAAAGCTTGCTCAGCTTATTTACCCGAAGCAGAACGCAAACAACAGCAGCAGCCTCAAGAGCAACACACCGCGGCGCAGCGAAAAAACGAGGGGTATTATTCCCCGCAGTGCTGACGTAAACGCAAATCGAGCAATTCAATTAGACGCGAAATCAGCTGCAAAGGCGAAAAGTATGTTAAGGGCCTTCCAGTCGTCCACTCGGCCGCTGCCGCTGCTGAAAAATCATTAACGCTATCAGTGCGCCGGCTGCCAATAATTAATCCACCCTTCGCGGGTAAACCAAGTCGCTCGCTATTGAATGCCGGCCAAAGCTCTCCTCGAGGAATTTCTGCCGAGCGACTTGAGAGTCACCTCCTCCCCACCGACTCGAGACTACATATATATCCCTCCGAAAGAGGTCTGAGGAAGTATCGGAAACGCTTTTTTTTCTCGGTCTGTCGGGGGGGATTCCTCGTTTTTCGAGGAGCGATGATGCTCCTTGTTCATTTGTCACGCGCTTGTATTCGTTTATTGCTTCAAAGGAGTGAGAGCTAATTTATTTGGGGGTTCTTTTGTAGGCATTTTGGTTAGAATTTCATTATTGCATGTGCTATTATTAATGTAATTTTTGTTAAATTTTTATAACATTTTATTTTATTTCGTGGTTTATATTTTTAGATTGAATAAAGTTTATTGCCTTTTCCAGGATAAATATCAAATTCCAAGGAATAGAAAAAGAAAAGAATCAATAAAAAAATGTCAATACAGTCAGTCTCGAAATTGAAATTTAATAAAGTCCCACTGGCTGAGAGAAGAAATTTCTGCGAAATTCACTTTAATTTATTCGGCAAGTCTAAGTCGAGGTAAGTCTGTTTAATTTAAAAGCTCAAACGAATATCTGACTTTATTCCATTAGTACAATATTTTAATTGGTTTTGTTCAACCTTTTACTAAATTCACTTTCTCCGTGTAAAAAAAAAATTAAAATACTAACGGATAGACGAACGTTTAGAGGGAAATAATAAATCGGCAAAACTTAAGGACACTTTGTAGATTCCGCATCTTTGACACGTGTACTCTTTTCTTTCTTCCGCGCTTATCAAGCACAAAAAGCTCAAGAACTAAGCAGATAGAAAAGCCGGGGGAGGGGAGGGGGGCGATAGTGTAGAAGCCCGAGCTACCCCTGTGTACCCTGTGTACGGGCGCATAGGTGTGAGGAAGAGAAACTTCGAACCTAGAACGGGCTTGGGATCAAATCTTCCGAAGCCGGATTAAAGCTCTCGTAATCCTTCTTAGAAGAACAGACAATGAATACGTAATACAGTTCCAGCGACGGAGAAGCGAGAGATAGAGCCGAGGGAGAGGGAGAGAGAGAGAGACCTGTGTGACCTTAATCTCCTGTACAACCAATCATCTTTAACTTCCGCTCGACAAGGCGACTGGGCGTAGGAGGCCAAAGCGAGACTTGGAACTTGCGTCGTACGTTACTGCGAGTCCGACCGGCCGAGTTTCGCGTGCCAAGGAACTCGGGCGTTGTCGCTGTACCGTCGCCGCCATTTTTACGAATGAGTGCAGCAGCAGAAACGCTGCTTGCTGCCCGAGACGTCGAGATAAACCGAGCGAGGGCAGAGATGAGCTTTTGAATTTAAGCAACTTACTGGCTGAAGGATCGAGGGCTAATTGCGAGAGATGCCTTAGACTGGTAATTTCGGGGTTCTGCGAACTGCGGAGGTAGCGGAGGATTATATTGTTCGATGGAATACATTTCATTGGGATGGGGTATTTGTCGAAAGTTTCGTGGTAATCGCAGCTAAAGAATGTTTGTAATGATTTTAAACTAGAGTACTTATAAATATTTATAAGGCTCAGCGCTTAAAATACAGGAGCAATCACATTGCTAGTTAGCAGGGTGTATTATAACAATGAATTATTCGTGCATAATTGACGCATTAATTATTTATTAATTATTTATAACGAAGTTTAACATACTCTTCCATATAGCTTACTCTACAAAATTAGTATAATCATCATAAATTGTTCGTATCTCCAATGAAGAATTTCTATTTTTTTTTTTTGCAAAATTTTCTATGAAAACTCTTGCAGAAGGAAATCCAGTTGATAAAAAAGCCAGGCTTAGAATAAAAAATTTCGTAGCAAATTGCATTAAAATTCACAAAGTCCCGTTGTTTCTGGCGACAATGAAAAAAAAAAGTTCGCCCGCAGCAGCGAAATGCTTTCAAAAATAGCGTCCCGACTCTCAAGAGATTCCAAAACATGTTTGCGTGATAGTATTTCGAAAAGTTTTTCCCCGTAACAAAGCAGCTTCCTGCAGGAAGCGCAATTTGCATTCATTCGACAACGAAACAAACGTTTTATTTCGTCGGAGCATTGCTACCCTCTAAAACCTCCCTCCCTCCCTCCCCGCCGGCAAACAACAACAACTCGCTACATGAGAAAAGTTTCGCGCTCGCGCAAAAAGCAAACAATATTCATTTGGACACGCGGAGCGTCATTTATCCAGTAAAAGCAGCCAGTGCAGTTTGATATCGCATCCACTTCTCGCGCGACGAAAAGCGAATCGTGTCCGGAACGAGGTGATTTCCCAGCTGAATTGCACGAAAAAAAAAAAAAACGATCTGTAATCGTCAGCCGCTCGCCTGACATCGATACTCCGCCATCAATCGTTGCCCAAAGTGTCAATTTAACCTCCCTCCCTCCTGCCGGCACCGCGGAAACGTAATTAAAGTGATCAACCTCGGTCTCCAGCTCTGTGCCTCCTCTCGAGCCTCCTTGCTTTTGTCTCGCTCTCGGTAGTGAGCTGTTTCTCTCGCTTCTCCTCTCTCGCTCTTTTTCTCCTTTGTGACATTCTCTTAGCCCGAATCTATTTGTGCTACTCTCGAGCGTGTTCTGTTTGTTAGCGCATCTCGTTGAAGAATGGAACGAGTGCTCAATTGTTAAGTAGTGGCTGGGCTGGCTCTGATTTAGTATTTTTCAAAGGCACAGTTGTTTAAAGCCATTTTCAATTGAAGGGCTGGAAGTGAAAAGTTTTAGCAGCTTCTAATAATTAACGTATTTGCATAGATGCATCTTTCTCATTTCACGCTTTTTATAATAATTAGCATTGATGTGGATTTGTGTACAAAAGGTAAATAGTTCTCAAACAATAGCACGCAAGTTTCACAAGACTTTTTAAGTTTCTAATTAGAGTACTGCGAGTTTGTGCTGCATTTCTTTGAACCTTGTGCAACTATTTTCCGTCTTGATTAAAGCGCTAATTATTTTCCAATTCAAATAAATTTCTTTTACCGTTATGCAGCTGACAGCGGTGTGAATGCAAACTTTTTCCTTGGATCGCGGAAAACTGTGTAGTATTATCCAAGATGAGAAAAGTGTTGTGCAATTCGTGGAGCGAACTCCCAATTACGAAAATAAATTAATCTACATTCTTACATACAATTAGTAATTCTTATTAAATTTAGAAATTGTTTCGCCTGTAGCTTCTGTTTTTTTAAAATTTAGCAAAAAACGGAGTTTCCAGTGTTTCTTCATACATCTTATACTTTTTCATCGACAAAAACTAAGAGTCGAAAAAGACATAAAAGAACGGAGCAGCTAAAAAATGTTTGGAAGGTCTAAAATGGGAAAAGTTGGCAAGTTGTAGATTACCAAGTGGAAAAGTGCTTGGAATGGCAGAAACTGAAGTTCGGCGTTATGAATTTTTAATAAAAGAAGTATGATCGCAGAGGGCCGAGGATATTGGTTTCAAATGAGCAATTTGCGGATTTGCGCCACACTGTAAACGGTTCACAGAATTAATTAAAGAAATTGTTCCACTCAATTTCCCGGACAATTATTACTCGCAAACTAATTTCGCCATTCCAAAATCGAGAAGTTCTCGATAAAAAAAAAACACCAAAATCCAGCCACTATTCGTGGCACGTAAAGCCGCGCTCAATCGTTTTCGCAAAACGATGAAAAAGGTTTTTCAATCTTGAACAAACGGGCCGTTCGTTCCACCAAGCCCGGAACGTAAACAAATAAGAATCCACGCGGCGGCTCGAGCATTCTGTGCGTCCGAGCTTATCAAAATTCCGAAAGCAGCGCATCTCTGTCAGGCGCGCGTCCCTACGTGTGTGTACGTGTGCGCGACTGAGCAGCAGCGGAATCTCAACGAGAGAGAGAGAGAGAGAGAGAGAGAGAGTAGCTCGCCGTGTCCTGCGAAAGGGCAGAACTTACGTAAGTACGAAAGTTGAAGCACTTGCTAATGAGCGATGCGCTTCCGAAAACGCAGGCAGCATCGCGTATACGGAACAGCTGGCACGAACTTCGTAGTCCCGGAGTTTATTCGCTGCCTTTCGGACCACTCAGCGCGCGCAGCTGGCTCTCTTTGTGTTGCGCAGCTCTGACAACGAGTACGCAATAGTGTGTGTGGGAGGACAGTCTGTTGCTTTCTCACGTGAATTGCCGTGTTTACAAAGGCGGAGGGAGATGCGGAGGTTGAATCTCGGGTTTACTGACGAAAAACTGATGCGTCTTGCGGGAGAACAAAATCTGGCTTGAGCTAAAATTTGCTTTGTATTTTGAATGAGTTCGCGAGGGAAATTTCTAACAAGGAGTAGAGTAAGGAAATTGCAGGCTTTTGTTAGAATTCTAGTTTATTAATTGCATTTACTGCAACAATTGCAGTAGCTGAGAAATGTTAAAATAGTTTTGTAAAACAAAAAGCTCTAAAATTTAAATAATTTTTGTAATAATGCACTCGAAAGCATTCAAGTGGATGAGCTTCGTCTTTGGTCAAACAGCTGCTGTTGTAATTAAGATAAATAGTAACTAGGATGTTAATGTGGTTTCAAAATGGCTGACCAAACATTTACCTCATTTACTTAAACCTATTTGTAGCTACAGCCATTGTTTATTGTACAATAATAATTGCTTTGTCCAACAAGAGGTTGAATATTTCAACAAAATAAACAGTAGTTATTACTCGTTTCTAATTAAATAAAAGAAGAAAAGATACAAACATTAAAAACGAACCGCACTCTTAAAATTCTTTATTTCCACCCACTTAGCTGCAAATCATTCTTTGAAACATACTTCATTATTCAATCATCGAAGCACAAAGGTACCATCGACCGCTGGAATCAAACGTATCTAACAGCCCTTAAAACAACTGAAATTCACTTAATCAGCGGTCGTCCCTGCCGTAACAAGCAAAATTTCCCCGGCCTGAAAAAAACGGAAGGACGATCTCGCACGTCGAGAGCTCATCAATAGATGCAAATTAAAACTCGACCGAGGTCGTACACGCGCACGTGGAATCCCAAGCCTTTCACCCAGCCGAGGAGCCTCGCACCCCCCACACACACACAGACACGCACACGCGCACATAGGCAGAAAGCCCTCCTGAAAGACGACGATTCTCCCTACAGGGGAAGAAGAAATACGTGACGCGCGAGAGGCGGCCTTTCGGCGGAAATTGGCAGGAACGCCGGGGTAGAAGGTGAGCCAGGGTCGCGCGGACCGACTTCTCGATTAAGGGGTTCCAATCGAATTAGGTCCACGTGACCAAACTCTCTTTTCCTCCGCGCACACACACACACACACTCACGCGCTCCTCCTTTTTCTCCGGGGTATACCCCAGAGGCGATTAAAAAATGCCGGAACGAGCTTTGCTTTTTCGCTCGGTTTCGCTGACGCCGAAGCTTCTCTCTTTTTTTTTCGAGCTATTTTATTTCCGGCGGCTTTCAACGGACGAGAAATAAGACGGCACTCTGATCTTTTTCGCTCGAGCGTTCGCAGCGCCGGTCGACCGGTCGAGTCGTTACGAGTCGTTAGGTTTAATTAGCGTGACTGCGGATTTTCATTTACGGGAGGGTTTAGTATACTTTTTATTAATTTATGAAGGCTTTGAGATCAAAATTGGAAAGTTAAAATTGCCTTGTGGACTATAAATTGAAGGAGATTTAGCGAAGTATCAGTACAATGCATTTTATAGTAACTTTGCAATGCTGCCAAGTTTAATAATTCAAAAATCAATGAAAAAGTTTTAAGCGGAAATTGAACGCCGCAGTTTATAACATTTATTGAACAGTTACTAATTAATGAAACGTAATTTCGAATGAAAATGCGATTAATTGGTTCAAAGAAAGATTAAAATAATAATTTCATAGAAACCGTTGAAACGTTTCACTTCCCCAGAAGTCTTACGGCTTTTAGCATAATATTCCAATGCAATTGCATCGGGGGAAACGAAAAGAAAAGCAAACAATGTTAAAAGGTTAATGGCCGTCTTTTAAGTTTACTACAATGCTATTTTCCGTGCTCATTTTTGCCTATTGCCCGACGCGGTACCAGCAGAAATTCTTTTTCGCCGGAGAATAAACGCCCCGGCGATATAAAGGGAGCAAAAAACAAAGGCAAACAAATTTCTCAGCCCTCCGTGACGGCTATAAGTTTGTAATTCATAACTCGCGAGAAAAGATCGGTTTCAAAGAATTAACTTGGCACAAAGGGTCGCGCGCGGAAAACGCTGTCGGATCTTTTTAAGCGGAGGGACAAAGAAAGAAAAGCGCGCGCGAGTAATAAAGGAGCTTTAATAACGGCGCGAATAACGAAATTATAAAGTGCCTCCACTCGCTCGCTATTTTGCGAGGCTCACTTTTCCCCTCCCGGGAAGTATTGTCTCCTCTCCTTTGCGGACACGCGAATTTTGCAGCGTTATAGTCGCCGTCTGCTCCTCATCAGCGGATTAAGCCGGGACCCCTCGAGTCGCGGCTTAGCTGCTCTGATAAGCTATCGAAGCAGAGGCGGGCGGATTTCAGACTCGCGCAACAAGAAATTTAAGCTTCGATTCTCCCGCGAGAGAGAGAGAGAGAGACGAGCGGTAATTTAGCCGCTCGAGTAAATGGGCAGACAGGCGGTTGGAAAGCCGCGTTGAGCCGCGTGGGTTTATTTTGTTTATGGCTGCAATTGTTATGAATGCGACGTCGGATTAAAAACGCATTGGTAAACCGATTAATGAATAAAGGCTCGCGGGCGCGTCATTGGAAATTGAAAAAAGCTGGGGGGGAGATAAAGTATGCGCTGCTCATGTATAAATTCTCTTAAAATATAAACGCCGGTATTTTTCGTTGCTTTTATACTGTGCGAAATATTTCATGAGAGTGGATATAATAGCTATCTGTTTAAATCATCGGAAATTGTTTTAAAGTTTAATTCGCAAAGTTGTTTGTTTCGATTGAGGCTATAAAGCAATATTCAATATAAAATAAACGGCTACGTAAATTTAACAATATTTATTGCTGTAACTAATGATTCCTATAATTTATTAATATCTACGTCATAACGGCTATAAAAATATTACGGTATTAAATGAATCAATTGTGGGTTTATTACCTCAAATGTCAAAATTTGACAGCAGTATCGTTTAATTGCGATAAGTTATTACCACCTATCATTTGAAAATTAATGGATTTTAATAAATTCTATTCATACAAATATTTGTAAAAGAATTATTTACGAAAATAAATTCTTTTCAATAGAAGTTAAAAAATTAGGGCAAATAAAAATAATACAAAAATATTAACACCCGTCTAATATTCTGATTAATCTGCGCATGATTATTTCCACGAACGTACTTTTAAACGCTTTAATTTCATTCTTATTTTGTGCTCCTTTTATCCGACCAAGTATTTCAGAGTCATAAAAAAAGTCATAAAATATTTCCCTTACGTCTCCGGCATTACGCACTTTTGAAGTACTTTAATCCGGGACTAACGACGACTCGGAGCCAACATAACGCAAGCAAAAACAACAGCGGCAGCAGGGATTTAATCGACGCGTATAATCCCGTGTCTAAATCCGACGATAGTCGAGAAAATGAAGCGGGGGGATAAAATTCAACGGGAGAGAATCAAGTTCGTTCATTCTTAACTCGCCGAGAGAAAGGGCCGCTGGACTGCCGGGCAGCGGCGCGTAATCCTCGCGAAATTAGCAATTACGTAAGTTGCAACAATCGCGTGCGGAGAGAGGAAGAGAGAGAGAGAGGGGGGGAGGGAGAGACAGGGACGCATCAAAAAGTTGGGTAATAAACGCGAGAGGAGGAAGCGAACAACGAAGACGGACGAACGGAGCCGCCGCGGGATAGAAAAAGATGGAAAATATGCGAGAAGTTCAGCCGTTAGCCGAGCTTTTATGGCCCAGTCATCGATGCAGTTGGATGAACTCGACTTCGTATGTACGGGAACATCGAGGAAGGAAAGCACATCCTGCCGCTGCCAAACAGCCCGGAGCATCGGGAGACTTGAGAAAATGAGGATGGAATAAGTGGACGGGCTAATGGATATGGGAAGGAAACGATGAAACTATGGCGATACAATGGAGGGGAAAGAAGAGAGCTGATTGTTTTCGGATATCAATGACCGTCTGCCGATTCATGATCGCTATCGGTGTAGTTTGTGGATGACGTTGCCTTACGCGTTGGACGTGGATTGCAAAGTTTAATATCGGAAAAACAATTGAGACTTTTATTGCCTAATTAATAAAAATAACAGTTATAATTTTATTTTAGTGTCCTAATTAAACGAAGTAACAGTATAGCGTGTATTATGTAACGTGGGATGCTATTCAATTACAACAAAGTTTAAAAAACAGTAGCTTCATTACATTTCCTTGAGAATAGTATTATAATGAGGTGTTGAATTGCCATCACATTACGACTTAATTACGTGCGCAATTGAAAATTTCACGTTTTCAAAAAAAAAAAAAAAAAAAAAAAAAGACAATGCATTGTCTCTGAATTTTGCACTCGACGTCAAAAACCCGTTCATGCCAAAAACAATTCCGTTTCAGTTACAAGACATCAAGCTCGAGCATTTAAATTAAGACGATCCTTTTCTTTCCCATGCATTTTAAGAGCATTGAATTTTATTAGTTTAAAAGTAATAGAGTCTGCGCTCGCGCACGCACGTCGGTGAATGCAGGCGGCGGCGTCTCCCGGCATGTGTGCGACGCTTTAGCCGTCGGAGAAAGGGGTCGAAAAGAACAGATAGAGAGAGAGAGAGAGAGAGAGAGAGAGGAGAGACGCTGAAGCACTCTCGACTTTTCTCCCGGCGTTCTATGCAAATAAGTTTCGCTGTAGAAACGTATCAGTGTCTCTCTCTCTCTCTCTCTCTCTCTCTCTCTCTCTCTCTCTCTCTCTCTCTCCGGTTCTCTCTATGGCTGGCTCGACAACTGTCGCGCAAAGTAGAGAAAGAACCACAAGCCATTGACGTTTTCTCTTTCCATCTTTTTCTCCCGCTTTCTCCCTTTTTTAGCGCCGGAGCCAACCTACTTCTCATTGCTGCGCACCCTTTGAACGACAATTGTGAATAGTTTCAGCGATAAACAAAGTGTGAATCTCGACGACGAATCAATTCCAGGGCTTGGTTTACCTTCGCTCAAAGCATTAATTCCGTCCAAGTCTCACTTGCGTCTCTTCGTCCAAGTTTTTTTTGCTTCGCGCCGCTGCTTCTGTCATCGAGTATATAGATGCTGGATTCGATCTGTTAAATTGTTTTAAGCGAGACGGCTTTTTTTTCTTACTTATTTACCTTTCGTATTTGCTTGCAACTGGATTATTTAGATGAAGTACGAAGTTTTGTTGTATACAAATTTAAAATGACGAACACTGCATTTAAAAATAATTAAATTATACGAGATGCTTAAATGAATCACCGGATGAAAGCTGGACGAAAAAACTAATGAGCAAATTAGAGTTGATCATAAGCGGTGAAATGGTGGCGAGGAAAGTGACGCATTTAAATGCAAATCCGAATTTTAATTATGTAAATTTTCCTTCGGTCGAATTTTGCTGAAAAAATTTATTTCTTGAATAATGCCATATTAAAGTAGAATTTTAAAAAGGTCTCTAGTTTAAACACGATTTTCTTATTCGTGTTTTAAAACAATCATGCGCATAATTAAAATATGCATACTACAATAAGTCAAGCAATTCAAAGTAACCACTTTATAATGACATTTTTCAATATTTTTTAAAATTTTTAACATCTATTATGTTATTAGTGATAAATTTTCCAATAAAGGATGAACGACTAAAGGCGCTTAAGGTATTAAATACAGTTTCTACTGTTACAAAAATATCTCCAAACCAGAAGATTTCACGCCCCACTTAAACACCAAAATCTAATAGCCAATTTCACTTAGAATCCATAGACGCTTAATCTTCCATTCCTCGAAAATCCCACCTTCTTACTTCGCTCCTCTCATCCCTGAACCTATAAAGAAAGAGCCCGCGACAAAGACCCGGCGACTACACTTCACTCGCATTTTTCCGCGAGAGAGAGAGAGAGAGAGAGAGAGAGAGAGAGCGAGAGTGTCTGAGGGTCGGCGAAGAAAGAAGAAGCAGCTGCAGCAGCCAGAACGTAAGAAAACTACGCGGGGGAGATCAAAAGACGATGGGGCGCGCACCGTCGGCGACATCTTTGAAGTCGGAGCGGCCCGAGCCGTTTTTCTGATTACGTCGAAGAAGAGAGGAGGCTGCAAAGAGCCTGCCCGTTAAGCGTAACTCGTCCCGCACGCAGCGAGAGGAAAAGCTCCGCGGGGTAAACGCGTGAAAAAATGCCGGGTGAAAGCGCAGCTTTGAGATCGCTTTTTTTTTTCTTCGATTAAAGCGGATGTTGTTCGGTGTGATTTAAGCGATTAATCGTTAACAAAGGCAGGCGCGGTTCGTCTTTAGTAAAGGATATGTTTTTGTGAATAATTACTTTAATAATCCTCAGAACCCCTGCTGGAAAATTAACCAGTCTAGCAGGCTAAGTAATTAACGCTTGGTTTAGTTTTCTTATTTCATTCGAAACCGCTTAACTTTGGCTTAAGAGTGCTCTGCCAGGCGATTGGTGCGCCATCAAGCGTTCAAAGCGTATTTTTCTAATTTATATTAAAAAACGGTAATTAGAAACTAATTACAAAGCTTTCCCCACTGTAAGCAATATCCAAGTATATTTAAAAAAAAATTTCAGAAAGAAAGAATTTCAAATGAGGACGTAATCTGGAGGAAACATTTCAAGCTGCAACAGTAGATTGGTTATGTTCGTCTGCTGTGTCTTAAAATTCCTACTTTTTGTTAGTAATTAATGATATGATATTGCTTTAATTTTCTTTATGTCGTTTATTTTTTAATTACGTATTAGCTTTACCTCTTTGAATTTGATACTTAAAAGAAAAAGAAATAAAAATTATTTACGAAACGTCAATATTGTAAAGGTAACTGTAAGGCTTGTTCTGTTAAAAAATAATATTTATATTTAATTATTTACCGCAATAATAAAGTTCGCATAATACTTATTTATTTACAAACCCGCATGAATTTCAAACATTTCGAAGATGAGAACTTAATATTTCATTCAACGAATTCAATGAAATAATTCAACATTGATAATAATTAATACATAAATCAACAGCGCCGCAAAAGTATTTACCGCCACGTTCGGCCGACTAGGAAACAGAAGTATAAATCACGCAGGATTCAGGAATTGTGCCCGGATAAGTATTAGTATTTCCCTGACAAATGACGATAACTTTGCGGAACCGCGTATAAAATTGGAAATTCCAAAAAAAAAAGAGGGAAAACGAGAAGCAGGCAAATTTATATACCATTAGGATAAGCTTGTACCGTCGTACATTACGGCGGGCGGCGGCGGCCGACGTAAACTTGCTCGGTGTCGTGCGTGTCGCTTAATCGACGAGGCTATAATGCAGCCCCGATATTCTCGGGTCGTAGCCTCGCTCTTTTGCCTCCTACGTGCTCCTTTTAAAGGGGAAGGGAAGATGCAGGGAGATCCTGATAGAGGAAGCTGGGGGAGGAGGGGGCCGCGCGCATTTTCGTTGAGGAGATACAATCGATGAAGGAGCGAGATACAGAGACGGATAGAAAGATGGGCTGAGATAGTCGTATAAAGGGAAAAAATGTGATTGATCCTTTCTATTCATGTGAGCACTCTATTTTTTTGGTTTCTCGCCGAGAGAATTTATTACGATCCCTCTCTCGCGGAAGGAATGATATTCTGCATATCTTTTTTTTATTTATTGCTTTTCTTGCGACCCAGGAAACTGGCAATCCAAGGTTAATGTAATTAGAGTGTAAATTTTCTAAACAAGAATCTTGACTAACTTATCTAAGATACAGAGGTAAACATTTCTCGACGGTTTTGAATTGAATTTCTTTGCTCGAACGGAACTTCGATATTCGAGAAAAATATTTTGAATTGAAGGTTGCAATGAATGCTAAACTGCAGACTCCTCTTTCAGTTAAAAACAAGTCAAATTAAAGACAATCCAACGACTTGCAATTATTACAGGGGCTCACTATCGCTCGGCTGAAGAATTTAGCTCGAGTAGTTCTCAAAATAATTCTAAGCGTGCATTATTCATGCCCGAGGCGCGGCAAAGTTCAAATGAATTTAAATTTTCAAGCTAACCTCGAAGCCTCCTGCCGCGAAGCGTCCAATGTATATACATAATTAGAGAGCAGGACTCCCCGAGTCCGTCCCGCGCTCAAAACGCGGAGAGACAGAAATAACCCTTTCCTCCACCTTCCCTCGCGCGGACCGCTAGAATTTTAATCTTCGATCCGAGGATGGACCCCCGCGGGAGGCCCAACTCTATCTCTCCAGACGGAGGCTTAATATCCGTCCTAAACTGCCTACCTGCGGCTCTCATTTTCCTGGCTGCCTGGCAGCTTCGGCGAGCGCTAAATTGCATCGAATATTAATAACCGCGGCGGCGGCGGCGGCGGCGGGCCTGGATTTGCATCGCCGGATTATTAATTAAATTCAAAGCAGGGCTCATGATGAAGTCGCGGCCCGAGAGGGAGAGAGGAGGCTTGCGTGTGTGCTGAAGGGAGAAATGTCGGAGATTTCGAACGGTTACCCGGCGAGTTCGTATATTGAGCTGCCAGGTTCATTGATATTACGGCTTCTGCTCTGGCTCGCTGCGCTTGTTGCGATATTGCCGGGAGCGCGGATAAATTCGGAGATTGGACAGGTTTTTTTTTTAGTATACGGTTTCTGAAAATAGAGGTGGATATAAATTTGCGCTGTTATCTTTTAATATTGATTGAGAATAAGGTAATCTTGATGATTGCCAATGGGTTAATGAAACGGCATGTTATACGCTATTACGATTAAACGCTAATAATATATATAATTTTCATGATTAGGAGGAGATTGCTAATTGTGAACAGATGTAATCAATTTTTCACATTAATTGTTAATAAGGAAACCAGGTACACTTTTGCGATAACGATCTAAGAATTTCATTAATTTGAAAGAAATGAAATTACTGCTTATTTACTTTGTTTCTTCAAATTTCTCGCAGTATTTTAAGGAGGCCATCCCGAAAGTGGAAATCCGATATCCACTATTCTTAAAAGCTCTCCTCCTTTCCTTAAAGCCTTATAACTTTTGTCGCGCAGACAGACGTCACGCTCCAAGAATTTCCGGCAGACTCGCTCATCCAACCAGACTGATTCATTGTACTTAAGAAAATCCCATTAAAAATTTCGAAATCAGCGTCACCTCGCGTCGGAAAATAAAATTTTCGTCCTACCCCCCTCGACAACATCATATATTCTTTCTCTGCGCACCACGCCGCAATTAAACTCGTCAAAGTGCCACTACAGGAATCTGCCTCGTAAAGCCTGGGAGCTATTTTAAGTGGCTGGGAAATCGGCCGAATTATCCGCGCGGCGAAATCCAGACCGCCGCCGCCGCCGTCGTCGTCGCTAATGAAACAGTCGACTGGGGGTAGCTCCCGCGACAATGAGATAATGGATAGCTTTGTCTTGGCGTTAGGCGCGTACGCGGCATTCCTAGCCCAGACGAAAGAGGCGCGTATGCATGCGCGTACGCGCTTCGTTCGAACAACGCCTGCATAAGTGAGAAGTTAACTCCGGAGCGAACTTTATTGTTCTTGCCGAGTTCTTGTTGAGCTTGAAGACTAGCGCTTGGTGCTCGTTATAGTTGGGGGGGAATGGCTAGAGGGTGTTGGACAAACTACTCGGAAGAATTTTAAGAAATCGGGGTGAAGGAATTTATTTGAGCGCAAGGAGGAAATAATTGGCGAGATGCGGAAGGGTGAGGAATGCCGCCAAAGAGTAAACTGCCAAAGTTTTTTTTTTTAAGAATTTTTAGTCTCGAATATGCGAATTACTCAATATTTTAATGAGTATAATGAATTGTTTTAAAAATTATCAATAAAGTTATATTAGATGTAATAATGGCAAGAAAGCGCGAACGGAAGAGAACTTTATAAAAATTATCTTCTTTTTCTTTACATCTTAAAATCCTATTAAATGTAATAGGATACTAAATTTAAAGTTCAAATTAACATATCCGTTTTTACTATGAGGGTGAAGCAATTCTGTAGTGCTGGTAATTTTCTGCAGCTTACTTATACCGAAACCTAAAAGTCGTTAGAAGGCGTTTCTGAAGTAGATTAAACCTATTCAAAGTATCAAATTTTAAAATATATGCATTTAGAAATGACATTTTATTCAAGGCAAAGTAATCTAATTATTACTCTGTAGAAAACATTCCTAACAATTGAGAGAATTTTCTTGCAAAAAGATATTTCTGTAAGTGTAACTGTCTGACTAATTTCAGCGTTATCTACTTATACAATACTTCAGCGCAAAATGGAATACAATTTTCTCCTTCGACAAAAGTTATTTCAAATAGTAGATTATTCAGTTTTTACAACAATTTTATTCTAATTGATAAATTGTAATATTTTTTAATAAAAAAAAAACCACTTAAATAAATAACAATGTTAATTACGTAAAAATAATGTTTGTATATGTGAAATGAAATGAAACATATTGAATGAACTTCATTTAATCTCTCTGGTCTGCATTACTTACCGTAACGAATACTGAATTTTAATTCCGAAAATGATTGAAATTCTAATTTCTTACTACCTTATTTCCATTTTACATGCATTCATTAAATTTAAAATTGGTTACTTTCGCATCCCAAGTATTACCCGCCAAAAGTAAACCCCTAAATTAATGACCTAAAAAAATCCTCATCCCAAACGGCATAAAAGACCGTGACTGCATCGAAAAATTGGTGCTCGCGTTGATTTCGCGCGAAGGTCCCCCCCAATAATTCATCATGAACGTCCGTTCGGCGCCTCGGCCCGAGTCGGTACACGGGCTCGTATTAGCGTGGCGAAGTTTTCAGAGGGGGTCCGTCCTGCGGGGATCGGCTTGCCGGTGTAACGAGCCTGTAATAATTATGATATTCCGGCGCTGCGGGCCGTCGCCGGCGGCGGCTCTCGCATCTCCCGCTCGCGAGTGGGAGCGAGAGAGTGAGGGCCCCTGGGGGGTTGGGGCGCGGTCGTGTTTGCTCTATCGACCGCCGAGAATCCACGAGGCTTACCGAACGAGACCGAGTGCCGAAGAGAGAGAGAGAAAGAGAGAGAGAGAGAGAGCTGCGGCACGCATTGACTTATTCCCGCGGAAGGATTCCTTTTTCTCTGCCACCCCCCCTCCCCTCTTCCTTCTTCTTCCTCTGCAAAGAGCGTTTTTTGCAGGCCGAGCCGATGGGGCGGCAATCGCTTTTTGTTCCCGAGTTGGATTGCCGAGCGTGGATTAAGACGCCGGGAGCGTGATGTGGTTTGTAATGCGGGATTGAACTGATTTATCTATTTATTATGTGTCGAGTTTTCATGCTGACCTCGATTATGCGTTGTTGGATTTTTAGCAGTATTTGTGCCCGGTAGTTTGGCTAAGGGACATCAATTTGTCTCTGGTTCTGGAGAGAATTAAGGGAAGTTTAAATAACTTTTTTTACGCGGAGGAGTATTGTTCTGCAGTTACCGTTCGACCGACAATATTATTGTCGATTAGTTTTAAAACCGCTGCGAATTGCTTTGAATTCGTAAAATAAAAGGTTTTAATTTAGTTACCGTCGAAATAACTTCAATAGCTACAACATGCAAACTGCAAACCCAGTTAAAATTGCGGTAGAAACAGAAATAAAGGAATTATTTGAGTAGATTGTATTTCAAATAAAATATAAAAGTACATCAGAAGAGAAAATATTTTTTTTCGTACTAAAAAAATGTCCAGTTTTCAATCGGTAACAATAGCTTGCAGCGATCAAAACTTGTGCAAAAAATTAACCCAACCTCAAAAAGAGCTTGTCTAGCAAAACATCAAAGCTACTTCGTAAAACTCGTAAGAAAATGCGGCTGTAGTAGACGTACATCATTAACGTAAAAAGTTTTAGCTCAAAAGATTTACACCTTCTATAAAAAAACTTTAAAAGAAAGTAGTTCTCGAGAACCGAAAAAGCTCCATAAAGCGAAAACTTATTAACCACTTTAAGAATTTCCTTTTAAAGCTCCGCGGCGGCAAAAAGGCCAAACACAAAATATGATCTCGCGCGCTTGTTCTCGAAATCCTTCGACCAGCTTCTATAATTACGCATTCATATACGACTGCGGGCCATAAATCGAAACTTCTTGAATCCCCGTCGTCCGAAAACATTTTTCTATCCCCGAGAGCGAATTTTTCACTCGCCATCACAATGTTTCTATTTTAAGAAAGCAAAACAGCCGGGGTATACCCTAACTTATTTCAGTCTTTCCCGCGCTATTATTCTTCCTTTATTTCCCTTACACGCGCGGCGCGTACTTTACTTTTTCCGCACCTATCTATTTCTGCCCCTCCCCCCCCCCTCCCCTTCCATATTCCTGCCATATCCCAGTGTATCATGCTTTTTTCCCCGAGCGGCGGCTCCTTTGCACTCGAGGCTCCTTTCTCCAGCTTACCGAGAAAGACGCGAAGAGACTCTTTATTTCCTCCGTTTTCCGAGGGAGAGAGAGCTAAAAATTCGCCTCTATCGGTCAGCAAAGACGGCCCGAGACAAAAACGCAGGAGAGGAACTCGGCTGACAGAAAGAGAAAATTCGATATAGAAAGAAAAAAGCAGGGCGTCGAAAAAAGAAAGGAGAGCAAAAAAGCGGAGCATCCCCCTATACTTTTCGGCCCTCTCCGATACACATTTGGCATGAGAAAAAGCTCGGGGATCGCGGCTTTCTCTCTCTCTCTCTCTCTCTCTCTCTCTCTCTCCCCGCAGAATCGATATTTTCGTACAAGTGGAGATACGCACCTGCGCAAGTCCTGCTGCCGCTGCTGCTCTCGGTGAAGGGAAGAGCCGCGGCGCTCGTGATTTAAGGTTAAAATTTTACACCGAGGCCCATAAATATTTTTCCACCTCTAAGCCGCCGCGGAATATATATTTTTATTGCTGCCGTCGTCTGCAGTTTTTTCTTCGAGCTCCCTCCTGATTTTATTCGCGTTTCTTAGAGAAATCCGCGCGGGTTGCGAGCCAGCCAAACGTCGCGGTCGAGAAATATTGATATTCGTATTGAATAAGGTGTTACGTACATGAGTTATTGTATCTTGAAGAAGTATTACCTCGGAAATGTTGATTCATGCGGAGAATGAATAGCTTCGCTGGTCGCAGGTTTTGTTATTTAAAAGTTTTACGTAGCCAAAAGTTACTCTAATTATTTTATTACTCTCGACAGTTATTCTTTTAGATTCTTAAAACACATGTTTTGTGAAGCTCTTAAATCCAATATTTGTGAGCAACAAGCTTCAAAACTTAAAAATTCTCTCGCTAAATTTAAAGGCCCCTTGATCTTCGAAACTTTAACAGTCCACGCAACTTCGAAATTTATGCGCCACTTTATCAAAATACAATCCCAAAACAGCAGCGCACTTCCAAAGGGAGCTTAAAAAAAATCAGCAAGAAAGAAAAAGCGGAGGCTCATAAAAAATAGGAAATTGAGAAAATCTGCTACTCAATATTTATGCACATTCATAAAAGTACATTCTCCCAGTACTCAGGAATGTAGGTCGTGCCGGGAGTTGGGACAATCTTAAGATACCGTAGCCGTACGCGCGCTGGATCCATGCAAATTAAGTTTACAAGATCTGACCCCGCGCTTGCGCTTGTAAGCACCTCTCCCCCCCCCCCCCCGCCGCCGCGCTCACTTAGTTTGTCCCGCGTCACGTAATTAAATGCGGCACTACAATACAACATAATTTTGCACTTATCGCAAGATTACGCCCCGCTCTAATTACACTTTTCTCTCTCCGCTCGCGCCTCCCGGACCGGCGGGGGAGAGGCTAAAAGGAAAGTAAAGGAGCGAGCCGAGCCCCGAGAGCCAAGTCATGCGGATAAATATGTAAATTTCGCGCCGCTACCCCGAACTTTCCGCCCTTTTTCTCTCTCTCACCCCCGGCTGCGTGTTTTGCTCTCTGGCTACTTTGCTTTTTTTCCTCGGCTCGTGTCAAACAAGCGTACTGCTGGAGTGAAAATTATTCCGAGTGCGCGATGTAACGTGCATCGGTTTTAACGCGCTTTCAAAGCCCAGGGCGGCCCCCGGTCGAATCGATTGAATTAATAGGTCTCGCAGTACGGAGGCAAAAAATTTATGTACGCACGCATGATAAATTGGCTGTTTTTTTAATGGATTTTCTGCTTAAATAAAGCTGGGTTTTTGCTATTTTTGTAAATAAATCAAGGACTCGATTTATATTTATACGAAATTCTATTTTTTGATATTACGCTACAAACGTCTGATTCACAATAAATCATCTGAAGCATTATATATACACCCTCCGCGAAGATAAATGTAGCACACATCTGTCTTTGCAAGGTTACATCTTAAATTATGAATATATGGTAACTTTTGCGAATTTCCGAATTAAATTTTAAAGATTTCTTTTTTCACCCGACCTTAAACGTTTTTTTTATAAATTCAACTAATTTATTAATGTAAAATTATATTAGAATGTAAAATTATAATTTATTACAAATTTCAGTTAATTATTAGTTAAATTCGTATTATATGTATCTTTTTACTCGGTTCTTATCATTTTCATTTACATGAATATTAAATTAATAAAGAATTTAATTATTATCAGAATTTTATTTATTATCTCTTCACCGAATTTAATATTAATTTCAACAATTTTCCCGGAAAAGAAAAATAGCTTCAGGTATATCGGTAATTTCTCTGAACAATCCAAGTAACCTCACGCTTGAACCTTCCGACTTCCATCTTCCGCAGTTTCACTCAAAATTGCTCAAATTCTGTCCCAGCTAATCTTAAATCCCAAAGCCAAATTCAAAGTACGAAGAAACGTACGAACTTCCGCGGCGTCGCGGATCGCCGGATTCGAGGCACACAAGTCTCGCCCAATGAGGTAAAGGAAGCAGCTTTTTCGCGATAAAAGCTGCACCGACAGATAAAACAAGAGGGGAGGGGGATGGAGTTCGAAACGCTTTGTAGCGACATCGTCGTCGTTGTCGTCACGGGACGAAACGGCGAAGTGCCGCTCGATGTTTAGCCACGTAATTGGGTTGTTTGTCGACTCGCGTCTCAGCCGCTTAAGAGGTTAGGTTAATTATTCCAAGACCCCCTTTCGACTCGGCCTCTCTCTCTCTCCCTCCCTTAGTCGCAATTCCGAACTTTGAGTGCAAAGAGGTCAGACGTCACGGGGTCCTTGAAGGACAAATTGGAATGATCGTGGCTTTAAGCCATGGAGTCGGTCTCTCTCTCTCTCGCTCTACGTGCTTTTCCACTTTAAGAATTTACCTCGGAGCTATCAAACTTTTTCTACGCCAATTAATTTGTCAGCCTTCTCTACTTTCTTTTAATTAAATTTATCGAGTCGATTCTTTTTCGCTTTTCTTGCTCGGCGCCATTATTTGTATGGGAGCGAGTATTTATTTGACTTCTCTTGAGGATTTTGCCTTTTGCGAAGGATAAATTGGACGATGGAATTATTGTGTTTATAATTTGAAAAGTTTGCTTTTCTTCCTTTCTTCGTACATTTCAATGCGACATTTCAAGTCACTTCGAAATGTATACACATTTTATCAATTTTTAACAAAATACACAAATGAAAAACTGTCAATTGATTTGACCCGTAAGTTATTTAAAACTGATTATTTTAAATTGATTGAATTCGTCTATATGTATATAATATTAAACGACTGTTCATTCAGTGCAATCGTTAAATAATTTTACCTCTTGACTGTCTGACCGAACATTGACTGTTCTACTTAAATCGTTTGACAAGAACCGCACATTGTTACCTTTGAAACCGATACATTTAACAAATTCATCATATTATGTATTTCATTCCATTTATAAATCTGGAATTCATTTTATTTTGTCACACTGAGAAAAAAATTTGATTGAATCAATGGAATTTTACTATTAACTATTCACAATTGAAATGTCACTTAAATTGG
>JAWWEO010000009.1:33939906-33998523 GCA_035582975.1 Ormyrus labotus | reverse complement strand
AGAGAGAGAGAGAGAGAGAGAGAGAGAGAGAGAGAGAGAGAGAGAGAGAGAGAGAGAGAGAGAGAGAGATTTGTTTGCGCTGCGAGAGTTGCTGCTAATTTATGTTGTATTATGGAAACTATGATGGTATGCGAAGACAAAGCGTAGTTAATTTTAGTAGCAATTAGAATCTACAGTGCTTAGGCTAACTGTGATATAACTATCACTTACACGTGAACTCAAGTTTGTCACAGAATAGACTATGTAATAAATAATTTACTTACTAATTGAAAACTCAGGGAGATAAAATTGAAGTTGAGAACGTACCTGTAACAAGCAAAAAATTGTTATTAATTATAAAAAAACTTATATATTTAGTTTAAGATAAATAGTGAAAAATGTACTTGCATCCAATGCTTTAATACAAAAAACAAGTACAGAATAACTCAGCAGTAATTAAAGTATTTCAAATTACACAGCAAATATTCCAGAAGAAAAAAACATTTCCACAGTAAAATGGGATAAGTATATACACGGAAATGCAAAGAAAATTAAATTTAATGAGGCCATAAAGAGCGGTAATAAAATTAATAAATGAATTTATGTTCAGAATAAATGCTTTATTAATGGTTCAAGTTAGGCGAGTTTTGCTTTAGTACCGCGATATGAGAAACTGTTGTTAAACTTTCGAAAGTTCCGGTGACGTTACCACGCGCTGAAATGCAGAAGGTGCAAAACTATACTTTGTGACTTGGACAAAATGCTTGCACCCTCTCCCCTCCTCTCCATCCCCTCGGTGCCCTTACTTTCTCGCTCAGTGTTGCCTTCAGTCTCAATCACGCATTCCCCATTCATTGTCGCAGCTCCTCTCATTGCGCCATCCCTTAATCTACTTTATTAGTTTAGATCATTGCAGACGCAAATGGCATTACTCTCAGGGAGAAAGATGGAGAGCTTTGCGAAACGAGCCGAGAGAAGGTAACTGAGATGCAGAAACGTAAGCTTCTTTGTTTGAGAATATATCTCTCAGAGCCAACTATTAAGTTACAATTTGTTACATAGAAGAGCAAGTACTTGTGTAAAAAGATTGTTATTATATTCAATAAACAAAATGATCTTTAAAACATTGAACTCGATAAAATTAACTTTCAATTCAAAAATTTTTCATTTTCCCGCCACTTCGAGCGTGCCATCAGCTATTATTCCGCGCTTCACCTTTTACGCTCGAACCCGGCGAATGATCTTCAAAAGAATCGATTTTCCTCACCTGGAATCCGGAAGACAAGAAAAGAAAGAGCTTGTCTTTTGTAAAGTATTGCAATACCGCCCGCGCAATTTTCTCCCACCCGGTGCTGGTAAACGCTGATATTTGCGCGCGTCCCATAAAGCTTCGATTTGATTTTCATAAAGGAAAATTTATTCTTCCGGCGGCGTTTGGTTTTTTTTGCCCCGGACCCCGTAATTCCTTTGCAGTCGACTGCGAAAAAGTTTTAATATTTCATTCGATAAAACGCCAAGCGGCTGGACTTTAAGAATGTTGTGGATATAACAAAAATATTTACCGCGGTTCGTATCTCTAAAAGAATTTATTCCGCGCAATACGATTTCTGTATTAAAAATATTTTATTATTAAAGAGCGTTTGATAATTTTTTCTACATCCGCTGATTAGTCCTTTCGCACTGAATTTTGCATTTTCCACTAAAAATCACCTCAAAAGATTCGGTAAAAACAAAGTTTAAAAATGCCCACCCCATAAATTTCTGTATTAGCGTTTAATAGTCCGAATTTCAAACTCATTAAATTTCCTTTCAACTTAGTTTAAAACCAACGTACTAGACCAAGTCCGTATTTACAGTTACTCGTGGAAACTTAGCCGACCATTAGAAAGGAAAATATGAGAAAACTCGCGGAATAAGGAGCGAACCTTTGTAAAAAAAGAACGGCGAAAAAAGAATGGAAACGTAGGAAAGAGAAGCAGTTATCCGGGCGTGAAATTGAAATCGACCGTCCTTGAAGTACGTACTAGCTCGGCTACAGATAGAAAGCGAGCAGAATGAGAGAGAGAGAGAAAGAGAAAGAAAGTCGAATAGTTTCGGGCCGTTGCGGCCTTATCCTCTTTCCCGGCGGGCTACAATTGCGGAGCCGAGCGAGCAATTGCTTCGGCCGCGAGCGCACTTTTTCTGAATACTGAAGAGCTTCGATTCTCTTGACCCCCAAAGTCTCTGGCTGGAGCGGGCCACATGTGGCTCTCGCCCTGAGTAAGTCCGGCAAATGCGAGACACTCGAAGGGCTCTTCCCTTCGCTTTGCGGGAGGGATTTTTCCTAAGTTATGATAATTTTATTGAAATGAGGCACGAGAGATGACTAAGTTATTCGACGAGGCTGTGTGCAAAAAATTCCATATTGCCCTTTTTTTTTACGGCAGCCGCCCCCTCTTTTTTCGGCCTCTCGGGAAGTCATTATGCATTGAAAATGAGAATGCTTGATTTGGCTAGTAAATGTTTTTCGTCCGCGTATTAATCTTGGCTTTTTCCTTCCATTCATAGGCATGATTAATGCTCCTTTTTAACGCGTCGAAACTGCTTTTTGACCGGGCAAAAGATATCGTACGGAAAAATGTCGTTTTTATACATCGCCAAACAAGTAGTCTGTCACCTAGAATTTTCGAATTCCACTGAAGAATTAAAATTCAAGAAAAGAGTAAGGAAAACGAATGGTCTTACTTCCAAGTCGCCAAGTTTTCCTCTCCGAGAAGGCCTATTTTTTTGGACGCCGAGCCCGGCCGAAAGAAGAAAAATCAAAGGACCGTCCAAAAAAGAAGAGGCATCCCTTTCTCGGCGCATCGAATGTCCCAGAGCCTCGCGCCACGCGTCGGAATTGAAATTCTCGGGCTCGGGGCTACATCTCATCAGCCATTAAACAAAGCAGAAAGCGGACACAAAGGGGAGAGCATCCGCATTGTCGCGACTCTGTCGAGAGCGGTGTTTCTGATTAATCTCCGTAGACCTCGTCTCTCTCTTTCTCTCTCTCTCTCTCCGGCCGACGAGCGTTTTATCCTCCCTTCGTTCATTCTTCTTCGACCCGTTTTGCGCGCGAAAGCTTTTTGGTCGCGAGCCCGGCGAGCTTTCATGATGTTTAATGGGATGCGTCGCGCGGAGAGCCGAGAAAGAATTCGTTAAAGGATGGATCACTGCACCGACGATGCACTGGATAATGCAAGTGAGAGAATGCGCGAACAAGCTGTTGTCGCGGAATAATCGAGATACGATAATGGAGCTTTTTTATTAGACGGTTTTTTTTTCATTTTGGGGCTTAGGAGAGATTTTTTTTTAATCACGGCGCGGAGAAGAGTTGACGTTTATTTAATAGAAAATCGTTTGTGGAAAGCGGCGGGAAACGTTTGTGAAATATAATAAAGTAAGTTAGAGAGCTAAGAAGATTTTCCGTTATAGTCTTTCTTAAAAGTTCTTGTAATTTTTCAAATAACGTAACTTCGTTTGAAAACACTTTCGTAGTTTCAGATAACCCAGGTTGACATACTTTACAGACTATCATACTTTCTTATAGAAATTGAAAAATCTCTCGAGATAACAATTTTGAACTTCATTCAACATCAAACTAAGCGAACGCCGTTCCTGAATTTTAATGGCCAGACATGGAATGGGTTTAACCTCAACTTTTAAATAAACTCAAAATCGACGAATAAACAGTCTATCGTTTTTAATTAAAAAGTTACGCGCCGTAACGCATAAATCGCTCTCTCTAAAGCGGTCGGATTCTAGAATAAAATTCAAAATTAAAACGTCCCCCTGTCGTTGCCGGCGACAACAATAAACTCGGATTACTTTTCGCTCGCGTCGCTTTCATAATTACGGAAAATTTAATAAAAACGACGCGCAGCCTCCGAAACTTGCCGGCCCAAGTCGTAGCATACGCACAAATAATACGAAACTCATTTTCACACTCGCGACCGACATCCGGAAAATGCGTTAGACGCAGCTGGAGGCTTTTTCTCCTCTCTGCATTCGTAGTTGGGAATACTCGCGAGTTTTCGACTCGGCGCGCCACAATCCCCCCCTCCTCTGCTGGCGTAGCCATTAAAACTTTCCTTCGGCTGATTAACATTTTCAATTAACTCTTTTTAAAAGCGACCATCAGACACAGACGCGTGGGATGATTTTTTTTTCTTCTCTCTTTTTTTCTGCATAGCGTGACTTTATTTCTGCGGACTTAACCGCGTGTAATTTAAACGTCGGCTGCGCTTTTCGCTCTCGCTCATTAAAGTGGCGAACGATATCGGCTTGTTTGCCGAACTGAAACTGGCGATGATATTCCGGAATTGTTTCGGACAAACAATTTAAATAACCGCGACTGTGCAGAGGAGAATAAATCAAGGGGAAAATATTTTTCGTGTGCATAACGTTCCGGAATTGCGGTTTTAATTTTATTGGAAGAAATTATAAATAACGACGAACGATTTTCGGTTATCTTTCTACTTTAAATGAAAGAAAAACGTGGTTTTCAAGTGAAGGAAGTAACGTAGAACTTGGTATTATTTATGGTTGCGCTACTATAAAAAAACTAAAACTAAAATTGTTTTGCCGAACCGTAAGTGCAGATTTATTACAGAGAGCTTTTATTAAAGTATAATAGGTGTCAAGCCACGAAATTCTCATAATATTTTTAATTGTTACGCCGGTAATGGAGACTGTAGGGAGTATTTATCACGTCATAAGTAAAAAATGGGACAAAGCGTAGTCGTACAGAGGGTCAAAAGGTGAAAAGTCTTTTATGTTATTCTCGTGGGAATATTACTTCTTATTTGATTGTGATGTCTACTAATTTCTCGTTTTTCTGATTAACCTTTTATACAATTTCTAGAAAATACTCAAACGGTTATTCTTAAAATTAACATATTATCTTCAATTAATTCTATTTATTCCGTACCTTCCTTTAATTAAGAACTATTCGTTTAAATAGAATAAATTTAATAATTTGTGTAGAAAAATTGCTTCCTCTGAAATCTTAATCGGCTACATTGAACTTTGATTTGTCGAGCTGAAAATGTAGCTCACCCAAACCAGAGCACACAAACATCGCAAATAAGTACGGCAGTACAGCGACCATTTCTCCCCGTTCATATTACCCCCGGCCATACAACGATACATTAAAAACGCAACCCAATTTCACTGGAAAAGAACCAGTGTAACAAGCCCCCAGCACCATAATCGACGGAAGCGCAATAGCCTTCGGCACAATAACAAGAAGAAATGACCAGCACAATTTCTCTTTCCTCCCCCTCCGCCCCTCCCGAACTCGAGCGGCGATTTACAGTAGAACTTAGCACTAGATGTTTATCACTCCTAAACCGTCGAAATCGGCCGGTGCCGCGCACGCTAGAGGTCGCTTTAATGACTGGCGCATTCCGCGCGGGGGGGAGGTTATCTCCGCTGCCGGTTTCATGATCGTGTTCAAAATTTAACGCCACGCGAGGACCTTCCGGTCCTCTCTCCGACACGGCATAGGCTTTACGATTTGTCGTCCCGAACTGTCGTCCTGCCGCGAATTTTACGAGCGAGTCCCACGTACACGCGCGCGGCCACCGATTTTGTCCCAGAAATTCAATGCGCGCGCCCTCTTGATCACAAAAGAAAAGGGCCGGGATGCAAGCTCGCGCTGGAAAATTGAAGGATTTAGGGGCCCGGCGACGGCGGGGATGGATGAAGTTTTTTTACGGGCCGCGCGGAAACTTTTTTATCGCCGCCCCGCGAGAACGAAAATTAAATTGTTAGTCGACCCTCCCCGACTAGTTCGTTACTTATGCGGAATCGATTTTTCGCCCGGGAGACTATTAAATTAAAGTTTCATGGAAATGTTAAAGCCGTCGGGATCAAAAGTTCGTTATTGCGTCGCAAGTAAACAGATTAGGGATAAATTTTTCCTTTAATAATTTACATGGAAACGGCTTAATTATGGAACGAGTCTTTGACTTGGAGCTAACGCCACGGTAAATCAGAGCGGGGTTTTCCCCGAACCCTGAAATCTTCTTATAGCAATTTGTGCCTGAAACGGAATAACTCTTTGTAAGTAAACTTAATTGGGGTTTTCTTTGTTATAATCACATTTTTTCCCCTCTAAAGCAGTGTGATAATTCGTAAATATTAAGGCAACTTTAGTATTTTAATTTTCAGCACAATACCGTATATTTTGGAATAAGAGTTACAAATGAATAAATTAAGACTTTAAAAAATGCGAAGCTACGTAAGTAATTGAAGGTTCTCAGTCCGACTGTGCGAACTTTATACTACTTGTTTTCCATACCCACGGCGCTTAATTTCCATAAGCTCATAATTAGATGCATTTTACGATAAACATAAAACGTTAATTTCATCCGAGCCCTTTTCTTCGTAATACTTTTAATGCGCACCTAATCCCATCTTTGAAACTGTTCTGCCATTCATTGAAAGACCCATGAAAGGAACATTCACGGAGCGTATACACTCGCATACTCGCCCAGGCAGAGCTACGCGAACCCTCGCCGAGATATCTTACATGCAAATTTAGCCGGATGAATCTGGAATACATATTCGCGCTGCAAAGTGAATGCTGTCATGATGGCTGGAGGTCAGGCTGAATTGAAAACCGCGATTAATGATGCCGGGATTTAAATTTCGCATAATTTTTCTTTATTACAGCTCTGCATAATAAATTAATACGCTTTCAATGTTTTTCGAGCAAATATAATTATGATTTAGTAATCACGACTTTACCTCGTTATTGTTTAATAAAATAAGAAAATATACGAGGGAGAACAAATAAAACAGTATTTGATAAGTACTGATATTAAAAGAGCTTACAAATTATTGCAAAGCACAGCGCGCATCGGATTATTTCTTGACTGCTCTAACAACTCGCGTCTCAAGGGTGGAACTGAAGAGAAACGCGTAATACTTTTAGGGTGGATTTTTTTCTAGACCCTCAGTGTGTCGGGAGAACAATTAGAGGACATCCTCAAAGGACACACGCACACACACACACACCCCTGCCTTGGTAAAAGAACCCTCCGGTAACGGGACTCATGGCCTTTTACCTATAGACGTCTAGACTGAAGTACTAGGCGCAGAACGAGGTCTTTGTCCTTCTTTCACCCTTCATATTTCATGCATGTTCGAATGCTGAGCGAGATAGCGCCGGAGTTAAAGTTGAACTACGCTCGCGGGATTGCGTATTTAACGTGCTGTCCAAGCTGGTGGGATACTTTTGGTTATTTTCATGTGGAAGTTTTGGAAGTCTAAGCGAGATTTGCTTTGTCAAATTTAGCTTTGAATGTTAAATAGTCTCTTCAGGGATGACTTTGCTAGCTATTTGTTACTCTTGAAGCTTTGCTTTAAGTCAATCCATCTTGGTTTTAAACAATTAATCATGTAGACTTTGAGGGGAACTAAGCAGATACCCATTTTATTTTATGTTTTTTCCCTAATTGCGGTATTATCAAAGACTTTGCTTAATTTTTAAAAATTATAAAAATCCAACTTTCAGGCCGATTGACAATATGGTCGATAAATTCATTAAATTTTAAATCAATAAAAAGTTGTTTTATCACACGCTTTTAACCTACTTTTTAACCAACAATTCCTCAACACCATAACTTCTCAACAACCGAAACTGTTAACGGTCACATCTGCATATTCCTCCAACAAACTCCGCTTCCTTTCCCCAGTCCGCCGTAACCAATCTTAATTCGAACTGCGCACTCGAAGGCTCTCAAGACACTGGGCAGGTGGTACAGCTTGTTGTTCGAAACGACATGGAAGGTCCGGGGCCGATTGCGAGGTAGTAGAGACGCCGAACCCCATAAACCCGATGCGCAGAGGGCGCACGTACAGCTGTCGCAGCTCGGCTACTGCATCTGACTTGCGGACAACGATAACAGCGTTAGCCTCTTCCCCCCCGGCTTGCGCAATTCTCTTAATAAAGACCTCCGCTGTTTTAATGCGCTTCGAGTGAGCCGCCGCTGGATATTTCCAAGGCCCCGGCCGTTTGCCGCTTTCATTTGCACTTTGCTGGAATCTGAGTGCGGCGTACGACGCCGCGTGATTGTATTCTCGTGGACGTACCGGTTGTAAAATACGTGCGGTAAAGTATAACTATTGGCGAGAATCGTGATGATAGGAACAATGATAGTTGGTTATTCACAGTTCTGTTTTGCGTATATGTAGGTACGTTTATTTATTCATAAAATATGAAATAAAATCCATCAATATTTATTAATATACATATAGATATAATCTTCACTCCTTTTTAATAAATAAAATAAAATAAAAAAGAAATATTGCGCTTTTTATGTTGCAAAGTAAATAAAGCCATCAATTTCAAGAAATAAAACGCTTACGAAATGATTATGTGGCCATTAAAATATCAAGTTACGATTTTGATTTACCTGCTCACCCCTCGTTTATAAATTTTCAAGCAACCTCGTTTAATCCTAAAAGCGTTCCACAATTTTTCTCCCACCCCATTAATATTCATAAACTTTTTTCCATCCCATCACTACCCAAATTAAATTTTCGATTTCCCACCAGATTTCCTTCCCAAAACGTCAACCCCTGACTCTCCCCAATCCCCACCAAAAAAAAAGGTGGTCCATCCCTCCCCTTGCCTGCATAAACTAGCTCTCATTTCCTGCTCGAGAAAAAAGCGCGTCGTATTTACTCCCGCGAAGGGCTGCGTAACTCCATCGGCCACCGCGGCAGAAATCCCTTTACGGCTTCGCGCAGCGCGGAAAGATCCTCTCCTCTCGGCCTCGTAAAAGGCAGCTTTACATTCACCTTTTCAGAATTTCCATGCTCTGCCAGGAGAGGTCGAGGGCAAAGGTCACGCGCGGCCGTCGTCGCCGCCGTCGCCGCCGCATCCCTCCGGAGATATAAAGGAGGAGAGAAGCGACAGCAGCAGCGGCAGCGGCAGCGGCAGCATCCCCCGATATATTTCAACGAGAGTCGCCAGGAATGCGCGTACCGACGGTCCTGCAATGGCTCTGTGTATATCACTTCCGCCCCCGCGAGCAGAACGGCCGCAGAGTGCGCGCTGACCGTGACGCATTTTACGCTCCGTACCCGTCGTCGTCGTCGTCGTCCTCTTTCGGCTGAGATACGCGCCGAAAAAAAAAAAAAAAAATCAATAGACGACCGCCCCGACGGAATATCTCTCGCGCGGACTTTCTTATCTCTCGGACGGCGGGGCGGGGAATTAAAAGGCGACGCGGTTTTTGCGCGCCGACTGGGAACTGGGCGCGGCGGAGTCTGGCTCGCCGCCCTGAGTTATTAGGCGCTGCCGCGGCGCGAGCCGGAAAGCCGGAAGGCTGTTAGCGAGAGGCTTTTTGTCAGTTTTCGGGTTAATATGCTGGACGACGACGCTTTTTCGCCGGGGGGCTGATTTGATTTCGAGAAAACGCGGGTTCGCCTCCTCGTCGATGATTATAGGCGTAGGAGGTATTTGAGTAGATTATTGGGATATTTGAGGTCATTAATTTTCAAAAAGAATGCTTACGTGTAAAGTCAAAGTAGCTTCTTTTGTTTTATGGTTTAATTGCGGTAGCTTAACTTTCAGAACAAAAAGAAATTCGTTTTTATGAAACTGGAGTTTTTAATTTTATTAGTATATAATTTACTCTCGCCGTTTCTCTTACTAAAAACGGTTGCTGCAACCATTTTTCGTGTTTCAGAGTACTCTAAAAACAAAAAAGTCTGTAAATTACTTGATCTCGTTTCGTAACTGACGTGTATTATTTTTTATATCGATACAATCCCATTCGCTGATAGGATTAAAGAAACCACAAATGACAGATTAAATTAAATTTATCAAGTTTATCGAAGTATTGGTATAAAAGGTTTTGTCAATATCTCGACAGGCATTGCAATTGAAATGCATAAAACAAAATGACAGATAATTTAATAACGTATCTCGTCTGCATCACCATCGTAAATAGAATCCGATTACAAACGTCAAGGAGTCTGATATTCCTTTAGCCCATTTCTTTGCTTAAATATATTCATTCATTCTATAAAACAGCTCGTCCGACTGCAAATAGAAATAATAGTAGCGGCGAAGCGGAATGCATTACGAGTGAATTATTGTTTGGTGCGCCATAACACCTGTATTTTTATGAGCTGGACTACTAATGAAGTCACGACCAAAATTTACGAGGCAAAAGAAATGCGGATAACTTGCTCAAATTTTAATGACGATTTTCAACGGCGTTATTACGTTTGAATCTTTCTTTAAAAAAGCAAAAATTATTTTGTGAACTAAATCTTTATTAGCTAAACATAAAATTTAATCAGCGAGTTCAGAAATTCACTCACGAAAGACATTATTTCAAAGAAAAGCTTTACGAAGAAAGTCCCTTTGTCTATATAGAAGCCGGTGAAGCGTTCAAACTGACTTTTATATATTTTTACATTAAAATCAATTTCCCTCTCCAAGAAAATCAAGCATTTACATTATGAAAAACAACTCCCAAAGATTAATTAATCCGCTCATAAAGCTTCATTTAAAACTTTGCGTCCCCTTCGAACGTACGGCCCTCATAAACATGAATGCCGAATAAAAAAAAAAGTGAAATCGACAGCAATGCTCTCTCGGAAAAGCATTAATTAATAGCCGTTACCCCGAGCATATTTAATCCCCGGCTTTAATTCTTCCGCCGGCGGCGCGGCTTTTAAAAAAGCAGCCGCCCCCCCATTTCGAGTTGACTTTACGAGCGAGTTCACTCCACAGCTGGGGAATGCAAAAGCCAGCTCCCGATGTTCGCGCGTGTCACCCGCCTAATGCGCACGCGTAAAAACACAGACTGGCAATAACGACCGCGTCATTAGGTTAATTACCGGCCTGCGCTCGCGTTCTCTCTCTCTCCCTCTCTCTCTCTCTCTCTCTATCATCACCCCGCGATGATTCTACTTTATCAGAAGCTCGTCGCTCGCGATATTCGCCTTAGGTGCAATAATCACGTAGAGCTTTCGAGGGTGGGGCGAACGTGACTTAATCCATTTATGCACGCGCTTCCCGAGAGCCGCGCTTACTTTATAATTAAGTACGCGGTAATTAAGTTTCCAATGATTTCGCATTTAATCGGATTAGCCGGGGGATGGATGGAGAGGGCGCAGTCTTTTCTGTCGAATATCAGCTGCCAAGTTATTTGTCGGCGGAAACTGCCGCGTTTAAGAATCATGCGGGCTTAATGAAGTGCAGAGCCGGACGTTTTTAGATTTTTCTATTCCTGGCAGATGATTAAATATCTATATAGAGCGGCTGAGAGCGTCGTACGTATATTTACAAAAATCATGAAAACTGCTTTTTATTCAGCGCGAATTTATGATAAAGTAGCTGGCTAAATTCGCAGTTTAACTTGATTTCCTGCTTCAGCAAGACAAGCATCATGATTAAATATCCGAAGGCTAATTTATATTCGTCGTGCATTATTAGAATACTTTATTGCGCCGAGCGATAAATATCTCCGGATTATATCGCAAACCCGATAGAATTTTTATTTATAGCACGTTTCAATCAATGTCTGATTACCGATCTGTCGCTCCGAGTAAATCACTCTTCCGCTACATTGTCAATTTTAATAAATATCTGCCAATTCTTCAGCGCGCATTAATCCTACTCAGCCGAAATGAACTTATCACATATCACCCCATTAGCCATAATAATCCCCAGCCGGCGCATCAATGCTAATAGCTGCAGGGGAAAAAATCCGCTCGCAAAAACAACATCGAACAAGCTTCGTCTAAAAGCAAACTCGCGCAAAGCCGGCCGGTACGAAAATAGAAAAAGAGAGAGAGAGACAGAGAGCAGCGCTCCTCTACAAGGCGAGAAAGCGCAGACTCGCATTACGAATTCCGCGCAAAGTAAGTATGGGCGAAACGCAGTCAAAGGGAGCTTGCAGCTCGTTTCATTAGCGGCCTGCCCCCGCGGAGTTTATCCTGAAAAATCGCGGCCGCCGCCGCCGCCGCCGCCTCTCGGCACCCTGAATAATGGAAGGGTTGCGAGGCTACTCGTGAATAACGACACCCGAGGGAGCCCAACGACGACGCCGACGACGACGACGTCGCCTTGCTCTCTCTCCCTCTCTCCGCTATAGATGCGTACGATGATGTATGCCCGGCCGCTGACCATGTATTTGCCCGCTGCCCCCGCCGAGTTTTTTGCGAGTCTGCAGCGGAAAATTGGACTTAAGGGCGCGGCCGAGCGGTGCTTTTAATGCACGGAGAGAGAGAGAGGGGAAGGGAGAGGCAGGGGGGGGGGAATTAACCTGCAACGAGAGTTTTTATGCTGCGGAGCTTTTAGCCGAGCGAGGTTCGTCGGCCCCGAGCTTCCAGCCCAGGTGGAAAGAACGCGCGCCGCTATTTTTCGATTTCCTTTATATGGGGCCTTTTGTTGAACGAAATGAATGCGTCGGATTGTGTTTCGCAGGACTGCTTAAAATTAGCCGGCAAAAATGATTGTACGACGGAGGAAGAATCGAACGGGGCTTGAATGGAGGTTTTTTTTTGCTAATGGAGTTTTAAGTAATTATGGCGGCGGTAGCATTCAGTTGTGTTGAAAAATAAAGGATTTGCAGATTAATAAGCAAACTTTGTCATAGAAATAGTGGGTTTTTATTGTCTGTTGCAAAAATTGATGCGAGTTTTATTTTTTATTTAAATGATTATTTATTGCAGAGTTATAAGCATTTTTCAAAAAGATCGAGTTTCGTTTCAATTTATCATTCAAGTACTGTTATACTATACTTTAACAATATTGCCAGAATGAAAATGCAGACATTGATTTGAGCTTTATAAGAGCCACTTTTATCTTTTCACTGGTAACATGATGTTCAATAATTATAATTCCCCAAATAAATTTAAACTTTCAAAACGTCATACATTATAAAAACACAGTAGTAGCTTGTGGCTCTGAATCTTTGTAATATCAGTGCAAAAGAATTTCATTCCAATGTGAAAAATAATTTTCATAAATACATCGCAGATGATGAAATATAGACGCAAATAAAATCCTAAATGTTTGCTCGATACGTCTAGCATTCGTCCGACTGGCGGATCTGCGGGCGCTCGCATGCTTTCCGGATATATTTTTTTTTATTATTTATCTCCTTTCGCGCTCGAGCCCGCGCGGAAAAGCCCCGCGGATGCGTTCGCACTCGGCGTGTATGACGAAGTAAGAATGAAAAATGGCGCGTCCGTCTCGCTGACGGGTACCGTAAATTTTATGGTCGGACGAAAAGAGCGGTAGGGCGAGTGCTTTTTTGCCGCCGCCGGATGAATCGGGAGAATTCTTTTTCAATTTTTTTTTTTTTTCACCTCCGTTTAATCATTTCTCCCCGAGGAGTTTTCGCGCCCGCAGCGTTGAATTTTGAAATCTCGAGGGCAGCTGATTTGCATGTAAATATAATTGCGCGCCGTGTTTCCCGGATTTATTCGCGTATGCGCGAAATTTAATTGGGTATTAATCTATTGGAAATTCGGCGGGAGCTGCTTAGAGGAGTGGAAAAATGCCCGCGTGGCTGCAGTAATTTATCAGGCTAATTACAAAGTCTGAAATTATTTAGGCGACGGAAGTATCGGTATGCAAAACTGCGTAAACAATAGTGCAGACTTGATGAGTTGCGAACAGTATGCTTGAAGCGATTGGTTAATATTTAGAGTGCAATTTATACTATAGTGTGCAATATTCTTGGGTCGTTAATTTGCAACTGCTGTGGATCGAATGCTGATTAACTTTAATTTGAATACCGAGTTATTCAAGCCTAATAGAAAATTGATGATTTGACTGATAAATTCATTTGAAAGTCATGGATTATTTAACTAGCTTAATAATTGGCTATAAAACAGTTACCAGTGTCAATCAAATCAATCAATCTGATAACACATACTTGCTGCATTTTAAACAAACACTTTTTTTCACGGTGACTTCTTCCGTAGCAAAAATGTATCCACCAACCAAGTACACGTGTCCCTTTAAAATACAAAAGAGTGCAGCCCTCAGCTCCTAGCCACAATCAAGCGAAATTCCTCCGTATAATACAAAAGCTCTCGCGAGAGCAGCGCTAAAGAGCGTTCGAGCGGCGAATATCCGGAAAACTCGAGCCTCTATGCACATAACGTATAGCTATACACGGGCTGTGCAGCAGCAGCAGCAGCAGCAGCCGAATGCCATTGATTTCGAGTGTCAGACGCATCCCGGCCGGCTACGATAGATGGGCCACTATCTCTCAGGAGATTAATACAGCCGCCGCCGCCGCCGCGCTGGAAAAGGCCCGAAAAGAGGGAGGGCGCTTGACGCCTCCGGACTGCGCATGCGTCACTGGGCTCGCGATAAATTCGCATTATCGGCGATACATTAATGCCGCGTAATTTATGCGCCGGCTTTGCCGTGGCCAGACCCCGGAGAAAGGCGGCTCTTAATTGTTGCTGGTTAAGTAATGGGCATACGGCTGCTGTGTCTTTGTCGAGTTTTTCTTTATCGGGGAGGCTGTCTTGTTGCGATATTTTAACGAGGGCAGTTAGTCACGGTTCGGTTGACCAGTTTATATATCAATTTTATTCGATAGAGTACGTTTTATTAAAGAGTCGAAGCCAAATAGCGTGCATCGATAAAGGCTTCTGTGTTTTATAAACTTTGACGTTTTCTTACTTTTTCCCTGAGGTATCACAGGGACTCAAATTTTCTTTTAAAATTCATGTTTTTTTTTACTCTAAACGGTGGTATAGCTTACATAGGTTTTCTCTTGAGACCAGATATCCTATATTTTGCAGAGGCGCAGACCCTTCTTACTGTGACGGGAACATTGAAATAGAAGCTTATTTTCGTTTTACTTAAAATTCGATATCGAGCGCCATAGTAAGCATCAGTCAATATTATTAATATTATTTTTACAAAGCACATGTTTCAATATTGTACATTTTTCATAGTAAGTAATATCTGAACATACAAAAGACTGAATCCTCTGTCAAAATTTATTTAATAGTATTACAATAAAAATCTTTCTCAACCTTTCATCAGTTTTCGAAATTAAAAAAATTTATCGGTAATTCATAACCTGATAAATTAACGTATCGCTTATCAAAAATACATCACATTCAAATGGCTATAATCAATTTCAACAAACACGGAAGCAGCTCCAAAAATACCTCGCTGAATTTTTCTCTGTTTTTCCTTTCTCGACATCCCTGCTCATCTTGTAAATACTAGCAATCACAATCACTGTTTGCTTTTCCCTCCGCTGTCATTCACCTATATCTATCTATCATTTACGAAGGCGTAAATGTGTGACTGAGCCGAGATCATTTGTAAGCGGATAAATAATGTTTATTTGCAAAGTACGCGGGTCGATTACAGAGGCGAAGCGTAAAGCGTCAGGGGGATAAAGTCGGCCAATTTATACAATAAACGTCCATTTTAGCCTCGTAATATGCGGGGTGATTAGTATATAGAGGGATTGCGAATCTTCTGTGGCATTTATTCGCTTTAAAAACAATGACTTTGGGTTAATGTGATTTAATTAGCGGAGGTTGCGATTAATTTGTGAAATCATGAAGGCCTTTAATATAGATGCATTATAAATATAATACTCGCAATGTAATTATCGCGAATGTTTTGGCTTAAATGCCGTTTCGTTGTGTCGGTCTAGGCATTTGTCTAATGCACTATTCAAAAGTTACAAAACGAATTTTGATGTTAAATTTCTGAACAACATTGAACTATAAATGAACTTTGAAACGTTTAGATTAATAGTAGTTTATGGTATTCTGCCATTCACCAACTTGCAACTTCCTGGGCTGCATTTGTATAAGTAATTACTGCTTCTATTAATCACTCGAAAATAAGCTACTTAAGAAAAGGCAATTACGAATTCGTATTACTAACTTCTCGGACGCTAATTACAGATTAATAAGAGACATAACTCTTACTCAGGCTAATTGAAAAAGAAATGTAACCTTCAATAATCAGTTTAACACTTATAATTCGAAAATTCTTTTAATCACATAAAATTATCTCTATTATATTAACTTCTATTTTTTCATAAAATTTTAGCTACGATAGATAATTTTGCTTAGTTACTGTCTAATATACCATATACTTTGGTTTGATTTTATTAAACTTTGCCTTTTCCTAATTTAAACAAACGTATTCACCTGATATTTATTTTACAGGAAAGTATTTTCTACACGTTGCAATAAAACAATTACTTTCATTCCGTAAGTCGAAAGAAAACTTGCCCAAGCGTCAAATATCAATTTTCCTATCCGCGAAAGCGCCGAGCTTGCGAGGGCGATCAGTCTCGGATTCACTCGCATTTTCGCCGCCGAGTGACGAGCATCAAAACGCTCCCCCAGCCGGCAGCAAACTTCCCCAGCACGCGAGACCACGAAATTTTTCAGCCATCGAGGTCGCACAAGCCGCTCCCTCGAAACTTCAATCTCCTTCCGTCGCGTTTAATCAAGCCTCCTCGCGCGTCTAATGAGCGCAGCCGCTCGGCCCCGGAAACACCACAAGCCTTCCCTCCAACAAAGTAGACACATCATCGCGGAATCCAATAACCCAGATCGTTATCGATCCGTCCTTCCTCCTCGTCCCCCCGTCACCCCCCTCCTCCTTTGGATCGCCATCAATTTCGCCGGGGCCGCCTTGGCTTTCACGGTTCGGCAACTCGGCCCGATAAGATTGAGGAAGCGGCGGCAGGTGCAGCGTTAGGAGTCAAAGGGGAGAGAGAGAGAGAGAGAGAGAGAGCGAGATTCGACTAGGCGCTAACGATTGCGAAGGCCGGCAAAGGAGAAAATTGAGCGGAGTTGCATACTCGGCTTTGCCCAAAGACAAAGGAAGCCGTCGAGTGACGCCGGGAGGAGGGGGGGACGTCGGGACTTATAACAATGCCCGACGGCGAGGCGCGACGCGTCGCGAAGAAAAAAGCAATGGACGAGAAAAATACCTTCGTTTGCCAGTCCGTTCGATCGTTCCTTTGGTTGAAGGTTGCCGGGAAATTTTCGCCCTCGCGTAAGGCTGAACTTGAAGGAGGGAAGCGATTTCGGGTGGCCAAGTGTTTGATGGGGAAAGTAGAAGGCTAGTTGGGTTTTAAAAATAAGTTTAAAAAAAAAACTGCAAGGGTTACTTATGTTTTAATTCGATTATTTTAATTAGATACAAAAATTATCTAAAACTAAAACTAATTGTTTAGAATTTATTAAAGTAGAACGGACTTCGGTACTGCTTTGATTTTCTCTATGATATATGCACGACTAGAAAAGATGAAAAAACTTTTTTTTATACTAGTATAAAACACCAATAAGCCTCTCTAAAACAATAATTTATATATACCTCATCTCCCAACCTAATTCCAACTACAATTTTTAATGACAAAACTCATGAATAGCAAACGCAAAGAGAATCATTCAATCCCCCCTTGCAGCTCCGCAAATTCAAATCAGCCATAAGAAATGTCGGCTAGCGGCGTAATTATTTTCAGCTCGGCGACTTTTTCAATTTTGCATCGCACCTCGCGCCCGTTGCCGGCATAAGCTCGCTTGCTCGCGACGCCGCAAGTTTTCCCGGGCAACTTCGAACTTTATATAAATGCGACGCTTCGAATAAAATGATTGCGCGTGCAGTGTTACCGGCGCGCGGCTCTCCGGGCGCAGATTCAATTAAAACTTCCCTTTGCGGGCCGCTAATGAAACGAAGAAATTCCTCCGTAGTCAACGCGAGAAAGAAGCGCCACCGGCCGCAGGCTGCATAATGCGCAAATATTGCATAATGCATGCATTGGCTCTCCGTCGAAATATCGGCTCGACCATTTATTCGTCCGTCACGGCGCTTCCTCGATTACTCGCGCCGAACGCGACGTGCCTTGTATATACGCGTATAATCAACCAGCCGAGCGAGTCGCGGGGTGCGAGGATTATTTTTGCGATGCGGTAAATAATGGAGCGCGGAAGGGGTATTGCGAGTGGTTTGGCAGTCTTTGCTCGAGGGGTCGGTTGGAATGCTGAGCGGTGACGATTATTTATGTAGTTTATGAATCTTTTAAAAGGGGAGGATAAGATTACTGGGATAAGTTTTGGAAGTAACTTACGGGCCAGACTTGGTTTCAGTTGACGAAATTACGTACCTGCAACACGTAATGAAAATGGTTATGTATCAGATGAATTTTATTAAAGTTTGCGTGAATTTTAATTTTTAGTAATAGTGAAATTTTAGATTGGTATGCATCTTTTTTAACGTAAAAATTCGCATAGAATGTAAAATATGGATTTGAAACACTGAAAACGATGCCGGCTGAAAAAAGAATGCAAAAGTAGTTCATCGATTTTTAGATTTTTTGAATTCGCCACATTTTTCATCCTTTTCCGCGGGCTATTCAAATTCATATTATTCTGTATTCCAACCTAAAACAAGATTAAAAAGTCGTGGCTGCGATAGAATTCCCAGAATTTTTATCATTCTGTCGGTTATTAACCTGAATATTTTATTCTTTTCTCTAGTTATTTAAGTCTCAAAACAAAAGAATATTTTAAAATTAGTATTGTTATTTTTCATTTAAACAGTCGATTTTAATTGAATCAACTTTCTTCCATGATGCTGTTTTACCTAGAATGAAATTTAAATTAGATGCATTGTCCGTTATATTGTGTTACTGGCAAATTTGCATGCTCAAGTATTAATTTATTCATTCAATTCCGATACGTACTATAATAAATTATGTTAATAATACATTGTTAGCGTGTTATATCATCAGGATAAAGGAAATTTTTCTGAAAATTATTTTCTCCATTATGAACATCAAAAATACCCCTTTTATTCTCGGTATAATTTATTAGTTTCAATTTTTAAATAAATTCAAACAGTTTCGGAATTCAAAATTTCAATTCGATTCATTTCGTACTAAATGAAACTATTTTCCAAGCAGAAGTCAATGATCCTTTTCCGAGACATTAATAAATTGAATGAGATAAGCCGCGGCGTAACCGCCGTACAAAAATTAGCCTCCGCCGGCGGACTTATTATTCATTCGTCGAGCACGAAGATTTTAGCATAAAACGCAAAAAATTCGTTATCGTTAAAAATTGCTACACATTCCCGCGCGATTTATACGACATTACGTCGGACAAAATCGCGTTTCCACTTAATTCCAGGTTCGCTCGAAGCGCATTAAAGTCTTCCTAAGCCAGAGGACGAGCTCTCTCCTCTCTCTTTCTCTCTCCCTCTGCCTCCGGGAAACGTAGGCAGAAAAAAAAGGCGAAGGAGGAGAGGAACCTCCCCAAGATAAACGCTCGACATATTATGCCCTAAGTCCTTTTTTATCTTCTCTCCTTCTTTGCGTCGTCCCTCCGAGGTTTAAAAACGTGCGTCTGCGTTGCCCGAGACGTTCTTACGTTTACGGTAACGCCGCTAACGGCTACCTGACCGAAATTCGCATAGGAAAATTTGCTTGCGTTATAATCGCGGAGTTCCTGCTCGTCAGTTGCTAAGCGCGCAAATAGCTAATCGCACGAGCGGTGAATGTGTCTGCGGTCGTTTAACGACGGGGAAGAGAAAGTCAAGTGTCTTGAGGAGGAGATGGTGGAGCTTTGTTGGATTACGTCTTAATTTTAAATTTTAAATTATTCTAATGGATAAATGCGATAAAGTTTTACGAGGCCGAGAGTCATTTTTCTCGGTAATATTTTTAGCCTGACTCGATGTTGTAAATACAAAATTTACGTAACATATTTTTCAAAAATTTTATTTTTCTAATAAATAGAGGTTAAACAAACTCAGAGCCGTTTTAATTTTAAAATATTTTTTTGTCCAATTTATCTTCTTTTCTGCAAAATTTGTTTAATTTTTTATTCTACGCAGAAAACTCAATTCCACATTTTAAATTCAAATTGCAGCTTGCTATTTTAGAAAAATATAAAAACTAAAACGAGCTTGAAATATTTTTTACGTAAATTACAAGGAAAATTCTCCGATAAAAAAACCAATTTAAAAGACAACAATTTCCCTCAGCACACACCCATTCGGCTGCAGGTAAAATTCCGCATATACGTGCACGCAGTTTCGGTGTGTACCGGTGCGCAAATACCGTTTCCGTAAATCTCGCTATGGGAACGGGAGTGGAAAAGATGCCAAAGAGGAATCGACAAGATCCAGATAACTTTATGCCCCTGATGGATTTGAATAAATGTGCATGCACCGTGAAGTAGAAGGTATTTCTTCGAATGAACGATCGGACTAATGGAGTTTCTTTTGCTTGAGAATCAATGCCCGGGAGACTTCACGTTGATTTTATTTCAGCGTGCGGGAGAAAATGTTTTTCTTGGCGAATAACTCAATTCGCGATGCGTGAAACCTGGTTTATTGATTGTTAGCTAAATGATTTATGCTCAAACGGAGGCCGGAGGAAATTTTGTTGCATAAATAAGGTTTTTTTAGCTCCGATCGTTATGCTCTGATGAGGGCCATTACAAAGCTGCCTATAATTTAAATAATTTTATTTCTTCATTTCAGAATCCTAAGTTGCTTAAATAATCGAAATCCAAAGCATAGCATTTTCTTAATATTGTAAAATATACAAAAACATTTCTCTCGTACAGATTGATCCATTAACCGTTTTTATCACCTATCCGAAAGACTCATTATTCCTGCGATGATCGTAAAGAAATACGAAAGCATTGAGAATCAATCAAAGGTAGCGTATCAAGAAAGCGAAAAAGCAGAAGAATAGAAAGAATAACTAACAGGTGCTGAATCTCCGAGAGTAAAAAGTATATATGCATTTAAGTGGCACTTGAATCGCGCGCGACATTAAGGGCAAAGAGTTAAAGTCCGAGAGGAGGAAAGGGAAGCGGAGAGAGGGAACGGGCAGCTCCGGTTCTTTTCTGCATTTGTACTGTTCTCCGACATCGGCCGACTTATTCAAATGAGCCGATGGATCGAAGTGCCGTTTGTTTCTTTCCCTTTGCAGCGCACGACTTTTTCACAGCAGGTTTCTCTCCGTGCTTGAATCTGCACATTATTTCCTTCGCTTTGCTTCGCACTTCGGGAAATTAAGCTCAATGGCTCTGATTTATACCGGCTTGTAAAAATCATTTTTCATCTCTTTTTTGGTATTCTATTTAAGATCGAAAGGTTAAGTTTTATTGTCAAAGTAATGTAGCTTCTGCAGAAAAAACTGGTCTTTTAATTCCGAAAACAAATGATGTTTAAGAATGAATTAAGCTAAGTTTAACAATTGAATTAAGGTAAGAAGAGAATATAAACACTTTGATGATAATTGTTAAATATAAGGTCTTTTTTATAACAGAAATTGTACTTCAATTAGCTTTAAAAAAACACTTTGCAAATAGATTTGAAATCCACAGATGAATTTTTGCTGATGATTTAATTTAAAAAAAGCACGTTTTTATAATAGAAAAATTAATGTCTTAAATAAAAGAATTGCATAGGCTCGATTATTATACGCAAATTAAATAAGGCCCCCTAAAATTTCAGTTTCAATCACCGACATATAAAATATTATTCATGCATACAAATAAAACACGTTTTGAAACAAACAAAATGGATTATTTAAAATATTCATTCATAACGATATTAAAGTTCTGATAGATTGGCATTCAGTAAAGCAGAATTTGCATGTTTTCATTACCATACGAAATTATTCCATATTTACAATTTAAACGCAGCATTAAATTGCAAAAAGTTTTTAAAATATATTTGCATCTGCAACTTTCTCACTCACATTTATTTGGATTTTTATTACACCCACTTTTTTACAGGTATCCTATAAAAAGCAACTTTTATAAAAAAAAAAAAAAAAGAATTTTTCGTTATACGATATTACAAAAGTTTCTTAAAAAAAAAAGACTTAAATCAAATCAAAAAATACATTTCTACCAGCAATCTGAAGTGGATTTGATCTACTGCATATATTAAAAACGCTACCCAAAACAACTAAAAGTTTAAATATTTAGCAGCGCTACAGAAATCGTCCGGTTGAAAAGCTGCCGCCGAGAAGTACTCCTGAAAAATGTATCCCCGAGCAAAAAGCTCTCGAAAGTTAAACCACGTCCGCCCTCCCGCCGACTTTTTCCGGCGCGCATCGTATTAAAAATGAAGGGGGAAGCCTCGGCCGGGCTCTATACTTCCTTCGGCGATAAAGCAATTTCTCTTCATTGACTCCGCGGCTCGGCATTTCCTCTCCTTGGCATTCGGATTTCGCGGCTCTCGGGATCAGGCGCAATATTTTTTCCCGCGAGCTAGAATTCCCGATGACTGCGCTCCTCGCCCTCCCCATTCTTTATCGATAGCATTGTTTCTTGCGTGCCGGCCGCGGGAAATGAAATTGGAAGATTCGCGGCGGCGGCGACGGCGGCAAGTATATGTGACGACGGCGACGTGAGAAAAATAGGAGCAAAGCGGGATGCGAGGAGCGGCTGGCGAAGATTAAACGCTGGAATGGCTGGGAAAAAAAACAGGATTGAGTGATTTGCAGGCAGCCGCTTGAACGTAGAAAGTAGGATTTTAGGATTTTGAGTTCGAATTTCTGAAAGGAAGTAGGTTCGCTTTAGAAAATTATATAGAAGCGATTTTCGGGAAAATTTTATCTTATGTAAAATGCTTGGCTTTGGCACTTGAATTTTTCGATTTAATTTAAAAAATTCATATTAAGTTAACGTTTATTAATTTCATTCTAAATTATTTAATTTAGATTACAATGAATCCTCTCTAAATCTCAAAACTTTTGAAACTTGTACTTTTTAAGACGATTAATTATTCTGTTATAGTCAAAACCTCTTCAGCAGCTATTCAAAAATTCAATTCGCATTTAACAGAAATATTAGACGCTTTTCAAAAGAAAATAAACATAAATCTTGCTTCTTAGGCACCACTTCCTTTTAAACATTTTTTCACTACCTATATTTTACAAAAGTACACAAACGCAACGAAAATGACGTTACAGCCGAAACAAAGAAAGCATTTACTCAGCACGCAAGCTTTCCGCAGAGCTCATAAAATCATAGAACCTAATATTCTCTTCCAGCGAAAGAACTGTACTCCCCCCGGTAGCAGAAGTCACTCGTAAACCTCAGCCAAGTGGCATCTTCTCCCTCGGAAATAAAATAATTCTCCAGAAAAATAGAACGTCCAGCGGAGAGGCAACGGTACACGGACGCGGCGACCGCGGCAGCGAAACCGTACGCAGACAAGTGTGTGCTCATTTTACACCGAGCACCTGAGCAAATCGAGAAAACGTAATTCGAGACTCTTGCGGTGCGAGGATCGCACTCGGCAACTGCCACCGCGCGGGATGAAATTTCCCTCCCGGCTTTTTGCCACTTCCCAGGGTGGGAGAAAAAGGAGCGATGAAATCCTTTTGCTCATCCTTGGGAGCTTTTTCCAGGCACTCGTTCCTTCTTCTCCGCCGTATGCTCTCTTCAATTAGAGCAGGTAATTAGAGTAGATTCGTTTCATTCGAGGGCACTTGGAAGCTTCGGTAAATATTTTTCCAGTCATGCTCGGGCAATATTGTAAAGGCAAGCTGCCTTTACATTATCAGTGTCTACAAAGAATCGCAGAGGCAATAAATAATAAGGTTAAAGATCGCAATTCAATAAAACATTTAATTTGGTTAGAGAGTTTCCATTTGAAGATTTAATTTCGTTACTAGCAGTTATGTTTCCCGCCTCGAAAAGCGCAAGAGCGAACGAAAAGACAGATCAAATTCCCCCGTAGACGCTATTGATTTTCTCTCCAAGTATTTTGCTTGGCCGCGCCGACGAGGGCTCAGAAAGTCGAGCCAGGGACTCGATTAATTTTATTACTGCCTCCTCCTCGCGCAGCTTCGAATTCCGTCTCCATTTCTGTCTGTCTCTCCCGTCCGTCTCTCTTTCTGCTATTCTCTTCTTCCCTCTCTGTGTACGTTTACGTATACCTACCGTCAAAACCCTGAATCTCTCTTTCAATTATTTTAACATATCTTTTATTATAGTTTTTATGGCTTTTAGTAGTTTCTGATTGTTTTTGTAGACGAACTTTGTGTTTACGATCAAAATTTTTAGTTAAATTTTAAAATTAAATCAATAATTATTATTCTTAACTGGTTTAGCTACGATTTTCCTTTATATTTTTCGTGAAGAGGACCATTTTCATAGTAAAAATGATGAAATGCTAAACTTTTAGTATCTTTTAACAGAAATCGTTGTATTCAACACTAAACAACGCACAAAATCACCCTCATCGCCGAAATTCAATCCTCAATTCAATCCCCAATTGTTAATCCTCCGCTAAAATTAAAAAAAAATACACATCCAGATTTCTATGCCTCAATAGCTCGTTCGGCGCACGCCATAGCTCGAGGCGGCGACGTTGGCGCCGGGAAATTTGTGTATTACCTATTCCGCACGTACAGAAACACAGCGGCAGCTCACGAGGGGTCGTTTAATGGAAATCGAAAATCGTCGATACGTCTGGCGCACGGGTTACCTCCGTTCGTCGATTTATGCTGCGAGCACTTCGCAAGCGCGAAAAGGCTAGTCGGCTCTCTCTCTCTCTCTCTCTCTCTCTCTCTCTCTCTGCGCGGAAAAAAGCCGCCCGGCTGCGAGAATGTAAAATCAAACCGTCGAGGAGACGGAAAATCCGGTATACTAGAAGAGGGACTTGAACCTGGCGATATAGGGGAAGTCGCTTATAGCTCTGGCGTGAAAGTGAATATATAATGAGAGCCGAATATAAAACGCACAGCAGGTGAATACGTAAAATGTGGAATAAACACGCGTCGGCGCCTCTCGCCTATGTATTCATCGAATACACGTATGCGCATAAGGTGAGTTCCCGCGGTTATTTGTGGGAACGAAGGTGTGTATAGTATGCATGCGGGCACTGTTCGCCGTTTCCGAAAGAATAATGACTTTTTCGAAGCTTATCGATAATGTGGTGCATAAAATGTGTGCTTTTTTGTTTAATGCTCGATATCTGACGTTTAATATGTAGTTCATCCCTTTTATAAAGGTACAGTTTACCCAGAGGAAGTTCATTTTTTTGTGCAAATAATTTATCGAATTAGATTTTCTTTTGAATCAACGAAAGGAATATGCTTAAAAATTTTTTAATTTGTTGCAATTCTCAAAACTGGAAAATCATAAAATTAAATGAAGTCTAAAAAGCTTTGATGAAGTGAAATTACTCATTACGAATACGTTGAAAAAACTTTTATTTTATATTAAAAAAGCGCTGAATATTAAAAGCGATTCCCAATACTTAATAATTTTTCCTAGAATATTGAACATTGTCCCTTTGGTTTAAAGGGACAATGTGATACCCGCGTGTATATATATAAATATTTTAATTTAATAATTAATAATTATTAACAAGACTCTACGCCTAGTTTTAAACTTTAAAAATGTAAATAAACGCGAATAGCCAATTTAAGTTTCCCGCCGTCCGAAGCGAACACACGCGAGGGAAGTACCGGCGCGCGCCGCTAGGCGGCGACGGCCGGCTCGCGGCCGACCCGCGGTCAGACTAGCGCGGGAGATACATATTGGGATTTGAAATTTTGAGTGTCGCCGCCTACCGTAGAAAAGTAAAAATACTTTATGCTTGTGGCCATTGCCTCCTGCTATATCTATAGCTATATGTCTATATATCTATACTTGCAATGCTAAGCGCAAGCTTATTGTCGCCATATCTGTTGCTATATATATTGACCACGCCTCCATGTCAAATCCCAATAAGCGAGGCGGTCCGGCGGGTCAGATACCCTTCGCTGACCAAGCGACCGCTTATCACAAAAAGGCGTTTTTTTGTAGATGTGGCCAGATGTACTTCGGCCAAAACCTTCAGTGAATAAAGCGAGCTTGAGTTTTTTTTTTGAAAAAGAGAAAAATCTCTTCTATTTCAGCTCCCCTCGAGACCATCGTTATTTCGCATCTATGCCCAAACGAAACATTTAAAATATGTAAATTCGAAATTGAAATAGTCCGAATGTGGATAACCGGCGCGTGAAAACCGTCGCGCTTTATGCTGTTGAAGTGGGACACGCCAACTGTCAGTCTTATAAAGTCCTGGGCGAGATTTTGCATTAATCAAAATCAGTGATTTAGCGGTGCATACACAAATCGAGATGTCCACATATTTCCCGTACATTTATCATAAACTTTCATAACGGATAGACGTAAAACGTCAATTGATCGTAGCACTGAATGCACCGACCGATCGTTATCGATGAATCTGACAGTATTGTTACTATTTTCGATTGTCCAATAATTTTATATTGCGCAAAATGCATTGTTCGTCGGGAGTGCCGAGGTGCGTGATGACTTTGTGTAAAATTAACGAGTTTCATTACTGTCTATAATAGAAGGGGGGAATTTCGGAGGACTAATTTATGGCGCTTTATTTTTAAAATGTAAATTTGTAGAGGCTTTCGATATCGAAATTTGATAAACAATGCACATTGAATTGAATTAAATAAAAAGCCGAGGTAATATTATACAAACATTGAAAACTTGGAATATTCATTAAATTGTATAGAAGTCCTTCACCATGCGCCGAAGCCACCTTAAAAACTAATTCTGAAGCAGTTGATAAAACATGTTATAGGTTATTGTATAGACTATGAGTATAATTAATACGTGTATCATAAAACCAAGTATTTCTATAAGTAAAATGTGGGCGAAATATTCTTTGGGGCCCATTTTGCGTCAATTGATTTAAAATATTTTGTCAATTGAATAAAATAAATGTTATGGACGTGATAGCACAAGCTTCTTATATGCTTTCAAGATGCTTTATTCGCTTGTGGGACATAACCAAGGTGGGTTTCACCCATCTTAAAAACTGCTACTAACCAGGAGAGTCTCACTTGTTTGGATCACGGATTTCGTTCGAACTTTGAGATATGTTTTCTAATGTTGAAATATGAAAGAAGCCGCGTCCATTCCGTCTAACGCTCGATTTTTCAAAAGTTATGAGCTCTTTTAGCGAAAAGCTAAGAAAAATCGATTATTGTTCAATCACATATAACTTTTCAACTGTTAATTATAGAGTATTTTAACTCCCGGCATTTGAAAGGTGGAATCAAATCCTATCGATTAAAAAAATGACATTCAAAAATCTTTATTTGTTCAGAATTATAATCATTAAAGCAGCATAAAAAACCCTACAAAAATTCATTGACGTAATTTTAAAGTGCATGTAATATAATATCTACATATAATTAATAGAAAAAACAAATACTATTATAGACCTATTTTACTCAATTACTTTTATCTTTATTTTTAAAGTTATTTTTCGTAATAAACCTGCATGAGATTATTTCAAAACAATAAACCAAAGGCACAAATAATTGTATCTCTTGTGTAAATTTTAAGTGAATGTCAGTTATTTTAAATTAATTCAAATAGCTCTCTAGCTACTTATTACTCAGTTTAAATAACGAAAAAGAAAAATGAAAAATTAAGACTTAAATAAAATTCTACGATATTAAAAGAAAGCACAACACATACCATGTCCCTCTGTCGCATCTGTCGCTTTTCTCCTCCACTCCAAAAGTGCAACGCGCAGATCTACAGGTAAATATGTCAGACTGCGCGCCGCCGCACGTGTGCAATACGTGAGCTTTCGAATGGCCCGCCGTGAAAATTCTGTTTCGCGCTGGGCTGTATAAATATAAGACCATAGGAAAAAGAAGTGTCCACCTGCGAGAGGGTTGAAAAAAACGCGCCGACGCTGAAATAACGAGACAGGAGAACGAGAAAGAATGCACGTACGAACGGCAAAGGCGAAATTTCGGCAAATTTTATTTTGGCAAAGTCCGCCAGGCACCTTGACGGACGGCCTTTTCGTGCGTGCATTTTTAATGAGGCCTTTGTTAACGCTCAACGTCAAAGGATAGTCGGCTTCAAAAGTTTCGAATTCAAGGAGAAAGGCCGTAAGTAAGGGGTGTTTCATGTTTTTAAATATTAGGGAAGTAAATTATGAAGAAGAATCATGATGTTAGGCGGTATCCTTTGATAGTAAATTGAAAACTCCTAAACTAATATGCTGCTCTAGTTTAATTTATGGTGGAAAGCAAGAATGAACAATTTCTTTAAATTATTTGTTCGTGTTAAATAAAAAATACCGAGAATTCGACTATTCAAGTTTCATTTATAAATTTGCTCTTAAATTTTACTCTTCTACTAAAATTAGCAAATTTTACCACTAAAAACAGTTTCGCAAACTACTATTATAGTACAATTATACGGTTGGCAAAATTTTGGTATGTTTGCTTTCGGTCATGTTGTGTCTATGATTTTAAGCATAAAATGTACAAATATCAAAGTAGAATGTCAATATGTTACACCTATTTAAAAGGGAATCAACCAAAAAGTCTATTTTCAGTGAAGCTCGCGTTCTCGAAAGATAAATAAATTGAATAACTTATATTAACTGCCCAAAAAATGATGTACACCTCGAAAAAAATCCTTTATTACCAAATGTTATTCCACTTAAAAAAAAAAAAAAAAAAAAGAACGCAATTGTAAAAAACGAAATTATTTTCCCTCGTCGACAACACAGACGTTATTGGATCCGAGGCGCATAACTCGCAGCGACGTTTATTTTACACCCCAGGAAATTCGTTTGAAAAAAAATCGCCGGAGCTCTCGTATATACACTGCGGGCGTGAGATTTTTTCGTCGGAGCCAGCGATGATGAAATAACACGGATGAAGAAGGCGGGTGGGTGCAAATCAAGCTTCTGCAAAATGCCAATAACGCGCCCCGGGAAAAATGCCTTTTAATATGCCATTGTTACACGGCCGGCTAGAGAAGCGAGATTGGAAAAAAAATTTCATTTAGGAGCTTTATTAAGCCACCTGCGTTATCGCCCTCCCTGACCTCTCCCACGAACGCTATCTCATCGTGATATCATCCGCGATTAACTTCCGCACATTCGGGAGAGGCGGCCAGCGAATGAAAGTCTTTTTCATTGTTTCTTGTTAAAAATCACTTCGATAATAATAATTAAGGAAGTCACGTGCAGTAAGTTTTAAAATATTTAAAGTAACCAATTTGCATTCTGAAAATATGAATATCCGTCTAATAAAACCTAAGAGAACCTGAAAAAGTCCTCTTCTAAAAATTAATCCATTGGCGTACACAAAAAATTCAGCAAACATTTCCGCCTGAAAGCATCGGCGGAAGCAATTCAGAGGACGGCGGTAACATTCACACCGATAAGTCTAATATACAAAAGCGGAAGGGGGCCAGCGCCGGAGCAAAGATAAAAGAAGGGGCAGATTTCCCGGCGCAAAAGGATGAAACGCTAATGCCTGATACTAAACGCTCGAAATCAACAAGAACGATTCTTTGGCCTCGTTGAATGCACGCAGGCAGAGAGAGATCCCACGGCAGTTTGCATAAAATGCAAATAATGAGGATGTTTTTCCACGCAACTGCGCCTCTCCCCACCTATTCAGCTTATTTTGCACAAAGCGTAAACACGCCTGTATATACAACTACCTGCCGCTTCCTCCTTCCCTCCCACCGCTTCAAGAGTCTTCCGCTCCCGGCGAGTAAAAAGCCGGCTGCGGCTCTCTGCCAGACCCGATTACAATTAACACGGGCACGCGTCATTCACACTAGTCGGGCCTGAAAATTTCGTTCCTTCCAGTGGGCGGATGATTGAAAAAAACAGCCTCGGCGGGGCTGATTCTTCGGGGAAGTTTCGGGGAATATTCGGATGCCTCGCTTAAAAACGGCATTTATTTTGCTTTCGATTCTTTTGTGAATGTGTTTAAATTGAAGTTTTTTTGAGGATTTTCTGAATGGTATACGTTTCTTTGATAAATGCATGCTGAGAACTTTTCACAAGCTTGCTCGAATGCATGTTGTGAATCAGCAGAAAGGAGTTTCACGTGAAAAGGGAGTAAAGTGCGATGTATTGCAGACAGATGTATGCGGGCTTTTTTTTCCATTTCTAATAATGCAATAGATATCATATTTTTATCAATATGTATCAGAGTTCGATCTATTTTCCATTTCCTTTTTATTCGCAATAAATATTAATATACAGTTTTCTAGTACGAAATAAAATTTCCAAGTGAAATTGAAAAACTCTTTTGTACCCTGAAATTCTATCGAAAAATAAAATTTCACATCAGACGTGAGGTGCAATATCTATAAAATCGAATTGAAATTAAAATTTTTCAAAAATTGCATTTAGAAACCTTTCAAACTCCCCTTCATACTTATCCAATTGAATCCCATTGAATCCGAAACAACTTCCGAATGAATCAATAAACTCGATCGCTCTCGAAAAACAGCACTTGGACGTACCGCTCTTTTTACTTTTCCTCGAACTGCACTTTTCCAGCGGCTGAGAATACTGTCTGTCTGGGATACTTTTGCTAGTCTCTGTACCGCGGCTTCGAAAAAAAAAAAAAAAAAAAAAAAAAAAAAAAAAAAAAAAAAAAAAAAAAAAAAAAAAACGCGGCAAGTTCCCCGCAGTTGTGCTTGCAAGCACGTTCTTTTATACGTGTGTATCTACAAATTTCGCAGCTGCGATACGTGCGCGAAAAAAGGGAGGAGAGAGAAAGTTTCGAGCCGAACGAGCCAAACGCGAGCGCGACTGAATGCTCGACAAATTACGGTGAACTCGCCCGTGAGAAGGAATACCAAACTTGGCCGTTTTTGCCGGAGGCGAGGAGCGAAGAGGAACCGCCCCCGAGACGACTGATATCGCGACGCACGTCGCTCGCGCAAGAAGGGGGAGCAATTTTTTCCTTCAGTTTCTTCCGGAGCTTCCTGATCGACGGCTTTTTTTCCGAGTTCTTTTGGGAAAGGGTTATTTCAACGCTTCAGCCGCGTGAATTGGGCCAATTTTAAGACTTTATTTTGTTCGTTTGTTGTTGATTCAGCGGGCTGACATCATTTTTTCATTGTAAAATTATTATTATTGTCATCAGATTGTCAAATTCATTATTGATTATAGTTTTAAAATTAGTGGTATTCCAAGCGCTATTTTGAGACTAAGAGATTGATAATTTAGATAACTATTTCAGCAAAAGTGTAAATCTTACAAATAATTCATTTTCTATCAGGATATACCGTCTTTTTTTTCAAAATAAAGCGATTTTCGATGTACATCCACCGACGATTCAATTTAGAGTCTGAATTCAGCAGCGATTTCGTATAAGGACTCTAACAATTTGTATTTGAGAAGTCTTTAAATCGAAATTTTTTTTACGTCCGCTCTTTATCATAGTATTGGATTTCCTCTTTCTCCAGTAATCCCCTTTGTAGTTATTCGCACTCTCGCCGTTTATTTTTATCTCAGCATGCCCATTTTCTAACTTTTTCTCTCTTTCCCTCTCGGTGTCTTCCGTTTGCCCTTTTTTCAACTTTACTTTGTCGATCGACTTCCGCGAGAATTGCAACGCGGCGACGAAGCTTCTCTTGAAAAACTCTCCAACTCGGAGAATGGTTTTTCTAGTTCCTTGCATCTTTAACAAGTTTCTTTTATTCTTTCACGCATCGACGTATGGATTTGAGCAGTGCTTTCAAAGTTGCATTTCAAAGTTTCTATGCGAATCTAAATAATAAAATTGAGATCTTACCTACTTAGATCCGAGTGAAGTGAAGTGTGGCACCTGAAATCAAAACAAATCTGTGTTAATGAAATTCTAAATTTTTTGCATTTCTGCATTTAATAAGAGCACTGTATTGTAAGTAAATTGTTTTATTGCCGATTTTAATATGATTATTTAAATTTGAAACTTAAATTTGAGCCATTGGAACGTTAAATTTCATTCTATCCAATTTATTTTGAATAAATAAATTTTGTAAAAGGTAGCCGGCAACACACGTTTTCTGCAAAGTATAATTGCTTTCGAGGGAATTCTATTATTGAAATAGTCCCAGAATGTGTTCAGCGGTTAAAACGTAACTCAACAATACAATTTTACCCTTTGAAATAAACTACACTTCATTAATCGAATTTTATAATATGAGTTTATTGTTTGAAATTTTGTGAAATTAATTCACAATAGCAATTGATTTGGAAAACAGTAACTGCACAAAAGTTGAATCGTTTTTATAAAAAACATTATCAAACAAAAAGGTGCTGGAAACGAACAGAAATTTATTAAAATTCTTTCCAGCTCGCCAAGTACATTAATTTACAAAACGCGCAAATTATCTCCCAAAGAATCTGCCAACTTCGCATAAAAATCCCGGAAAACGGAACTTCAATCAAATATTCGCGCCTGCAAAACAATATTACTCCTTGTCGACTAAAATATCCCAGAAGGAATGCGGCGCATAGTTTTGCATTCAATAATAATTCTTTGAAGAGCGCAATGAAAAGCAGGCGAGAAGAGGGACGCGTATGCGCACACTTGCGTTAATTCAGTGGCTCTATTTCTCACCGCCGCGGGGCGCAACATGCCTTCGCGGAATCAAAATTATTTTCCGAGAGAGAGAGAGAGAGAGAGAGAGAGAGAGAGAGAGCTTACGTACAACGAGCTCCGGTGTGCGCCTTTTCGCTTCCTTTTTTTCGCCGGGCTACGCATTAATGCGTCAATGTAAATTGTACGCGTGTTAAGGGAAAAAGAAGCGAATTGCGGGCGGAAAATTTTTAGCGCGTTTATCGCGGAAAATGAATTCGCGCCGCTTTTTTTTGTTGCTGCCGCCGGTGGATGTTTTTATTTATTTTTCGCGCATGGAAAATTTGCATGTTTAATTGGTCTGTTAAATTTCATCATTGTGCGGTATTAATTGCGAAGTTTGGAAGCGGAATTTCTGTTTTTGATGAAAAGATCGTTTGAAAAGCGAACTAAATAAAGCTAACTGAGCGAAGAATTTCTATTCATTAAAAGTTTGCGTTATCTAGAATAGGCCCCACAAAAATAGTAATTTTTGTACAAAATTAATTCGATTTCTTATAATTTTTTAAAATTTAGTTCTATTTTAACTGTCCGTCTCCTAAATAATATGAATATTTTTCTTTAATGCATAAAATATTGAAGTAACGTCGTTGCGATTAAAATTTAAATCTAAAAGTACGAGATTAATTTCCAAGTAAAGAAATATATTACAAAAAGGGATACGCATATGCTACGCAGAATTACTCAAAGTTGAGTAATCCAACATTCGCCGAAATTTTATTAAACCAAAAGTAATTCATCCATAAAAAATCTTTCTGCCAGTTTGAACCGCTGATTTTCTCCGCCCCCCCGTAAAGTTGCACTATAAAGTCCAAACGAGCTCAGAGGGGGCCAAAATATCATCTACCAGCTCAGCCGTTTTATATTTCCCTTCTCTCGACCCATAAAAAAATAGATTGCGGCACGCACCGCGCTCGAGAGCTTGATGAGCGGAATCCTGCGCTCCGCCAGCAACGGGGAGAGAGAGAGAGAGACAGAGAGGGCAAGGGTGGAACACGGAGCTGGAACCCGGCTATGGAAAGGAACGAGATGCGGAAGCGAGGCTCGCGACCCAAAAGCTCGATTGGCCTACTTGACCTCAAGGTCTCGTTGACGTTTTTCGCGAAAAACACAATAGTCGGCGGGGCAAAATGGAACTTAGGAGGATAGAAGGATAGCAGGTACAGGCGGAGAACGAGCGGAGGGACAGCGGTAGCGGCTCTTCGTTAAATTTGCATGCTCCGCTGCCCGGTAGAATCGCGAAATGACTTTTTAAAGCCATTATGCTCGACGACTTATTCAATAGTCGGAGAGAGAGAGAAGGACGGAGGAGCGCAGGCAAAAGAGATGCCGCCTGTTATTGGATTCATGTTTTATTAGTTGCTTAATATATCTTTAGCCGTCTAAGTATTGCGGGGAGCTAATTTTTTATTCGCAACGAAGTAAGCTTTGTTCAAAGAACATTTTTCGAAGAAGTCTTTTTTGAGGTTGAATAACAAAAGTACTTTGTCAATTTTACGATTATCTTAAGTGATTTTTATAATGTTAACGCTCTCCCCGTCACGACCAGAACACGAATAAAACTAAGATCAAGCGCACTTTCAATTAAAAGCTCCGGCACTATTAGAACCCGTACCTTTCCTCGGCGTCCTGTTCATTGAATCCAAAATTAAGGTCAATAAGGAGGCGGCCCCGCAGAAAATCTGCATGCGGCCGCTATCTAAAAGCGCAATATTCACAAACGAACCCGCCCGGCGGGCAGAGTCGTTTCGCGTGCGTAGGCACGCGCGTCGCCCGTTTGCCCACACACATCCGCCGCTCGGGCTCATGAAACCTCTCGCTAAAAGCAGTTCACAAGCCAGCCGCGGAGAGATGAAAATTCGCCCCTGCACCTTCGGCGAGGTCTCTCTCTCTCTCATTACCCGCGGGTGTGCTCACGCACCGCGACGGCGTTCGCACACTCGGCGGTGATCCCACGAACGGGAGCGCGTGCGGATCTGACCTTTCTTGCGCCGGAGGTGAAGCCGGGGGGGGATTCCTCTCCGTCTTCCTTTAATTACGAGAGCCACGGCTAATTAGCCGCGCTGCGAATTAGAATCGAAAGGAATTCGCAAGGAGCTTCTTCGGCGGGCGACGGGCTTCGCTAATTTTCTCTCACACTTTGCCGAGCGACAACGTGCACGACGACGGGGATGCGCTTGTTTATCTGCCCTGCTTCCGGCCGCCGTTTCTTCGCCTCTTTGTGCGAGCTGCTGATGGCGGTGGCGGTGGTGGCTGCTGGAACGGCGGGGATAAAAAGCTTCGATAATTTCGTCGTGCGCGCTGAGGATGTAAATTGGATGGGGCATTTTGCGTGTTTTATTGCGGCACTGATTGAGGAAATATTGTACTATTTAGGAGGACACTTGTCTGGAAACTTTAAATATTTCAAATTGTAAATCAATGATTTTTTTGGTTCATAATGAACAGAATGTAAATTTCGATTTTCTACGGAATTAATATGGTATTAATTAAAGTATTTAGAGTATTGAAAAACTTGCATAATTCAAGTAATTAAATATTTTATCGAAAATTTTATGATGAATCCCCAATTTGTACTAAATAAATAAACCTTAAATGTTCAAGTTTGACGTAAATCAAAATTCCTTTGATCAATATTAAATATTTTGCATTAAAAACTGGAACTAAACTGTCGTGCTATTTATTTTAACTATAAACGGCTTTTCTAACTGTATGCACGGTGCTGTAATTTAAGTTCAATGACTTCAAATTTGCACATGTTCAGAATAATTTACCTTTTACCACTGCCAATGCCAATAAATAAAATAAAATATTCAAACCTGTACTTTGATGTTACCCGTTTTCAACAAGGGTTCAAGTAAGCAATAATTATGGAGAAAAAAGTCTGTTTTTAGCAACATGCCATGATTAAACTGATTAAATGTTAATTGCAATTTAAACGGAGGCTTATAATTTTTACTGAAATAATTTGATTTCGCAGAATGTCTTTAATCTAAGAAAAAAAATATATAACCAAGAACTCACTGAGTAAATTCAAAAAGTATTTCGCAATAACTAACGAAAATTTTGTTATTTAACGTACTTCTTTTCTTTGAACAAGAACTTATTATATGCGTCAATTCAGATCCTTACTCCGATTTCCTCCTTCCCTCTATTGCACCTCTCCGCTCTCCTTCTCTCTCTCTCTTTCATTTCACGACAATGAGGACTGCGAACTCGCCCTCCTGTGCCTCGTTATCTCGAAAAACATTTCCCTGCCTTAATATGGGAAAGAAAAAGAGTGCAGTGCGCGCCGCCTTTTTGCGCGTAAACTTAGAAGAGGAGGCTTCTTGTAATGGCGTATAAACTTTTAATTAGGCCGGCTTGATTATATTTATTATGCGGAAAATTGTTCTGACGGCCTTTAACGAAGGAGCTTTTTTCGCTGCTCGGCACTGCATTTATATGCTAATGCGACTAGACAAATACAAAACAGCGTGTTAGTTTAATAGAATTTATACAAGAATGGAACTGCTGAGTTACCTGTACAGTGTATGATAATGCCGTTGTGCAGATGCAAATTTTAATATGACGCGAAACAAACTTTACCGCGGGCTTTCTCGAAAATAATGAAACCGCTGCGCAACTTTTTGACGGGATATCAGCCTTAGAATTTGAATAATTTTAAAAAAAAAGTTCGTCAAGACAGTCGCTTATTTTTACAGATTTATATCGGGAAACATTAAAAAATCTCACGTTACGCTCCACTTTGATTCTCCATTCAAATAAAGAAAACCTTTAACTTCAGGCTTAATAATAATACCCCCTTAAAACATGAAAGAAAGCATCTTATATTCCCGAAAGCTCTTTTTTCTCGCTTTACTTGCACTCGTCGCGCTTTCAGTGTTAAAACCCAAAAGGCGAATCATATTTCCAAGTCCGTGTCCTTATCGAGCGACCCTTTATGCCGCCGTAATACGAAATCAAAGTACCGACATATACACGGAGCTAAACAAAATCCATTAAAGGAAACAAAGCGGGCAAACTAAGCAGCAAAGAGCAGCGGTAACTCAGAGACACTCTGCCCCCCGCATACGTGGAGGAGGAGGAAGTACGCGTGCACGTACGCGCATATCCTCGAAATCCGGCGGCGGCGGCGGCGGCGTCTCTCTTACACGAAAGAGGTCGAACGCGAGGGAGTCTCGTTTAAATATCTCTGCTCTCCCGGAACGAGGGGACTCGTTAAATTCTCCTTTTCGGAGCGGGCGGAACGCTGAATAGGATAGGCTCTCTTCTCCTCTTCTTCCTTTTCTGTCGCTCGTCTTTCCATCCTTCGGGCAAAGACGAGTGGGAGAGCCGAGTCTATTCGACTTTCACGGTCAATTCCGCGTGCTTTTTCACGAGGACATTTCTCTGTTCTGCCTCTTTCCTTTCGCGGGCTCGTCCTCCTTTTTTTTTTTTTTTTTTATACTCTGGTCTAAAATCGCTCTTGATACGCGGGATTTCGTTTGCGATAGCTCGTTGCTTTTTATTTTTGGGTTTTAGTTTTTCAGCTTTTTTTCAGTTGAGAACTTTTTTTAGAGCATATTTTAATTAAAGTGCTTTTCTTATGTAAGTATAAAAGTAGTACGTAAAGTTAACAATGAATTTTGCGTTGAATTATAACAGAATATACTCGAGCTAAAAATACACCCTTTAAACGCAATTCTTGGCCAAATATTGCGCACCTCCGCTTTAACGCAATATTATGATTCGGAAAATTAGAAGACACGCGAGCCTCTCTAATAACCCCCTCTCGACTGCCTTCCGCATTTCTCTCCGCGCTACGAGAGCGGCAGCCCTTTAAAAGAAACCACAAGCCTCCGACACGCGGAATAAAATCGCGTGCCCGTACTCCATTTCCAAATATCCCCGCATTCCGCAGAGCTCGTCCTCGCGCCGCAGCAGGAAGAAGAGCGAGTCGCGTAATAACCACCGCAAGGAAAAAGCGAAAGGACACCACGGTGTGTCCCCTCTCTTCCTTTTACGAAGAAGCAGCTGCTGCTCGTGACACCCTTCCGCGGGGGGAGGAGAGGAGAGCGGGTGTCGCCGCGCCATATAATTACGCGCGTGCCACGTAATGCCGTGCCATTACGGCCGCTCAAAGACACATTCCTCGAGTTATTTACATTATGCATGTCGGGCCGGCTGGCTGCTCGTGCCTGCGCGTTATTTACAATTTTCCTTTTATCAACTCGCCTACCACCCCTCTCCCCTCCCTTCACGGAATTTGCATGCCGGGAGTGCGAACCGTATATAAGGGCACTTTGCGCCGAGCCACTGGCGGCGGATCGTGTAATGTTATGATGCAATTTAATGGGATAACGGAAAACGCTGTTGCTGGAAAATGCTCTTTACTGGCGTGCGCGTAAGTGTGCGGCTGCGCGCGAGCGCGAAAGCTCGGGGTGAAAGCTGCTTCTGGAAACAATGCTGATGATGTTAACGACGATTATTTCTGGGGATTCTTTTCGAAATACGGTTGGCGGATCAGCGGCTGGCGCAATGGTGGGGGGTTATTTTTTAATCGCGTCGACTGCCATTCTTTTGCGGACGACGGAGGCTGTTTTGTGGAGCTTTTTTTAACAAATTCGATGAAAATAATTTATTTGATTTCAAAGCAAAATTTTATAACTGATAAACGTTTCTATATCAGGAAGTAGAAAATACTGCAAAATTATTATAAACACCCAATATGTAACATGACCAGAACTATTAATTTAACAAAAAGCATCGCCCATGCTAACAACATAAAATCATCTCGAGCATAAAACATATTCCTCGTAAACGTTGCAAAAAGCACTCTATAAAGAGCAGCGCGGCTCAAAAATTGATGAAAACCAAGATTAGATTACGCGAATATACCAGAGCCAAAAAAAGCACACAGGCGGACGAGCCTTGCAGCCGAGATACCCTCACTTCCTGCGCGGTGTCGACTTAATTCAAGCAGTCGCGTCCGTTCGCCATTCATTACGGCATCGTTCGTGCCGACGGCGCCGAGAGAGAGAGAGAGAGAGAGAGAGAGAGAGAGAGAGAGAGAGAGAGAGAGAGAGAGAGAGAGAGAGAACAGGTCGCCTGACCGCGAGAAGCGGTTGTATCATAAAAGTCGCCCTGCCCGCGTATGAGGTAATGGATGAAGGAAAGCCACGAGCACAGAGAGCCGAGGGAAAAAGGAGCGTCGAGAGTTCGCGTCTATATTTATAAGTGCGACTCGAGCTTCGATCAGTTTCTTTTTTCGGTCTTACAAATGATTACGAGGTTTTTCGTAGGACTCTCGTTAACTGGAAGTCGAGGAACGCTTAATTATTTAGAAAAAATCGAGCAGGAAACTTGGTTTGTCGGTAAGCACCGAGCTCAGAAGTTAAATTGAATGTTCACTGTTATCGGACACTTTGATGAAAAAATTAAATTCTTTAATTCTGCGTTAAGTGTAAGGTATCTTACAGTTGCATTAAGAACTGAAATCCTGGCTGAATAAAAAAAGCTTTAAATCGTATAAAAAAGAAGATGGGTGGCGCAGATACGGGATACGAGTTTGCCAACGAGCTCGTAATAACATCATTCGGAAGCTTAATTAATTTATCGACCTTCACGTTCCTAATTAACGAATTGCCTCGAGTACTCGATAAAGCATACACGGGATTAAGAGCTCCCGGTGAGCAATTCTAAAGAGTTTGAAGAATTACGGGAATAAAAGTGGACAAGGCAAAAGGTGAAATATAAATGGCAACGGCGAATTATTGAATGAATTCTCGGTAAATTTTATTTAAGGGGGTCTTACACCTAAAATTATGAAACAAATCAATTTTTTTTTTATTTGGTTTTTGGATTTACTTTACTATCCAAAACCCACATAAAAATTTGCATGCACAAATTTAGAAAATTTAAAAAGTAACAGCTTAAAATTTAATTATTAAAATTATTAAATTTTCTATTGCAAAAAAAAATTACTATAAAAATATTTTAATTATTGTTTTAAGATGAGTAAATATTTTTATATTATTCTTTAACGTTTTTGGATTCTTTGATAAAAAAATTTCAATTTTGAAATTTTTAATAAAGCGCTCTCAAGCGTTTCAATCGTGTTCAATCGTAACGCCACGGTCGCAGCGAAGACTGTGTGTTAGTCAGCTTCTCGGGCTCACTTTTTAGTTCTAATGTTTTACCTCACGTGTTGGTTGACCCCCTTGATATAAAAATAAGTATTGGTTCATTAATCGAAAACCTAACATTTCCTTTTCTTCCTAAAAATTCCTAAAAAAGCGATGCTTCAATTTAGCCACGTTTTTAAATTTAAAAATTTACTCTAAATTTCTCAGCCTTCTGCAAAAAAATTTTCGTCAAAGCGCCCGACTCGTTTCTCCCGTAAGAAAAATCTGAACAGCTGTCCTCCTCGCGCGCAATCAGCGTTACCTCTCGCTCGCCGAAAATTCTCGCAATCCCCCGGCGATGAAGTCCTCCGCGAATAAGCGACAAAAAGGGTAAATTTCTTCCGAACTCGTAAACATTATGCCAGCAATTTCCAGGACGCGCGCGTCTGCCGTGTAATTGCGCGGCTCTCGGCGCGCAAATCATGGGAGCAGCTAGCAGCAGTCGAGCTGCAGCATACCGGGCAAAAAAAAAAAAAAAAAGCGAGAGGAAGCGGCGGGAGGAGGCCACCAGGAACGGGTGAAAAAAAGGCACATCGACAGGAGGGGACGAAAGACGGGGAATCCCCGGATATTGTGCGGATGAAGCAGCACAATGCCTGCCGCGATTTCCCACGTTCCATCCGGTGCAATGCGTTGCTCCGCGTCTCTGTCTGTCTCTTTCTCTCTCTCGCGTTCTGTTTTTGCTCCGCCGAGCGTCGGATCTTGCTCTCGGAGAGAGAAAGAGAGAGAGAGAGAGAGTGCTGCCTGGTTTTTCACGCACGATGTAGCTGGCCCCTTGTTATCTCGCCGGGTTTCGCGCCTGTCTGGTCGGGCAGTTTTTCAGTTTCGCTTTTACTTTGCGACCGGGTAGCTTAGGTAGCTTACTTATATGGGATAGGAAGTGTCTCCTGGTGTTTTCACTTTTCATTCTTACTTGTTCGCTCGTTCTGTTTGCTGCAGATATTTTAATCACAGTTATGGTCGTTTTGTAGTTTTTATATAATTGTAATTTCAACTAGCTAATAACTTTGAATGATTTAAATTGAAGCTTTCGCAATTAATTTGAATTATCTTTAATTTCAATAAATGAAAAAAAAGTTCTGTAGATTATTAATTAGAGTAAACGAGTTTGAAGACACGACTGAGATTCATTTCCATTAACGCACATAATTCACGACAAGATTTAATTTAAATCAATCCTTAGACGCAAAAAAGTTCAACAGTGTCAAAATCGAGAAACAACCTAGTATTCTTTAAAGTTAACAGATGAATTGATTTTTTTTTGTAAATCTCGTAGATTATCTTATTGGTACTAAACTGTACAATAAAACCGATTTGATTAATATCTTAAAAACAAATTCAATTACTTCAAACTTCAAAGTATAATATACATAACGAGGTTGAAAGCAAAAAGCTGGCAAAGCTTATCAAATGCCAAAGCAATTGACGCAGCTTTATCATTTCAGACATTTAACAAGCAAAATCCCACTCCGTTATCGTCTCCTATTTCTCGGCGAAGGCCGAATACCTTTAGCGAAGAGCTTAACCATGCGCAGCGAGGCATAATTACGCGAAAAAGCCCGGGCGCGCCGTCGCCGCAGCGAAACGGGCCGCTATTTGTTCGCGCAATGAGCGTCGCTTTATCACCGGAGACGCTTAGTCCTCCTCTGTACACCGAGGACGATTAGCTTTTTGCGGCCCGGGCTAAGAAATATTCGGCGCGTATAATAACGAGGACGGGGACGACGTTCGCCCCGCTGGTAAAAAGGCCTGTGACGGGCGGCGATCCCCCCCCCCTCCCTCGCGGGAGAGGGCTGATATACGCAGCCGCTCGTAAATTACGAGGGCGAAATTGTGTAAGGCGGTTTCTGGGTCGGAAATTACATCTCGCCGCCGCGCGCGGCGTGTGTATATTCCAATTGTGCGGGCGCAGACAATGATTCGAGCGTGCGCGAGCTGTAAAGAAGCCGGCTGCCTTTGTTCTAATTGCGTGTACATCGCGCACTCGGGCCGCGAGAATGCGACAAGCCGGCTTTAATGAAATGCGAAGGTCAGACGCGTTTAGATGCGAATTATGTGCTCCGCTGAATTATTGGCTTACGCGTTTTAGCCGCTTAGCGATGCGCTGCTACAGCGTGCTCACTTTTTGAGGACGCTTTATTGTTATCGTTTAGTTTGCGGTTTGTTTTTTTTTTTTTTTTTTTTTTGTAATTAGTTCTGAAACGGAGAAAATTAGGAAGTATATTACTGTCTGGTTTTTGAATTTTATATCCGACATTAAAATATGCTTTTTGAGTATTTAAAAAAAATTTGTCAAACCTCATAAAATAGAGCAGTTTCGAGTACATTCAACTAAACAATTTGCTAGAATGAAAACTTTTCTGCTGCTCCAGCTATTATTATTTCTGAGAAGATAAAGCTTGGAAATAAAATTACTGTCAACGTACGTATAAATGCGTTGAATATAACTGCATTAAGAATCAATATAACTGTCTAGACAGCTGCTGCAGTAAAAAATCATTCTCATATTGGAGGGTATATCTCCGATCACGTCGTGCTGCCAGACAGAACCTGATTAACTTATGAAACTGAACGGTCATCAATAAAATACACATATGCATATTTACAAATTAAATCGAATAACAAGAAAAACGGTAAGCAAAGAAAAGGTAGCAGAAACGTCGAGAGACACTGATTTTCCATTTTCGATCAATATAAAGTTAGTGAACTCAAACAAAATCGAATTTACCGAAATTCACTCGTCACCGGACTTAAAAAAGTTACAATTTCCTCCACTCGGCTGCGCTTCCCCAAAATTATACCACCGCCTTTTGCGCGAATACCTATAGCGAAACTGCGCATTACGCAGGAAAAACAGTCCGCGCGCGAATTCCCGATTAATTCCGCGGCGCTTCGACGTCGAGGGGGGGGGGGGGGCCTTCAGCTCCGGCTGCTTCCATTAGCTCCTCTCGCCGCGTGCATCGGGGATTTCGAGCGCTAATTAGACGGCTCTAATTTTGCAAGATATTGCCGGCCGTGCCACGCAGAACTCGCGGTGTGCAGCTCTCGCGATCACGTTCGATCTCCGATACAGGGCAGGCGTGCACATGCCTAGGCTCGGGCATGCGCCCCGGCCGATGTGCATTAACTGCAGCTGTCGCAGGCGGCGGCGGCGGCGGCGGTGGCGATGGCTACGTTCTCTGCACAAGACAGCCTGCTGCTGCTGCTGCTGCTGCTGCTGCTGCCCGGTTACGCCATAACATTATGCACATGTGCCGGGCATAAATACGTCGATCTTCGCTGCTGGCTTGGCGATAATGATCGAAAGCTTACCGGGGACGCAGATATCCTCGACACCCTTCAACAAAGGCCGCGCGGCCGTTACGAGAATTGGAAAATTGTTTGCCGCAGAGGCTGTCGTTTCGTGGGCGATGATTGGGTTTCTGGTTTTTAATGAGAGCGGGCAATTGCAGCTCGAATTTTACGTAGATTTTTGGGCTTTGTGATTTAAGCAAGTGCAATAATAGTTAATGCATAAATTTATGAATAAAGAATTTTATTATTTCATAACAATTCGAAGCAAAAATCTGACATTTTACCTAAACTTTATCTCCAAAAATATTCTACGTCACGCTACTCCTTTTCGCAAGCATAACCCAGTGCCTAACCTAAAATTTTGACACCGAATTTCAAGCAGTAGACCAGCGCGCAACCGAAATCCATTGTTGCAACCCACTGACTGAAATCTCACCCACCAGCGGGTGAAAACAAAGCCGGCCCCGCGGCAAGAAGCAAAACATTCCCATCGTTCCTCGCGAATACGAAAGCCAGAAAAGCGGCGCGGCGAGTACACATCGGAGGGACGTAAAAGCGAAAGCGCGCGGGAGAGAAACGCATTATCAAAGTTAAATTTGATTCTCGCTCTCTCCGCGCTCGCCCTCGTATACACGCGCGCCTTCTTTGCCTACCGCCGAAGAAGCGGAAGCGGCGGTGAAGGGGGGGGGGGGCAAGTTTGACAGCGCCAAACGACTTCCGCCAACAATGGGGCGGAACCACCGGCGCGCGAAACTTTGACGGCGCTGATCGCTAGTCGGACTCGCGAGCTTAAGTGCTGATTTTGCTCTTCGCCTCTTTTGTAGCAGTCCTGTACGGTGTTGATAATTGGGAAGACGGCGATTTTTAGGAATTTGAATTGGATACGTGAATGTCTCGTGAGAATTAATTTTAATATCATTACGTCAAACGTCACTTGTAAGTTAATTTGTCAGGCACTGGTGTAACGGAACTTTCAAGAGTCAATAAGGCGTGGAGGAATTAAAAGTTCCGCTTATTAAAGGTAGCTGCAGCGTCATTTTATGGAATCGATTTTCGCTGGTTTTAATGCGTGCTATTTTTATCGCTTTGATCTGCTAATTGACGTAATTTTAACTTATTTAAGTATTATCCCGTTGAAACGATATTGCTTTGAGCGCAAACGTACTTAAAACTACAATTTGAAAAGAAGTTAGCAAAAAAAGAAGTGGAATGGTTTGACTTTCCGCGATTTCCCAAGTGCATGAGATAAAAATTATTCAGGTCAAAAGATCTGCAGAACTTTTGAAAAGTCGATTTCCTGAATAAATATCAACGGTTCTCTTCATATGAGAAAGATTGATATATGTATAAGCAATGATTCGCATTGCGCTAGCAAAGAATTTTTCAAGCACAACTTTCTCGTGATTCTTTCTACGGTAAAAGACGAATATCGCTTTAAAAATAAATTGTGAAAATTTAATGCAGTGATTATTTGACTTTATTGTTTAAATACATTCACAAATTATATGGTATACTTTTCGCTTAATTGCTATTCTAAAAATGCTATTCGGTCTTTTTATAATCAGGAAACTATCTATTTTTCGGATTTACGTCAGTTGTGCAAAAAAACTTGGTCATTTTAACCCAATTAATTTTATCTTATATTTTTAAAAGTTTCTGTAAAAAATAAAAAGGTAGTACGTTGCGAACAGAATAACGAAGGGATTAACTGCAAAAATTTAAATTCATGTTACGTGAATAATACCGAAAATTTAGTTAAAACTTTTTAATTTCAACAATGCAAGCGAACCTTTTAATTAACTTATCTGTGTACCTTTTCAAAACATTAATCCGTATTCACTCTCCACTACAAAGAGAATAATATTTTGTTTGAACCACCATTCATTACAAATTCAAAATACAATCATCGAATTTATCCGTCTCCCAGACAAAAAGCAACGCTTCATTATTCCGCTCAGACCCTTTCCTCTCTCCAGTCACCAAAAGGCTCATTTCGAACCTCGGCGGACATTAAAATTCTCATCGAGCTCTGAAAAATCCGCCAGCTTTCCATTTATATTGGCATCCTTCTCGATCTCGGCTGCAATACCTCACCGCCGCTGGAAATCATCGTAAATCCCTCGGCGCGATAGACAAGACTTTGCGCAACAATCGCAGCCTCGCGCGCGATTCATCCCTTTCTACCCGCGCAATTTCTCTCTCTCTCTCTCTCTCTCTCTCTCTCTCTCTCTCTCGCTTCCACGGCGGGGGGCGTCAAGCGCTGCTCCGGCTAATCAAAACGTCCTTCCTCCCCGCTGTGGCGTTGTCGCGCACTTGAACGTGACGAGTTGAGCCTCGAGCGGCGCGCTACAACTGTCGAGCGACTGATTGGCAGTAGTGGCTGAGTCTTTTCCTCTCTCTCTCTGTCTCTCCCCTTCCTCGCGATCCCATTAGCGCGGCTCAACGAGCTTTTTATTGGCGGCAATCTTGCCGGGGCGTTAAAATTCTCATTTATTTCCGGCCGCGGAGAATTGTTTTTTGCGCACACCGCGCAAGAGGGGGGGGGGAGGGGGAGATCGCTGTGCTCGTGGTTTACGACGAGGATGTTTACATTGCTTTGTAACCGTCGCTATGAAATTGATACGCCGCTCTTGCGCTTTCTTTTATGGTCTGCGCTCCGTAAATAATTTGTCGTTAGTTTCAGGGTTTTAATTCAGTGTAGATTTCTACTGTCAAATTTAATTGAATGGAAATAATTCGTTTCAAAAGATCTTTATTGGTAGAGACCTTTTCAATCAGAATTTATCAATCTTAAATAGAAAGAATTATTACTTGACATAAATATTAGGATCCAGTACATTTGAAACTGCTGAAGCAATTAAACCTACTTTATCAAATATTAAATATCTTTAATTTAATGATTGACGTTTTATTGAAATCTCTATAAAGTATGCAACTTCGAAATTCATGATTCAATAATTAAAATAAGCAGCACTGAACGTATAAAATGATCGATCTCTATTGATAATTTACTTAATACTAATCAGCTTAAAATACTCGATTTCTTGTGCATTAATCTGATCAAATTTATAAATACATCAAATTTATCGGTCCATAAAATTCCTCGCGTTTCAATTATTAATTTTACTTTCCTCGTCTGTCGGGCAGTGTAAAAAAGAAAAAGCAACCAAATGAATAAGGAATATAAAAAAAGCGGAGATTGTCAAAGAGCAATACTCGTTCATGTATCAGTCGTGTCTATGCAACCGTTTGCTCATCGCCCTTCAAATCGAGTGCGTCCTCTAACATTGAAAAGAGGAGCAAAAATGAAAAAGAGACACGAATGCAGGAAAACCTCATACGCAAAAGAGAAAACAATGAGGAGGCAAGACAAACAGGAAGAAAAAACGGGGAAAAGAGCATGAGAAAGAGAGATCGAAAGGGATAAAATTATTATGGTGGAAGGAACAGTTGGATACAAGGTATAAGCAGAAAATAATCGCAGTTTGGAAGAAATAGAGTAAATGAATAAAGGAAGGGGAAGAGATTATGTGTCGCGCAGAGCGTCGAAGTAATAGTTATTATAGGCGGAAAAGCAAATTAATACAGAGGGGCGAGGTGTGCTTTAGTGTGAAAAGGGTATCGTAAAACGGAGATAATCACTGCTGTACGACGAAATAGTCGATGAAACGAAAAATTTGATTAAACAATTACATTTTTCCGGATAAAGTTCAAGGAATTACCGCAGTAATGTTGCGATTTACCGTTAGTGCCGAAAATCCTCTAAATCCTTTTTATCGTTTTCCCTCGAACGTATATATCAGCGGTAACTGCTCGAAGTAGCGTTGCGTCGCCAGCCGTCTAATATAAAAAAATGTGCGTTAATAAAAATCCCACGTCTCTCGCCGGGGAAAATTGAGAAAGCCAAAAAGCCCCGGCCAAACACACAAAGCGACAACGCGCCGGCAGCGCAACGACAAGCGGCTGACAAACTCCGCGGAATGAAAAACTAAACGATTGCTTTCAAGGGGCAGCTGCCTCGCAAAAAAGTTCGAGATTACGAATAGATATAAAGAATAGAGTACGAGCCCACGGGTAAACGAGCGCTTGCGAGTAAAGCAATAAAAAATAGAGCCGGCGAACAAGAGAGCGAGGAGATTAAAGAAAAAGGGAAACAGAGGGAGGATGGAAACGGCTGGAGCTCGCCGGGATAACATCGCAACAGCAGTAACTAACGACTTGTCGATTCTACGCGGACGCACACGTGAACGCGGAAATACGAGAGAGAGAGAGAGAGAGAGAGAGAGAGAGAGAGAGAGAGAGAGAGAGAGAGAGATGGCAAACGCTCGATCCGTCCGCGCGCGCGCCTCTGCGCCTCATAAACACGCGAGCCTTCACACCCGCGTTCAGTCCCATATATAGATCAGTTCCTTGCCACCTCCTCCCCCTTTTTTCGCCTGCAAATGCGCGCCGCGAGCTGCGCGAAAAAAGGCCTCGCCGTTATGCTGATTGCGAGCTCGAACGTGAAAACCGTCGCGATGCCCTCCCGCCCGTCCGTCCGCCCCCTCCGAGAATACGCCACTTCCCCGAGAATCGCGCGGGAATGAAGACTTAACCTTGTTCTTTCGGGGCTGCGCTTTTTTTTCTTTTTCGAGGGAGGACCGGTGCCAGAGTCGAGGAGGGAAGAGCCTCCACGTGTGGGTGTGCGGCTAAGCTCGTATATCAGCGGAGTAGACGCGATTTTGGAGAAAATCCAAGCGGCCTAATCGCCCTTAGATTTCATTTGCCCCTGGAAATGTATAATTCGCTGCGAGCTGATTTATGCCGGTTTTTATTTGGATTAGTAGGCAAAAAATGGGATTTTAAAATGCGGATGTTGGCGTCGCGTATCTTTTTTTTAGTCTATTTTTTGGTAAGGAAGTTTGAAATATTGTAAAATTTCGATAAATTTATCTCGAAAATGTAAAGTGATTTACAAACTTATTGTAGTTCTCAGATTAGACAAGATCATAAATCTCGTGTGATTTAAAGTCCCGACGTTACATCTTCCCTTAAATGCATTATCCCCTCGAAAATCGAGAAACCCGGCTGTAAATCTTTCGATTTCGGTTATTGACGCCCAGTCGCACCCCAATTATTAAACCCACACTGCTGCAAAAACATCTGAGAATTATTAAACTCCCAATCCGATATTCTCGTTAAAACACGAAGCTGTAAAATCCAAAGCAGGTATAGACCGTCGAGAAGTGCGATTTTTCCTTCTTACGCATGACCGCGCAGGCGCTTCTAAAAACAAAAGAATTTCTAACAATTTTATCGCCGGCACATTTCACCTTCCGAAATTTTCAGAGATAAAAAAAGAATCCTCTCTGCCGGCTCACCCCCCGGGAGAGTATCTCCTGCGTATATCAGCAGCAGCAGCAGCAGCAGCAGCAGCAGCAGCAGCGTAGGAGCAGCAGGCAGTGCTAATCTCCAGCCAAATCTTTTCCGGGACAAGGACGTCCTCCGCGGCTCGGTCCGGGAATCCCACGTATATACACTATATATATATATATATATATATATATATACGTACGTAAACTCTTTGCAGGAGGAGAAAAAGCAGCGATCGTATTTCCTCGGTCTAACGACGACAGCGCGGCCGGTCGTTAAAAGAGCGTTAAAGCCTGCCGAATCTCCAAAGATTCCGACTGTTCGCTTCCTGCAGTCTCCCCCCCGACGAAATGGATTGACACTTGCCCCTGGAGTTCGCGAGGGAGTAGGCCAGAAAACGATAAAAGCGTAAAGTAGTTTCAGTCGGCGTACGTGGACAAGCGACAGGGCAACTAATCAAAGATTGTTTGTCGAGACCGGGTAGAACGGCGTTTATTGCCAAAGTCGTAACCTTTCTCCCTACACCGGAATCTTCTTATTTAGAGGCTTTTTTGCAGCTTCTTTAGCTCCCGCTGACGAACTCTACCGCTGCTCGTTCAATTACGGATGCTAGGATTCGGAGATAAGTTTATATACTTTGGTACACATTGCTTTCTCGATTCGAGCTCGCTAGGAAGTAAGCTTTTCTTTTATTTAACTTTGGTTGAATTTCGTCCACTTTCTCTAATTATGATGGTTTTATTGTAAAGGAGCGTCTGAGAATTAACCATCTTCAAACTACAATTTTACCGCGCTCTAACTGAGGCTGTGCCAACCCATTCAATTATTGTCTAATCGAAGAGAAACGAGGAATTGTTATTTGATCGAAAGCGTTAAAGTATTATATTATTTAATAAAAAGTTTATCAGTGATTTTTCCGGGCTAGTTCTTCCTTAAAATTTTCCGCCTATTATCCAGTTTGAAATAGTCAAGCCAAAAAGAAGAGAGGCGCAGGAGTTATTATACCGCGAACTTTTAACGAAACGGAACTCTAAAACTTTATCATCTCCTGCCCAAAGCAGAGACGAGCAAGAAAATAAACAGCGGGCGGCCACTCCCGGGCGAAATATTGATAAACATTATTTCATACTCGATAAAACGAGCCCCCCCCCCTCCCCCTCCCAAAAAAAAGAGAGAAAATAACAGTCCACGAAACTACGTAAGTCAGCGTGAAATCAATATCCCCGGCGGCGTTTGCATTCGGCGCTCGTATAATCCACCTCCGTGGAGCGCAAAAAAAAAGTGCCAACGGCAGAGAGGGTGAGAGAAGCCGAACTCTCCTTTTTTCCCCGTGTGTGCTTCCTCTCGTGCAAACTCCGCGGGGCACAGAGGAGTTAATGAAAAACCGATGGAAGAGAAAGAGAGAGAGAGCGAGAGAGAGAGAGAGAGAGAGAGTGTGAGGCGCCCTCGGCAACAAAAGCGCGATCGGGATTTTTTCGGCGGTGCAACGACAATGGAAGCGTGCACGCGTCTCTGGGCTTCGATTTATCAAACGCGATCGCACTGCGGAGTACGCGGTCAGGTTGACACGCTTTTGCGCGTCCAGAGGATAGAGAGAGAGAGAGAGCGCGACCGCAGTTATTTTCGGGTGTATGCGGGGGGGAAATTTTAAGGATTTCGTGCTCGACCGGACTGGAAGAGAGCGAGGGTTGGCGTTCTTGGGCCGGGGGATGGTGGAGTTCGGCTGGAGCTGATTGAGTAAATGGTGATAACGATCGCTGGGTTAACTGACAAACCACATGGTGGCAGGTTCGTTATCAGGAACCGCGAAAATCCCTGGGGTGTACTTAAACTCGATAGACCGCAGTCTAATTGATTCACCAGTGATCCATAGTTTACTGCGCGTCTTTAGGCGATGATGTTTCGGCTTGATTAATAAATTGGGGAAAGAGAATATTTTAATTTAGTTTATATTTTTTAAGCAGTTTTTTTTTATCAATGTACTTTGATTCGAGAAAAATCTTTTAGTAATTGAAAATTATCAGTTAGCAGTGAAAAAACGAAGGATGAAGAAAATATACAAAATACATTTTTTATAAAAATTTAAAATCTGATTTTCATTAAATTTTTGAAGGCCGTTGAGTACAAATGATCAGCTAATATTCCAGATCTGTTGAAATACGCAAAAATAAGCTTTTACGCCAATTTTCGTTAAAGTACCATAAATATTAGTTTACGAAGTGTAATGCACTTCGTAAATGCATACGTTATAAATTAAATGGCTACGTAAATTGAAATTATGAAAATACCTTTGTGACTCTTAAAATCTCTTAAAATATATATAAATATACAATCTTAATGTTTCCCTCAAAATAAAGGATAAACTTAAGAATCGGCTTTCATTATTAAAAGGTTCACTAACCTTTCGTGCATTTGCCAATCAATTACTCCAAAGTTCATTTGACGCACCAAAATTGCTAACGTCAGCACGTCGAATTAGCTTTAATCTAAAAACTACATCACTCGCGTCGCACAAAGCTCGCAATTACCGCCACAACGGACCTTAAAAAGCGCAACGCCCCCCCGTTTTAATTAAATTCCTTGCCCCAAAAATCTCGCCGTCGAATTTTCATCCGCGCCGCGCACAAAGCAATAATCAACCCCTCTAATTCGCCCCAAAGCCCTGTCAAACTACTCGACTAATAAACACAGAGCAGCTCCTCCTGTAATCCAAAGCCACCAATTTTTTTTTTCTCTTTTTTTTTTGTTAAAGCAGCGATCGAGTGAACGCTGAAATAAGATCGAGGCCCGCTTGATTTACGCAGTGCTCTCGCGTTTCTGCATTCAGACACGCGAGAGCGCGCGAAATACCGGCACCGCCGAACTTGGCACGTGTGCACCTCCGAGGAAACGCGGCGCACTTGCTGGTTCGGCGCAAGTTCGCCAGTTTGCGAGCTCATCTCGGGGAACTCGTATGAGAGATATATCGCGGAGGGAGGGAGAGAGACGGAGGAACGAGTAAAACGAGCTCGGGAATTTCTGGCCTTTATACTTGTACTTTCTTCGGGCGCGGCGAGCTTTGCACATTCATTCTCGGTGAAAGACTTATCGGGGGATTGGGGGAATTAAGATTATAAATGCCAAACTTTTGCTCTGACGTATATAAAATTCTGCCGAGTCTTGAATCAGAAAATTATTGGGCAGTTGTGGATGTTGTCATGTTACCTCCGAATTCTTTTTAAGAGAAATTTAGTGATCAATGAACGAAGTAAAGCATTAATTATTACTTTTATAAAATGAACAAACATTAATTTAATTAATCATATATATTATTGGTGTAATCAATTGAATACTTTCATTATAAAAAAAAATATGTACTTCCAAAGAGTGCTCTAATACCACGTCCCTACTTTTGCATACACTTCATTCCCGGAACAAACTACATTCAAAGCACACATCTTATCACCCGCAAATTCCTATCCTCCGCACTACCGCGCCTTTATTCCCGCCAATATTTCTCGCCGAAATTCCTGCAGGGCTCGGCGAAAACCTCGATCGTCGCATCGAAAAAATATCACACCGATTAAAAACAAGGAATCCGATCATTCTTCGTTCTAGTATCTCTCCGACGCTCTTCGGCACAGCATCCTTCTCTCCTCTCCCGTGCCTACCCACACACACACACACACACACACACACATACACGTGGGTCGGTCGCGCGGTTATAAGTGCCGGACGCACCGGTTCACCTTGGAAGCGGGCAGAGAGCAGCGGGCATCGCCTGCTTTTGCCTCGCGCGCACTCGCTCGGCTTCTTTTCGTACATTATATAAATCCGCGCGTGCGCAGAGAGAATCGCGGGAGAGAAGCGCGATGACAGGCCGGCTGAGAATCGAGGGATATATAATAGCGATTTACGGCGCACGCGCGCCGAAAACCCGCGGATATTCTGTTTGTCGTTGCAGGCCCGTGCTCATTGTGCGTTCGCTTTTATTAGAGCCGGCGATTAATCAGTCGCAATTTACCGCGAGAGGAATTCGCTCTCTCTCTCTCTCTCTCTCTCGGCGCGCGACCGTTTTTAATGAGGATGTATTGTCGGGGAAGCGTTATTTAAAGGCGGCACTAAAAACGTATACGACGAAGCCGCGCGACTGCTGATTTAGTGGCTTTTCTTTTTAATTCACTGCGCGGAGGGCGTAATGAGTTCATTAATATCGGGATGCGTTTCAATCCTCGCGCCTTGCAACTTTGTTTTATGATTGAACTACTGACGACGGTCTTGTTGGGCTTTTTCGCGGATCCGAGGCGACTCGTTAGAGGTACCGTAAATCCGATTTGCATGCAGATCTATTTGTTTTTCCTGCTGGTGATGTACTGCTATAATAGGAGGCTCTTCCATTAAAAAGTTGAGTACTTCATTAATTATTTACAGTATGCGCCTACGTCGCTGACATGATCAATCTGCGGTGACTTGGTAAAAAAAACAATGAAAATCGCGGATGCATATCGTAAATGCTAAATGATTCATGCCCCGCGTAGTGTGAACAGTTAGGAAAGTAACGGGTCGAAGCCATATTCATAAATTATTTGACAAAAAATTAGACGATCGCTGGTGTACATGGAGATTATTATCGCGGTTACGGACAGTTACGTAAGAAATTAAAAAGTATAGTACTTGTTCTGGTGCAGCGATCATCGAGTAACATTTATTAAATCATTCGATTTACTCGTCGTGTAAAACTATTTTTTATACCCTGAGCGAATTACAGGATTGCAGTAAAATCTCGAACGGACGAGCAAAGAAAATATATCGAAATTTGGTACAATTATCAATGCTCACTGAAGCAAAGCATTTTCTTTATTAGCGCTATAAAACTTGTTCAAACTTTACCTATTAACTTGAAGATTACACTCCGGTCAGTTCCAATAAATCAGTGAATACCGAAAATTACCAGTCCAATTGTCAATATAAGAAACAAACGGCCACTATTAACTAACAAAGCAGCCCCATAAAATCTCCCGCAGCAAGACGCCTGTACCCAAGTGCAGACAACATCCGAAGAACAAACGTCCACGAAGGAGCAGCCAGTGCATCAATTTCTCTCCCGAAAATCCCAGGGAATAGAAAAACAAAAAAAAAAAAAAAAAAGAAATCGCGGCCCAGCCGAGAGACCGACAGCAGGAGTCGCCGTCGAAGAGTTGTTCCTAGCAATTCGTCTTTCCCGAATTGGCGTCCTGCTTATCTCTCCGTTCCCCAAAGTTTATCAGATAAAAGCTCGTCCGAGGTAGGGGAGGGGGTGTGGTATATCTCCTCGCGCGGCAGAGTTATCGACGGCGGCGCCCCCGTTGAAATTCGCGGCGATAACCCCCGTCGCTGCAACTCGACTCTCTCTCGCTCCCTCGTAATCCCGGAGTCGGGCAGCCGTCGCACGCGATTGGAAACAATGGAAACGCTCGGGAGTTAAAGGGTGGTGCGCACGTGAACGCGATAAAACTGTCTTGCGCGATCGAACGACTTGGACGACGCGCTGGCATGTGTGTACGTGTACGTGTATGCACGGGTGTGGGGGAGGGAGCTGTTGCGAAGGAGAGCACGTGCGTGTAAGGGAGATAAAGGACACGGCGGAGGAAGATGTAGGTAGCGGCGGGAGAGGAGATAGAAGAAAGTGCCGGGCGTAAAGCACGACTGTCGAGCTCTTAGGGGCGTAATTTTTAGCGTAAACAAAGAGAGCTCTGAGAATGGGATTTCGGATTTAAAGCACTGCTAATTGACGAGAAAATGGCTTTATGGGCTCATTCAGCTGTTAGCCGCTTTGTTGCTCTTCTAATTTCCAAGGGGTTTAAGGCACGAGCAATTGCATTTTGTTAAATAACAAAGGTAATTGTTTTTTTTAAAATTCGTGTAGGTAATCAATAAATCAGTAACTTACGTGTTTACCAAGCTTTAGTGATTGAATAGTAAACAGAAGCTTACCTGAAACATAAACAAAAAATAATTAGATGTAGGGAATGCAAGTCTAAAAGAAAAAAATTTAATCAAATAAAGTAAAATTTATATTCTATTTTATAACTGTATCTCAAACTTGTAATCTTAAATCTATCCATAGAGTTTGAATGAAATTGTGCAATTACTTTGTTTATTTGCCAAGAGTTTCTTTAAACTGATTTTAAAGTATATTGACATCCGTCCTTTTTACCAAACGAACAAAAACGGAATAAACAATAAATTGATTGCGAACGAAAAGGAGATAATAAGTAAATGTACGACAGTTACGTTCTATATACATAGAGAGAATTTCAATGCAACGTGGAATTCCAAGCGCACCCGGAAATACAGGAGATCGACTAGAAACGGTTCAGTCTGTTTTTTGTACACAGTGCATTGCGATCAGGCAGCTGATATTAACTGCCTCGGCTAAACCTAATCGTATCTGCGATTTACCAAATGAATCGTGAATTCCTCGGTCCCCCCTTTTTCTCTACCTCTTTTAATGTCCGTCACGGTCCATTTGAAGTCGAAATTTTCAATCCGGCCGCTCGTTTATCGGGCTTTACTTTTTGGCGAGCTTTTAATTATCTGAAAATTTTAGGACGGGGCTAAAAGGGAATGGTAACGGCTTTTTTTTTTCACCGGGGATTCAATGAATGCTATCCGTTGAAATCAGAATATTAAACGATCAAATTCAGAATTTGGACTAATGGTTATTTGATTGTTAATCGATTTTAGTAAAAACTTGGCATGTACAAACTATTTTTTTTTGCAAAAATTTTACTTTCATTGCGAAATTAGAATAGATTTCTACCTCTGCCAATGTCGAACCTTTAAAAATTCACTTGAATTTCATCGGGTAAGAAAAATATTCGAGACCGTTTCTCTCCGATACATCTTACATCAGACTTTTAAATTTAAACGCCTCGAGGAAAGAGAGAGAGAGAGACAGGTTCTCGGGCAGACGAAGGGTTCGGTTCCCTCCGAGGCAATTACTCTCAGGTGCAAAACCTCCTACCGTCTCTCTCTCTCTCTCTCTCTCTATCTCTCTCTTGATCCCCTTCTCCTCTCACCCCTACCGAACCTCGCCTTAGTGAACCCGTATAAATCGAGTAACTCCTTGGCCGCTTTCTTTCCCTCTCCGTCTCTCTCGCTCTCTCTCTCTCTCTCTCTCTCTCTCTCGCTTTTCGCCTGAAGCTTTCTCCCTTTCCCTCACTCGCTCGCTCGTTTTGTCACTCCGAGAAACGACTTGTGCACGAGTAATTAATGAATTTAAGGTCTCAGACGCTCTTGCAGACTTGAAACTGCTAACGCAGTATAATTCTCGAAAAGTGTGCATTTTCGGAATTTTCTTTTCTTGAAAATTAAATCTTAAAAGATTAATTTAATAAAAATTCTTTTCAAGTGTAAAAATGTATATTTGCCGACGTTAGCAAGATTATATTTTGGGACAGTAAAAAAGAGCAGAGCAACCATTGCAAAAGAATTGTCGCCCGAAAAAAGTACTTCAAGTTTCATAAGAAGCTTACATTCATGCCCAACGTGTTCCAGCTGATAAAAATGCTGATAAAGAACATTAATTCCAAGAAACCTTGAAGAAAATTACTAATACCAACTTCGAAAGCATTCCAAAGCCCGAAACAAGGAAATTACGAATAATAAGCTGCGTAATTGACGCAACAATCTTACGGCAGCAGCCATTAGGCGTTCCCACGGAAAAATCATCACGCAAAACTCATCTCCACGAGCAGAACAAACATAAGCTGCTACCTCGCCTACCTCGGGGCCGTTCGTGCCGAGAGCCGGCAGAGGAGAGCGCCCGGAATTACGGGCGAACGTAAGGCCAAACTCGATCGGCGATCTCGCTGCGCTTTCGTGCCACAAGTTTTACACGCGTTCTATATATAGATATATGAGGGCCGCGCGCTGCAGTCCTCGCCGAGTCCTTGACTTTTAATAGCCGCGCCGTTGCTACTATAGTACTCGCGAAACTATGATCGCAAAGGACAGACGATTCGCCGCTGGAGGCATACAAGTGTGCGTGTATGCGGAGGGAACGCGCATTCCGCGGCAAATCCGTTGCGCTGGAAATTCGAAAATTTGAACTTCGAGCTGTGGTTTTAAGTTTGGTCGACTCCGAGATTAAACGTTGACTCGGCTGCCTGAGTTGAAAGGGATGTTACCTGGAAACAGGCTGAGAATTCTTCTGAAGTAACCTTCTACTTTTGAGGTAGGTGTTGAAATTAATCGATTTAATAATAATTCTGCAGATTTCTGCATATGCAAGCATTTACTGCATCATTAACAATGACAACTTATATAGTGTTATGATAAGGCATAAAAAGAAAGGATTTTGTATGTGATAATATTTATGTTTAAAAAAAAATTCTTATTTATGCGTTGGAGAGTAAATATTTCATAGCTTTCTTTTAGTATTTACTAGTAATGTATATTTGAGAAAAAAAAAATTTGTTGTAGTTCTAGTCTATTTCCAGGCGTTAAATCCTATAATTATTTGGATTAAGTTCATATTTTACTATCCAAAAAATTTTCCCAAAGTTCGAACCAAATCCTGGATTCAGAGGCCTGACTTGTTCGTGTATCGATAACGTAAACGCGTTCTACTAAAAAAACATGTCTTCCTTCTAGCTCAATAACAGTCAATTTACCCTCGCGCGTTCGATGTTCAGCAAATATCCATTTAAAGGACTTTTAAACCGAACGATCTAAACCAACATAGGCCGTTCCGCCTTCTGCGCCTGCAGAAACGTCGAGCGCTTCGCAGGTGCAACTCAACCGCGGCAGTGGGAATCCAAGGTTGTCGCTTAGGCTCGACGCTTAAATTCAGCCAATAAGAACGGACGGAGAGCTCGCTCTCGCATATTCGCGATGCCCGCTTTCCAGCGCTCTTCTGCACGCGGCGGCGGCTGCGGTCTCCAAGAGTGTCGGCGACGGCACGAATTCTTGAATAACGAACGGAATTCGAATAATTGTGCACTTCGTCGCGTGGTCAATGCCTTCGAGGAAGTACCGCCAGGAATCGCCGATGACGCCCCGGGAATTTCGGTACTGAGACGGCTTTGTGTGTACCTCTACCGAGTGCGGTCAGGTGTTCATTGTTGTGACGCGCTTTTTGGCTGAATGAGAGGTCTTCTAAATTTCGAATTCCCGTGACAAGGATTATGTTGATTAAAGCTTTCGGGTGCTTTGCTGAGGGATATTTTAATGTTGATGGATTGAACTTTGGAACTCTAGTGCGACTGCATAGATAAAGGAAAAATAAGCAAATAGTTCTGCATAACGCTTTTGCGGGATACGTTAACTAAATCTAAGAAGTGCTTTACATTATTCGATATGTCACAATAGTAATAATATTGAATATGATTTAATGTATACGTCCATATTGATAAAAATAAAATTAGAAATAGCGTATTTCATATTTATGCCATCAGAAAAATAAAAATTTAGTCTTTGATAGTTAATCTTCAGACTGTATAGCTGAGGACATTCTACAATTTAAAACAAAAAATAGTCATACAATCATTTGAACATTTTCCAATTCCAGCGACATAACAGCTAATAAAATATCAGGCGTAGCTGCGTTGGGTATCATCGGCTTATTAAAATTAATGCTCCTAGTTAGAGTCACGTTCATGGTTATTTAAAAACTAATTACTAAACTTGTAACGCCAGCGCTTATCGCGAATTTAAATTGCGCGCCGCGTTATGATAGTTCAACGAACAGCCGCTAGGCGACTACCTGTTTCACATGGAATCCGCTAGGTGGCCGCCCGCTCAATTCACCCACCTCAAGTTTAAACTAACTCCGGACGGGCATGTAAGCGATAATGCGACCGGCACCAGTATGCTCCGGCAAACCGGCTTAAGATAAGAAGCCAGGCTAGGACTTTCAGGTCCGGGTTTACCCAGGCACAGTACGGCTGGCAGGGTGCGACCTCCAGCTTGCGACACACAGGTGGAGGCTAACCCCCTAAGAGAATCAACGCCTGCACCTGTTCATTTTACCTATTTGAACTGATGCAGCTGATAAGACTCTCCTGGCTAGTAGCAGTTTTTCACCGCCAGGTGAAACCCACCTTGGTTATGTCCCACAAGCGATCAAAGCATCTTGAAAGCATATAAGCTTGCCCTTCTTTCAATAAAATTTAGGGTGATTTAATTCGACAGACTCAAAAGTATTTTGAGTGTGTCGAATAGACCCTAAATTATGTTTTGTAATGTAAAATTCTTTTGAGTCTGTCGAATTAAATCACACATTGTAATATAATATCTACATATAATTAATAGAAAAAATAATAGTATATTACGCACCTAGGGAGGTAAAGTATTGGTAAGCTCATAGCGCGTGTAAATTGACTCCCGAGCCGAAG
>JAWWEO010000009.1:33921391-33939806 GCA_035582975.1 Ormyrus labotus | reverse complement strand
GCGTATACTATTTTTTTGCCTAGCGAGGACGAAAATACAACCTTCCCGATTCGGAGCCGGGAGGGAAAGTAGTACTTGCGGCCCGCTAGGCAAAAAATACTATTATACATTGAAATAGTATTTTATATAGAAGTATAAAATCTATTTAAGTAAACTTCTGCTATAAATTCAAATATTGAAGTAGAAAGATTCGTCTCAAAATTTTCTTAATTAAAGACATTGAATACGACCATAATTTGGATTTTCAAGAAAAGTTAGAAATTATCGGTACGTGTGCTTCTGCTTTTCTTCCGCAAGTTACTATTTTATTAGCAAATTAGGTTACGTTACCATGGAGTACAAACATAGTCTTTTAAAACAGTTGCTCAGCACGAAATAACAAGTAGTTAATAAAATAAGTGCTGGCAGTTAAACATTACCTGTAATTCATGAAACTTAAACATGCACTTTAACGCGGTTTAAACTTTTCTTCAATGACTTTAGATATGAGCTGGGTGATTATACCAGACCGCTATCAACGTTAAATTGACTGCAGCTATTACAAAGCATTAAAAATTTATTCTGCGCATTCTTAAAAAAACGTTTCAAATATAAAATAATGATCTTACCTACAAGACAGTCTTGCGTGCGACATGCCATTAGATGGACATCTGAATTTTTTATACATTGTTTCTGTAGCACAATTTGTTGATGCAGAAAAATCGATAGTCCAGGCCATAGACAATTTGGAAGAACAAAGAAACGATGACCACATTGAAATTCAGAAAGAAAACGAATGTAGCAGAAAAAATTCGGTTATACCACTCTAACCTCAAAATCACGACTTTAACGTGATTTTTCGGCGCTCGTGGTATAAAATAATGTTTGATACTAGTGTTTAAGTTGATTATTTACCTCGTGAGACTTTTCTCCCTCGCTTCGCTCGGGCGAAAAATGTCTCACGAGTTAACTAATCAACTTCCACACCAGTGTCGAAAAGTACTATTTTAGAATTATTATAGAAGTCTTGAACAATAACCCTGATAATCAAGATTAATTTAGTCATCATTGATCGTTTCGACGAAAGCGTATTATTACGCTACTAGGCAGGAAGAGCAGTATCGAGAGGAAATGCGGCATCGAGCGCTTCTATACATATAGATGATAATCGTAGGCAAGAGTTTTACTATCGTTCTTCGATGATTTATTACTTTGGAAAGATATTTTTATCGGCTAAAATGATTTATCAAACGAATTTGCTTTCAGGGATGGTGTATAATGGACAATCGATATAGAGTTATAATAAAAGTATATACGGCTACATTTCACATAAATTACGTAAGCTGGGCTATGATAGCTTTTTAAAACTTGTCTGGGAAATGCAAGATGCGCCATTAAATACGAGTTTTAAATTTTATGCGGATAATAAAACTGCTTTGGTAAATCTGCGTTAACTTTGCGTGGAAAATAAATGCGTTCGTTTTTTGCAAACAACCCAATTATTTATCAAAAAATATTTTTTCGAAAACGTAAAACAAGATAAAAGGGTAAAATATTTTTATTATTGTTGGTCGTTAATAGCACGAAAATTCAGATTTTAACATAAATTTAGAATGCCCAAACTCCCAATTCGTATACAAAATGACAATATTTCGTTAAATTCTGCACAGAATGAAAAACAACATGATATACAGATTTTATAACGTAAATCCGCATCATCAGCGAATTTACGAATAAAACGCAGCTTAATTTTTCGAATTTGTATATGGTTCACTTAAAACTATCAAATTTTTACAGCTAACTTTAAAAAAAAATGTAATGAAAATTCAACACGATTCCTATACCAAAACTGAACTCTTTCAGGTTTATTATCAATAGCTTCCAGTATTAAACCCACCAGTAACAGGGAATAATAGGCAACCGGAATTGGAAGAGCCTCAACAAAATTCAAAACTTTCGTACAATAAAATAATAAAAGCAGCTCATAATAAACCGCAATAAACTCAGCGGTTCGGGGGCATTGAAAATGAAAAATTCCATTAACCCGAATGAAATTACGGGGTTGCACCGCAACTGGCTCCGCGAATATTAGCCGACGCCGCGCCAATTAATCTTTTATTACCCCGCAAACTTTCGGACGCAGCCTCTCTCCTTTTTACGCCCCGCAACCTCCTCGGGGTCGCGACAAAAAGCAGCGCGGCTCTCCGCTAACTCTTGCGGCTGATTCTGCAAAAAGTTCGATATAACGGAAGGGGGGGGGGGGGCGAACTTTATGCAGATGCCGTGTGTCCGGCGCTCCTCCGTATATGCATATTCCCCGAGCAAAGCAAGCCGCCGCGGTGGCCGCGCTCTGTGTGCTTTGGATCGGGTGTTTCGGCTCCTGCGCAAACTTTGCCGACGCAAGCCGCGTCGCTGCAGTTGCGGCCTGAGACTTTGCCGCGATCACGCTGTATAATGAGCGAGACGCCAAAGTCGCACCAGATTAGGTTACAGGCGTTAGCTGCCTTCGAGCGGCTTGACGCAAATCCGAGTGATGCTGCCGAATATCGCGATGGATTAAGAGTTGCGCTGCCTGTTTAACGAACGGATGCCGGCGACTTTCGAGGAGATCAGCTAATGTGATTTATTTTACTTTGGTTCAATGGGTTTGGAATTTAGAGGTTTCAGTTTTCTTTTGGAAAATTTGGTGTATTTGTTTTAAAAGCACTGCTCGACTTGCACTGTATGAAAGTAAACAGAATATAGAAAACAATCTTGATGTTAAAATTTACAACTTTTATTATCAAAAAATGTTTTAAAATAATTTATTTCATTTTTTCATTTAATAGTCATAATTAAAAATATCTATCTAATGCAGGAAGTGCTTTTCACCGAAGATTAAAGCTGCAACGACGAAATTTCCGTTCCAAGAGCAAAGATTCCTTTTTACAGGCAAGAAATATTTTCCAAAAGCAATTGTATTTGAAGCCATGATTTCTTAAAAAGAGCCCCGGCAATCCCAACGAAATATTATTACACAATTACGTGGCTCTCATCTCGAATGAATCGTTCTATTTTTAACTCGGAAAAAAAGAAGTAGAAGAAGGAAGCAAGGTAGGCGAGCAGGCATGGCAGGCAGGACGGAAGAAAGGGGAATTTTCTTTTTACACGGCAGCGACATAAAAAGGAACGATGAAAAATAAAGCGAGGCCAGGCTGGTGCGCGCGGCCGTCTCCATAGTTATACTCGTCCCACTCGCGCCTGCGTACGTCGTCTTGAAATACCTCCGGCGAAAGACAATAAAAGCGACGGCGCGGCGGCGGCGGCGGCGGCGAGAAAAGAGCCTCATAACCGCAGGGCTGCTCGCCGCGCGCATCTACGGTTTCGCGCGTCCTAGCCGCGACACTAAACTCAGAGCTACGTCATCCCCCCGGAGAGCGAGCCTCCGGTGTCAGGTGGAAAAGTAAAACCCATACCCGCCTTCGTCTCCGCTCTTCAAGAGCAGCGAAGCGATGCCCACTCAAGCGAAATTAAAGGACCCGCCGCTGCGCCGCAGGTATTATACGATCGCTCTCGAGACAAAGACGGCGGACGCGACTCGCACCGTGACCCTTTTACACTTTTCAGAACACTCGATGAGAACGCCGAGAGCCGTTTACGAGAGGTACGAGCTCGATTTGCCAGGCGATATTTATGGGTAATAACGCCCGGAACGAGAGGAGCTGAAAAAAAAAATCGGCTTGCACGTAACGAGATAATGCGTTTATTGGGCTGGAAAATCAATTTTGCAAAATCAGTTTAGAGCTGCGCATCCTGTACCTCGCTTGTCTCTCGGCAGACGCCGCGGTATTTTCAATTTTTATATATTTTAAAAGGTTGACCGATATATTGTGCAGGTAAAATGATTTTATGCTTGAAAAAAAAAAAAAAAAAATGCTGAGCTGGTCGTGCCTTAAAGTATCGGTAATTTCGATCTTCCTTTTCCATTCATTGTTCTCCATAAATTTTCTTTAGACTCGCTCACCTTTGAAAAAATTCTGGAAAAATCTCTGTCAGTATTTTTGAGCGTAATTTATTGGAGGTAGTAAATCTTAAGTTTACGCAGTAAAAAATACACGTTACTTTTTCTCAATATAAAATATCCAATCCGTTACTCGTTGTTATAAAGTATCGATACGTTCAAAAAGATTTCTGAAGAATATTTGCGTACTTTTTGTGCAGTCCGTAATTGTACTAAATCTTGTACAATACGTCGGTCTGGGTGGAATTATGAAAGACTATTAATCCAAATATCACTTTTTGTTAGCGAAGAAAAGCTATAGTTTTCGTCCATGCACGATTACTTTCATTAACGAAAAAAGTTTGAATGGATCCAAGGGGAAAGCATTTCTGAAAGAAGTAATATGAAGTTTAAGGTCCAAGTTAGAGCACTACTCCTAATAACAATTACAATAATGACTTTATATAACTCGAACACCGAACAATACTCAATCATTTTTAAGTATAAAGTTATGAAAACTGTCGCAATTTGACACCAGGCATAAATCGTAAGTGAGTTTAATTAACCTAATTCATTAAGTACTTTTCTAAAGTAAAACATTTCCTAGCTTCGGGATGCGCAAGTATTTCCATTAAGCGCGAGTGCCTTAGTTCTAAGGAATACTCAATCCGAACTTTTAACGGCTTTCCAGCTTCCTCCCTCTCTCTTTCTCTCTCTGCCTTTCTCTCTCAATAACTGAACTGCTGTATAAACGAACGCAAAGTTTTCCATTGCAAAGCTCGCGATCTCATCCGGTAAAAAGAGGAGTCCTACGGGGATGCGCGAACATATTCCCAAGTTATGGGGCTCCCGCCGAGGAAAACACCACCAGCCGGGAGAGATCGAAGGCAAACGAAGTGAGAAAGTTGGAAGACGTACGCCGCTCGTAGCGCATTATAATGCTCGATATTAACTTAGCCAAAGCGGCGCAAAGTTCGTTTCATTGCCCGGCCATTACACCTGCGAGTACCTCCCTATCCACGGGCTCCTTGAGCCGTGCAACTTTAAAACTCCTGCCGCCTCGTTACTCTTTAAGCTAAAGGCCATCGAAGGGAGTTGGCATAAGCCGACTGGAGCTTAACGCTGTACACACGTTTCGCAAGCGAAGGCGTCCCTCTTCTCCCGGCCAGCCTTTTCTCGGGAGATCGTATAATCGAGCGAAATCTCTCCTCGTAACCGCGTCTACTTAGCCGCTGCTGCTGTTGCTGCTTCTTTCTCTTTTGTGACTCTTTTACTTTCTCCGGGAGGAGCTTTTATCGGACCTGACCACTTGCCGTGCTTTTTGACTTACGGGACGATGAATTTGCATTAATTACGCTTGCAGATTAACCTGTTAACGGCGGGAATTACCTGGCAAGTTTTTACGGCGTTATTTTTCCGTAGGCTGAGCACGCTCTAAGCTCGGGGGATAAAATACTTCTGGTTTGTCTGTCGTTTCAAGCAAGTCATTAAATTATTTAAACAAGAGTTTATGCTTCCGAGCAGTGGGAAGTGCGAAGGAATTGAAATTGCAGTAGTTTTACACAAGTTTTGATGCATTGGTTAATAAACTTATTATAACAAAAGTTAACTGCCTGGAAAAAAGTTTCTAATCTTTAAATAGCTACTATTACATGTTGCAATTACTGTATTACAAAAGGTAGGACTAATTCGTTTTTTACCTAACCGATCTAATTTATCTCTTCCACTCATAACTAATACTATAATATCAAAGCACCGACTCTCTCATTTTTTATTTATATCCATCGTCTCACGCACTTGTTACCATAGATATCAATCTGAAAAACTTGGGTATGCCTGATTTCGTGGTTACATTCACACTCGAAAGTCTGGCTAGATCATTTGATACCTCCTTTTTCATTACTAAGCATTACTTGCAAAGTCGGCCAGCAGCAGCCGACTAGATTTCCTCGCTGCTCGAACAAAAAGCCTCGAAAGTCGAATATTTGTCGGCGCCTTATCCCCTACATCATCCTTTCTTTCATCCCATTGTTTCACTCCATTATTCCGTCCGTATTTATCCCGAGTACGAGCGGGTACAACCCTCTGGTCCAGAGAGTTACTGCGGAGGTCACGACCGCGCCCTAAGAAACGAAGCCCGAGACTTCGGGAAAGTAAACCAACCACGTTCCATCCCCTCCAGCACCCGGAACCAGAGGAGAGGAGCGAGCGCGCGAGTTGTGACTGCAACCCCGGCCGCTTCTACTTGTGTAGTATCAAACGAGCGTCTATACGGTAGGTGCAAACACACCGACTCACGCATCGAGTCTCTTGGCCACTTTGTCTCTTACTCTCCTTCCTCTCCTTTGGCCGCCACCGCTGCTGCTGCTGCCGCCGCCGCTGCTGATCAGGATCCTGCGGCCCGACTTGGCAACGTGTACCAGGCCTCTTCCTCGTTTGCTCCTTCGGCGTCCTCTCTTCCTTTTCTTCTCCTTATTTTGCTGCCGCGCGTCTTCTCCTTCGTCGGCGTCGTCGTCGACTTGTTCCTTTTGAAATCAGCCTCTCTCTTCTCCGAACTGCGCGCCGTCTTACGTGCATGAAGAGAGCGCGTGTTAGGCTCGTTTTACTCTGCGTCGCTGTTTTATCAGTTAGCCGGTGATTGATAAGTGTTGCACTTTGTAAGTGGAACGCTGAAAACGGTTATTAATCTTCCTCCTTTTGCAGCAATTAATAGGTATTAATGGCTTAATTCAACGCGACTGACAAAAGTGATTGAAAATTGCGGAATAAAGTACCGTATTGCAAGACCTGTGATGGTAACGATCCAACTTGACCTTTTAAGTATCGAATCTGTTACCATTAAATAAGTTAATCATGCATCACCTAGCTTACTCGTTAGCTGTAGGATTAACGCTTGTGTAATATTTATTACTTCCTCCAACGTGTAAAAACAAAGTATTTAATCTTAAACTTGAAAATTATTCTAAATAATTACGGATGTTTATTATTTCCTTTTATTACGAAATACTCAGAATAATCAAGCTGGCGTACGTGAATGAATTTCGTCATGGAATATATAATCTTACATAATCTCATACCGGTTCGAATGTTGAATAAACCCAATCCTTTAATGCCAAAAGCCATTTCGACATGAAATATCGTGTGAATAAACAAAACAACTTTTTAATCAAACTCAAGAGCATAAGTCAATTGACCAACCAACCAACCAATCAACGTGACATTCAAACATCTGAATACAAATAAATGCCTAAACCATCCGAAGGATCCACCATCCAATATTCGCCAATATTTGCAGATTCCTGTACGGCGGCTTATGTTTTTAGTAAAGGCTCTCTGACCAAGATATCCCGGCCGTACCGAGAGCGTGCAGGCATACGGCGAAGCGTTTTATGCTAGACAAAGCACCTGGTCGTACGGCTTCTTGCCTCTCTCGATTCTTCCTCGACGCGCGACCGGCTACATAGTACTCTCCCCGGCTGCTATAGTCTCTACACCTATATCAGGCCAAACTATATGCGCTGCTGCCGCCGCCGCCGCTAGCCGGGCTCGGCTCTGGCTGCGAGCGCGGAATATCTCTCTGTAACCGGTATCTGGTGTATGGCTCTCTTCTCTCGCTCATAGTATGAGTAATCCCAAAGCCAGCTTCTATGTTTACAAACACGAGAGGGAAGGAGAAAGGGAGGAGGGGAGAACGAGTTGAAGGAACCGTGAATGAGTGGCACGAGCGAACTGCTCACAGAGGCTCGATTCCCTCAGAGCCTTTTTGTGGATGATATGAACGTTTCGGAAAGATTGCATCTAATGAGCTTGGACGAAGATTCTCGAGAGGTGGGAGACTGCGGGTCAAGAGGTTTTGATGGATTGTTATCTTGCGCGTGCTGAGTTGACTGGCAAGAGGGGCCTGAGAAGTCACTAATTTAAAATAAATTAAAAATGTTTAAAGCACGGAGTGGTACCGAGCCGTGAAAGGAATGAAGAAGTAATATTAAGCGCATTACATCGGAGAATTAATTACTTTAAACTCTTTATAAAAGTGTAAAATATTTTATAATTACACTTGATATGAAGAGAAATGGAGTCTGACAATTTACAAGAAAAAGAATTTTTAAGTATTTCATGTTCAAATTGCTTAATGGAACCAAAATTATGACCCGTTTAACAAACATTCGAAATTATACTCGTTGCAGCAAGAAATAAGATCACATTCTATTTGATAAAGCAGTAGAATGGTCCAGACAAATTGAGTTGTGACCGCTTGGAGAGCAAAATAAATATTCATTTTAACTTTCTTTCAAAATTCGGAGGCTCGAAGATCCATCTACCGTCACAGCTTGCCTCTCAGGTATAGGTGTCGAGAAAAGGTGAGAAACTGACCTGGAGATGGTAATAGGATACGAAAAAGGGAATAATGGATTGTAAGGCTGCAGCCGAAGCCGAAAGTCCCCAGCCTTACTCGCATTGCAGGCAAAGTGCAGGCGCACTTTCGTATAGATGTTCGTATAAATGTTAGAATGGAGCATTGAAGCCTTTGTCGATATCGGCAAAGGTGAGGTCTTTGATGCTACGGGCACCGAGTGATGCTGTACAGAGGCAAACCTTCTTGAGGTTTAAAGCTTTAATAACCTTCCTGTGTGAATGCGTTGAAAAGTTTTTCTGTAAGCTAGGGGCTTCTGTTATTTAATTTTCTGCACGCTCCGTATTTTGTTGCTTACTTAGCTCGCGAGTCTCGTTAAACTTTTACGGATGAATTTTTTAATGCAAGCCTGGTATAAAGTATTCGATTATGATAGAATTTAAGTGCAGCCATCATATACTATAAATATGGTACGTGAATTTATATTTTCCCCGTCTTACCTGTTTAAAAAAGGTCTCTGAAGATTAAGACTCAGATTCAAGTCATCTGATCCAAGTATTATTAAAAACTCGTTAGAAAGAAATGTGTTACAAATCACAATTAATGGTTACGAAAAGTAATACAGAACTTCCTGCAGAGGGATAAAAAATTGTATTCCTTACATTCGAACCCCCCACAGTTCCCGATATTTTCTTAATTACACCCGGTTTGACTCGATTTCCTCGTGGTTCTAAGAAGTATAAATGGTTTTTCGTTCTAAGACGACAACATAAAGGAAAGAATCTTTCTTTACAGGGCCGCCTACATTTTATGACTCGGAGGCGCACAAACGGACCGTAACTTCTCTGCAGCGTGAGAATTTAGGTGACAGCCCGATGTCGAGGCGACACGCTTTAACCGGGCAAAAAGTTTTAAAGAGCGCCAGAACACGGCGGCGTTTCCCTTCACAGAAATGCTCGCCAAAATTGGTGGCGGCGTTGAAATGCCTTCGATTTACAAGGATAACCTCTGCCTCCCTGGGAAATGTATTTTGACGAAACTATGTCAAGCATTTTCTGCCACCTGAAAGTGAAAGCCATTCTCCCGACGGTTAACCTTCAAATGCGAGTTCGGATTACCGAGGTACGCCGAATTGTAATTAATCGCATTAATCAAGGGCTAATTTAATTGAAAATATCTTGAGTACCTGAAGTTACATGTTGTTGTTGATGAAAAATAAGGTATTTACACAGAACGTATACATTATTTCTTTGATAAAACATGATTAAACATTGACCAGAAGGCAACATAAAATCCTTAAATGCGATTCTTCGAGGGCTCGAGCAGGAAAAACATCGTAAAAAAAGCGGAAAAAATAAAGGCCGGCAGAGAAAAATTTAGAGCGAGCATTTCCTCTGAGCTCAAAAGTCGTGCTCGTAGAAGCCATTAAAGATCCACCGTATCCATTGAATAGTCGCGCCTCTTCGCAGTCCGTGGAAGCGTTCGAACGGGCCAATTCACGCGAGCTGCCGGCCGCACCGCCAAGTGTGTTCAGGCAAAGACAGAGGGAGAGAGAGAGAGAGAGAGATGCCGCGGCGACTCAGGTGATTTTCGAGGGATCGATTCAGGTAAAACCACACCCCTTCGGCCGGAAACTGAACGCTCGTCGCCCTCCCCCGCACAAAGGTAGCTCGAGGGCTTTTCGCCGGGACACGCCGGAGAGAGGGAGAGAGACGCTCTCGTAACGAGAGGAGGGGCCGGGGAGAGAGAAGCGAACCGCTGGGCTTTCCCTTCGGACCTTCTTGCTCGTCAGGTACTGCAGTCGAGGTCACGGATGTTAAACATTCCTCCTTGCCTCCCTCCGCCGAGATCGACGTCATTGCGCTCCGCTCGAGTATAGAGGCTGCTGTGTTGCACGCAAATAAGTCGGACTACGAGGCGAGTTTAGGCGACAGATTTGTGTCCTGTGGAAGGAGTAAGTGGGGTGAGGTAGAGTCTAGGTGGTCCTTTTTTTTCTAAGCCGACCTTTAATTTTTGCCCTCTCAAGCGAGAAATATCAAGAAGTGTGGTTTCAGACACTGGAAGTTAATTGATTTCAGAAGTGAAATTCGTTCTTTTGTTATAAAAGAAAACGATTATCGGGCAATATTGTGAGGCGTACTTTAATCTTGGAAAGACGTTTTCTTTGTTTTTCCACGAAACAAAAGTTTCCATGAAACAAAAAAATGAGAATAAAATAAAATTGTTTGAAAATTTAGTTTTACGGCAAGACAGATACTCTTTTGAGAAATCAAAATATAGCCCAAAAAATCAACCAATAAAAATGATCCACAAAAACCTTATAATCGCTCGAATAATATCCTTTTAAGTCCACGAATACTTCTGAAGATTTAAAGACACGCGGAAAATGAATGCCTGTCTTTCTAAATTAAAAAGTGGAAAATTAAAGTCATAAAGAACCACCTGACATCGCTAAGGGAATTGATACGATTGTGTCACCTCTCTCGCGTTCGTGAGTTTTCTACCAACTAAGTCACGAGAGTCACCACCGTTTGAGCGAGAGTCGGGGACAGAAAAAGAGAGAACCACTCCGTAATTTATGACTCCTCTTAGATAGCAAAGAGATGCGTGACACACTCTGAGGCTAAAGAGCTTTAAAGGCACGACTTTGGTACTTCGAAAGACGCTCAGATTTTTAAGTGGCGTGATTAATTCTCCGTGATTTTCGACAGTATTATCTATCTTGAGCTAACAGTCTTCAATTAGGCTTATTTATGGATCAGGAGGCGATCTTTTCGTGAATAAGTTTGGATGAAAAAGTTTGGATTTGTTTAAAAACACGATCGAATAAGCTATATAAATTCTAAACGAATTTTATAAGTCGGAGAGAATATTACACTTTCTTTATAATAACTTGGAGTTATTAAACTTATCGTGGCGGCGACACTCCAGCAGGAGATTTACGTGAGCCCGAAAAGTGGCCCTTACATGGGATAAAGTCATAATTGAGATTATGATGGTTTGCGTCAGTACTAAAAGTGTCGTAATCGGGATCTCCTTACATAAAATTAAACAAACCTTTTAAAAGTATGTATAATTACTTCGTTAAAGCATAAATCAAACTTCACAAATTTTACGCCAAATTTAGTTTAAAAATAAAAACTTTTATCATCATCGTAAATGATTTCATAAACAAAAAAGAATTTAATATACTTTATCATTTACTTGATTATAAGAGAGATCATTTTTCATCAATTTCATTCATAATCCACGCATCTGGCTGCAAAAAACCAATTTAAAATTCGTTATCTCTCTGACATATTAATACGATTACTCGAAAATTAAAGTCTTGCAAAAACCCAACCTAAAGTTCGAAAAACATCGGAACGCCTCGCCCACGTTGAATTCATTCATAACCAAGCTCCCAGTATAATCAGTGTCGAAAAAGCGCGAAATAATCCCAGTCAGAACGCGGCGCGTCATTGTCCGACCCTCTCGACGAATTTAAATGTAAACGAGACGAGTCTGGCAGGATGGGAAAAAGGAGAGTTGTCGCGCTCAGATTTCACGAGAATTGCCATTCTAAAGCCCGGGTGACACGTCAACTCCCTTTGCCGGGTCTCGGCGAGGCTGCAAGAACATACGTTTTGGATAGGAGATCTGGCAATCTTGATAATTGCTGCAGGCTTAAGTAAGCAAGTAAGCAAATGTATTATCCTCAAAAACAAGAATATATATTATTAAAGTGAAATATTATTCAAGCCACACCGACTAAAGTGAATCAATTATCTTTAAATTTATTCAAATTCATAATAGAAACTAATGCACCTCCGCTTTCAGCAGTATTTTCACCCAAGTCAGCATTCGCCGACGAATAGCGCTTCCAAAAATTTGATCGAACAGCCGGCAATGAGATAAAAAAATTTTCCCAGGCAGCGGCGATACCATCTTTCCATTTCCCTTTATTCCGTCGAAGAAACTCGGCTATCAAGCCTTTCCGCAGCCGAAAACTCCGCCACACACGTGGCCCGAGCGAGAGAGAGAGAGAGACAGAGAGCAACTCTCGCGATTCGATAAGACGAGCCTCCACATAGACGCTTTGGCGCGAAATAAGTTGCGAGTCGGGGCACGCTTCTGCCGTGGAGAAAAGACAGCGTGTCGATGTCTGCCGGGAAAGTTTCGTTGTCTCTCTCTCTCTCTCTCTCACCCCGCAAATTGCGTTCCATTCAGGATTATTTGAAATTCGAGGGAATACCCGGCGTATATAAAGTGGTTCTCTTAGCGCGGCGCTGCTGTCGCGCGAAGAGTTCAATCAAATCAGCTTCTCCTTACTCCCCCGACTCGCGAATCCCCTCTCATTTCGCGAGCGCAAAGCTCGAATATTTTTCCCAGCTCCTCTTCCACTTGTGCGTCTTCCTTCCTCCCGCATTCCGCAGCTCGACAAGTCCATTTTAATCCCGACGTCTCATTTCGGCGCTTCTATTCCCAAGCCCGGCCTGGAATCTCGCAGCTCCCTCGCGTCGGGCGCTGGAAGGAGAAAGTATATAATTGCGAGCCCGCCGCGTGCAAATATGATGGAGTATAAACGAGGAGGCTTGTCACGCTCGCGTAGCTTCTGGAAAATTTCGAGGAAAGCCTTACCCTCACCCTTTTGCGCGGCTTGTTTTCTTCTTTCTTTGGCATGTGTTCCGGCGTGATGCCGAAGTAATGGGATTATTATGCCTCGGTAATGAAGCGACGGCTCTGCAGCGTCTTTTTCGAGAGAAAATTCCTCGCGATTTTCTGGCAGTTTTTTTTAAATAACGTTTTCAGAGGAAAAATATTATGCAGCCCGGAAATCACAGTTCTAATGATGTTATTCCGAGTTTCGCTTAAAAAATTGTAATTTTTAAAGAAGTCGCATAATGACGCGACAGAAAACTTAAAAATAGATCTAAAAAAAGTAAGTCACTGAGCTAAAACTCTCGATAGCAGGCTTTTGGCACCATTTATGCAGAGATCAGCAAGTGTCAGAATCCAGCATATGGCATAATTTTCAGTTCCGCTGCAAGAATCGCACGAACTTGACCGAGATTCGCTGTCCAGCTTTATTTATCTTCCAAAATCGGGACGCTCGAAAAAGCGAAAGAAGAAACCCTCCACAAGGAGGATCCAATAAGCAGCAAAAGAAATAAAAATCTATTAAAAGCTCGTCGTCCCGCTGAGTATTATAAAAATGTTTACTCAATTTCCGAATGACTTTAGAAAACTCATCCCCGGTGATACAAGTGGCGGTAACGCGGGAAGGAAATCGAGCCGGGGCAAAGCGATAAATTCCGCGGCAAAACCTCTTGCCAGTCTGTATTTCTTTCATTTTGCGCTTCCTCTTTGCCTTCGCCGGCTCTTTCCGGCTCGCAGGAAAAACGTCGTCAGCGGCTGACGCGGAGAATTGATCAGTTTACCGGCGCTGGAGTGCAGCGCGATATAAGGTTACGAGATGGGCTGCTACGGGCCTCGAGGTCTTTGTTATCGAATTACATTGATCGAGAGCCTTTCTCTCTCTCTCTCTCTCTCTTCGGGGTTCTCTCGCTATTCTTGTTGGAGAGGCCGTCGCTGCATGATTGCCGCTTGTAATTTTCGTTTTATGGATTCTTTTTTATCGCCCGGTAAAATTCCGCAGTGATACCAGCGACGCGGCAACGATATCGTCCGGTGCTTAAATGTGATTTATGCCCGACTGCATCATTCTTTTTAGCTCGTGCCTCACTTTTCCGGGAGGAACGGATGCTTTTTTTCTTTTTTTTTTTTAGAATAATGCATAATAAGTGAGTTCTAAGTGGAATTTATATTGCAATTTTGCTGGCTCTGCTTTTTTATAGAAAATTTTTTAGGCAAATTTTTCATTTCACTGCAGTACCGGTCGTTGTAATTTAGTCCTTCAATACCATTGCTGGTACTGCCAACGTTAACATTGTTTGTTTGAGGAGCAATATTTACTTTTAAACTATACAAAGATCTTTTAATGCAATCAAAACAGAGAATTAAAATCCAATTTGATTTATCGAAAATGTTTGCAGCTGTATAAATCCAAATATTTACCTTCATACTTTTCTTATACGATTAAAGTTTGTATAAGAAAAGTCTACACGCCCGGGTGTTATGCAATTTATTCGACCTCTGAGATATGCCTCTGACATGAAATCCTAAAACGAACTTTCAGTAGTTTACTCTACTACTTCATTTTGATTACTCAAGCAGCATATATCAGTATGAGCTACGAGCGGTTCATTTCATGATTTGGCGCCTAGAGACACGTCCTAAACTTTCATCAAGTCTCTTCCACCAAGGAGATTCCCGGCTTTTGTAACCTAAATCAGCCAAACCAAAAACTTCTCCGCGAACAGCAAATAAGAACTCCGTTACCTCCCAATTATTCAAACTCAATTCCCAGCTCAGACTCGATCTATAAAAATCGCGTCTCCTTCGGCGGCGTTTTTCCGGCCACTCTAAAAATACGTCGTGTTTAAGACGGCATCATAATTCAAGACAACGATCGCGGGGAAAAAGCGCCCGACACAACCAGCGAAACGTAATTTCTCCGCGCGTCTCACCTGCTTCTCCGAAGCAATACGTCTCGAGGCCCGTGAAACCTCGGACGGCCTTTAACGCCCGCTTAAGTGGCGCTTAACGGCCCTTTTTTTCGCCGCAGTAACGTCCTCTTTCTTGCGGCGCCGTCAGCGAGCAAACAATAAAGTCAATATGGAGAACAAACGCGAGTAAGCTATGCTAATGCTATCGAAAAACATGTGTACGGCGAGTTGCGCTAATACTTTTAGCAAGCACAGATAAGTGGGTTTACGAGCGGTGTATTCTCGTTGCAGGTAGAAATGCGCCGAGTTTGTTTAAGGCGGAAATTATCATAAATATGTATTAGGGAAGATTGTAAAAGTTCCTTTCAAGTTTTCTTGGCAGAAACTGCCGACTCTAATTCACCATTAAAAGATATTATTTCTATTTTATCCTTCCCCAATTTAATAAGCAATCATCAAATTACCCTCCGAGGAGCGAAAGCGCTTCTATAAATAAAATCGCGGCTGAAACGATAGCCATCCGCGCAGTTTTTTCTCCCAAAGTGTTCACTTTTAAAAATAAATAAAGGACCAATAACGCCGTAACGCATCCGAAAACACATCCAGTACACGCGATCGTCCGTTTCTTACGGAGACCGAGACCGCTCTCGGGTACTAAACCCTCGGCTTTTTATCCCGTCAGGGGTTTCTCAAGTTTTAGCGGGGCTACCCGAACTTCTTGCGGCCTCCACTATTCAGCCGATTTTTTGCGATCGACAAGAGAGCTATTACTCGCTTTTTATTTTGACCTGCTTTACCCGCCCTCCGCGCCGCGCGATTTATCACGGTCTTCCCCTCGGCTCTTGTGTATCCGCGAGTGCGCGCTTTATATTTATGTAGATGAATTCGTTGAACTTGCTCGTTCGCCCATGGAAATGAGCTGTGTAAACGAGGTTAAAATTGTTTCTCGAAAGTTGATAATTCAGTAACTCAATTACGCGCTTTTGATGTGTTATGAACATTATTAAGTGTACGACGCCGCGAGCGCATCGCGGGCGCGTATATATATATATACATATCCCCAGCCCCATTTTCTGCGTCTAGGTTCATTGGAATACTTACGAGTTTCAATTTAGAGCGCTCTGAGCTCGCGAGCGGATTGAACTACTGCCGCCTTGCTAGTAAACCTGCAGATTTCATTACGGTGTTAGAGCTCCTTTTTTATTCGATCCCGAGGTTCAGTAACGACGAGCTTGCGTTTTCATAAGTAAATAGTGCGCTGCATTTTGCCTTTGTGTAAACTTTGCCGCTATGAATAAAATAAACGCCCTATTTACGCGGCTTTAATATAAGTTGAACTGTATTATTAACTTACGCATGCAAGTACATCTTCAGCGGAAACTTTGAATGACGGGGAACTCACCTAAAACATAAATGAAGTATAATTAGAAATGCTTTTTAAAATTCGTATTGAGTGTATATTATATAAATGTGCAATTTATTATGTAAGCAATGAATGCTTCAATTACTGACAGGTCCTCCTAAGTGCCAATCATTCTCAAAGTCATAAAATTTAAAAAAAAAAACTGCACAAACGCTTGTTTCCTACCTCTACATAGGCGCCTCCACAGATTAATTTCGAACGTAATTTCATTGAAACCTTGCTCGCAGAAAGCAACAATAGGTGCTTCGATGATTGATAGCTTTTTCCCAACTCGAAATCTTTCTCCCCCTCCTTTCAAGAAAAGCAATAGGACTCTTTCCCGAAACAATGAAAATGCAATCTAGAAAGCGAAATAAGTTTCTTAACGGCACCTCGATACCGACGCTTCGCCCGCAGTAGGCGACGATATGACAAATGTGGGTCATCTCGTTCATCTCTCACGGTTCTCAGTCCGAGCGGGAAGCTTATTTCCTGGCGAGAGCCTCGAAGAAGGGACGGAAACCCGACTCGTCCTTCCTGACATACATATTACGCAAAGTCAAGTCGTCGCTGACGTGAGAGACTCAAGGAGAGAAAAAAGGAGAGCGCGAGAGATAAACGCGAGGAGGGAAAAAAAGGAAATTACGCGATGGGACGCGCGAAAGTTTAATGCAAGTTGGGCAAGAACAATGTAAGAATACTTCGCCGATACAATGGAATTATGTGGGTTGCGCTCTGTTATGGGAATTTTTTCGAGTCGCTACTTTTGTGTCGTTCGGGAAGTTGCTTTGTTAAGACGGTGATTTGTTAGTTTAGAAAAACTTTGATTTTATCAGGACAGGCTTAATGTTGAGATCTGAGGAAACGGACATTAAGTTTCTAAGTTACTTTTGTATCAATTAATATCAAGCCGTCGTACTGTACAGACATGTTGATAGTTTAGTTAATAATAATACCGTATTTAAAGTAATAAGTGAAATTTTAAAGTAAAATCCTGCTATTATACTCTTTAAAAAACAAAAAAGTTGGCCTATGTGGCCTCCAGTGATTAGCTTTTAGCACTTCCACAAATACTAAATAATATTATAAAAACCCGACTGGAGTTAACCACGAATGGAGTACAGTCCACAACAAAAGAGGAATAAGTAGCCTTGACGAAACGAAAACAGCTAAGAGGTAAACTTCAATAAAGGACTACTGGCTAAATAAGATAGTTACAACAGAAAATAAATTCACAGCCCTAGAGAGTCAACCAAATGACGATGAACCAGCTCATAATATTAATACAGACAAGATGCTTGTACAAAAATTTCCTCCAATTTTCGCAAGCGGAGTAGAAGATATTCGGCTTTTCAGACAACTGCTAGACAGTTTTGTAAAAAATAATTACAATCAAAATACTTCAAAACAGCGAAGTCAAAATTCAACCAAACTCTTTTGATAAATATCTACCAATAATTGAGGAACTCAAGAAGAAAAAACAGAGTCCTACACAGAGCAGGATAGAAGTTATAAAGTCGCTTTCAGAAACATACATCGTTGGTTGATTTAAACGAACTTAACGCTTTAAGAATTACAAATATTACACAAAGCTTATTTAAAAATTCTTTCTAATTTTAAATATTAAGCAAAAGAGGAAAAAATAAGCGATCGCTCATCGAAAAAGACCGATTATTCAATAATATACAGCTATTCAACAAAAAAAAAATAATAAAATAAAAAAAAAAAAAAAAAATAAAATAAATAAAAATAAAATAAAATAAAATAAATAAAATAAAATGCTGTTTTAACCTTCTTCGAAGCATGCGATAATAACTGTCTATATTTAAAGGCATTTCAACTGTCAAAAGAGGAAGTTTCTTTCTTTTTTTTTTAGTGACTTTAATTTTTTCGTAAATAAGTTTGTTTAGCTGTCGCAGAATGGTTAGTTTAACCATGTTTTTCCTCTCCATGTTTTTTGCTCGAAACATACAAAAGATCTACCCTTTTCCAAAATTTCAAGTCAACCCTGGTAGAAATAGAAAACATTTCTTACCTAGGAAATAGGTAGCAGAAAATAAGATTGGGTAGCAACGGGCTAACCTTTTTAGAATATAATTTCCTAGCATGAAACGTTTTTTTTTACATGAATTAAGCATTTAATAGAATCAAAT
>JAWWEO010000009.1:33844837-33912797 GCA_035582975.1 Ormyrus labotus | reverse complement strand
TAAAAATTAATTTTCATATAGATTATAACATATACAATCAAAATATGTAATAAAAAAAATTTCCATTTTTTAAATTTTTTCGGTATCATACCCCCTTAAATTTTAGAGCACTTCTGATAATTATAAGTATACTTTTAAGGATATTTTTAAAAAATATGGCACTAAGCTAATATGCATTATCTATGACATATATATAACATATGACATATACAGCATATAACATAAAATTTATATATATAGAATATATATAAATATAACACATATATATATATGTATAACATATTAAATAAATATTCTTCACTGTAGGAATTAAGACAGTTGCTATGCTATGGCAACCGTATTCGACCAATAGTCTCTCTATATAATAAAAATTTTTACCGCTGTTGTCGTTGTACGAATTAAGGCTGTTGCCACGGCCATAAGACGGTTGTCATAGCAACCAACAATCTCGCTATACAATAAAAATATTTTCTCCTCTGTCGTCGTACGAATTAAGACTGTTGCCATGACAACCAATAGCGATTAGTTGCGATGGCAACCGTATTCGACCAATAGTCTCTCTATATAATAAAAATATTTTCACAGCTGTTGTCGTTGTACGAATTAAGACTGTTGCCATGGCAATGAATAGCAATTGGTAGCCATGGCAACATAAAACGGTTGCCATAGCTACCGATAGTCTCTCTATATAATAAAAATATTTTTTCACCGTTATCACCACTGTAGAAATTAAGACAGTTGCCATGGCAACGATTAGAGATTGGTTGACCATAAGACGGTTGTCATAGCAACCAATAGGTATTTGTTGAAGAGGCGCATAATATAATTAACATACAAAAACTTATTTATTTATTTATTTTTTTTTTTCGATGTCTTCAAAACGAAAATAATTCAAAAGCAACGTTCTTATCAAAATATTCTTTCCAATTAATTTTCAAAAGCATTTTCTCAGATTTATTTCTATTAAGCATTGACTTAGTTGTAGACATCTTTAAAAACTGCTTAACTTTATGTAAAAACTACTTAAATCTATGTAAAAAGTCATAAATTGATATAGGAAAAAGACCCAAAATTGTACAGAAAGAGCAGTGAGATCTTACGATAAAATTAAGAAATGAAAACAAATTTCTTTTTGACATTCTATATGAAAAACGATTTTCTCTTATAATCGAAATATTCTTTTCAATAAAAATGTTTTTATTTAAATAAATGATAAAATCAAAGAATTGACTTCTGTACATAAAATGAAATTACACAATATTCAAAAAGAATGTTTTAGCATTTTTTATGACAGCACTTAAATTTAAATCTATTATTAATTACATTATAATTTTATAAATTATAAATAAGATTTATAATTTATATATGCATTGTTTTATATTACGCTTCAAACGAAAGAATCCGATGTTCTTGTTTCACTGTCTCTAATGTTCATTACCGAATATTATTCTTATGTTTTATATAATTATTTGTGTAAAGGGTTCTTGTCCCTTTAATAATGATATAAAATAAATAACGTAATAGTTGGTGTTAAAAAATTTAATGCAATAATAATATAGTACCCAATGACTTAAATTTATTATCACTTCTATTAACAAGTTTTCGAAAACTCTTACATATACTTATACTTTATATAAAAGTATGCAATCACTTGTGTTCTTAATTACTCTAATACAATATAACAAAGCATAAAATATAGCAAATGATAAAAATGTATTTACAAATTGCAATAAACTAATAACAAAATAATATCAAAATCGAGCTGTCACCATTACAAAACTAGTATTTGTAAGAAAGCATTTACAGTATAGTCGTTGAAAAGAAAACAATTTTTTCAGATAGAGTTTAAATCCACATAGGCGCAAATCGACTGTACTTGTAAATTTGCATTCAGATTTTAACATCACAAACTTCAAATTGACTAGAGACTCTTTACAAAGAGCCAATCGCTTCAAAAAGTACAAAAATATTTAAAAAAAACTCTTTCTCTTGAATTACATGTATACGTTTTTGTGCGATTTTTCACAGTTTTTGTACTTTCAATTACCAATTTTAAACGGCTAGTTACTTATTTTCGTAACGTCAAAAATCTTGGAACAAAGCCAATTGGTCAGGTGGTAACGGTGGTTGTGATCTCCAGTCAGTTTCTGGATAATCATCAAAACAGCTCGGATCTCCTGGTGCCTTCAACCTTGGACTTATAGGAGGAACCAAACCTCTCAAAGGAACCTGCGACATACAACAGTTATCGATAAAAATATTCAATAACACTGTATTTTAAAGTTTGGAGCGAATTAAGGTAGTTCGATTCTACAAGATAGTAAATAAGACTTAAGAAGTTGATGAATATACATTCATATTAATGCATTGTAATCTATAGATTTTACATTTGGTAAAATATATTGTATATATATATTTTATCAAATCTTATCGTATATATATTATAAATGATAAGTAACTCACGTTTTTCATTTAAAGATACATTACGTTTATAAATTTTAATTAAATAATAATTCAGCTTTCTAGTTATCTTTCAAACTTGTAATTAAAATATTTTATATTTTCCGATTTAATCGATTAAGATTGCAGAAAAATCGTATATAACTTCCATTATTTGCATTTAAAAACTCACATTTTTTTATGTAAAAATGATATCATCAGCAATGTATCTTAATCTCACAAAAGAGCTACCTTAGGTGGAAATGAAGTTTTCATTCAAAGCTCCATACCTGTGCCCAATCGATTAATTTGAACCACCGATGCCTCTTGACATCCTCAACTCCTTGCCTCATGTTGCCGAGTCTTTTCGTCCTGTCGGCAACTAGCAGTTTCTTAACCAAATCCTTAGCGATCGGGTCCATGTGTTTGGGCCACTCTATCCTGCCCCCAAGAATTTTTTCATAGATGCCGAACGGATTGTCGTCGAAGAAAGGTGGAAAGCCCGCCAACATTTCGTAAATGAGAATGCCAAGAGCCCACCAATCGACGGCTTTGTTGTGACCTTTGCTTTGGATGATTTCCGGGGCCAGATACTCCGGGGTCCCGCAGAGAGTCCAGGTTCTGCTTTGATGGGATAGTAGTAGTTTAGATATACTTTGTAAATGGGTTAAGATAATAAATTAAAAATCAGACAATGTAGAAAACGAAGCATAAATCTGCTGTTATTCTGGCGCTCAGCCGAAACTTTAATTTATTTAGCGACAATCTGGATAAATTAAAATTATTCAAATTATGGATGTAGTAATCTAATTTTAAAAAAGCCGTGCATCACTTATGTAGGTAAGTACAGGTTATTACGCATTAGAATGTTTTAAATTCCTTTTTTTTTTTTTTGACGTTTATAACGAGATAATTAAAATTTTCATTTAAATTTTAATATCTGTTTAATTAGGCTGTATCGATGTAAGATAATACCTGGCTAAGATCCAAATACTTAATTAAAAGTAGTAAAGTTACGGCTACTATAAATTATTTAGATCTCTCAAACTTTCTTGATTTGCAGTACTTATTAGCGCACTTTTAACTAATTAACAGAATGTTTCAACATTTGAATTATAGCATATACAAGATGAGATAATTAAATGCAACATTTAATAATTTCAATACACAATTAATCAAAAGAAAGAATTTTTTAAACGCTTCCTTTACTGAAGTAAGATCAAATTTTGAAATGAAATGTCGATCTCGCATTTCAACGAAGAAAATTCCATAAAAATCATCACCTGTCAGTCAACTTTTTCGAGAATCCAAAATCCGTTATCTTGAGGTGTCCCTGGCTGTCTAATAGTAAGTTCTCCGGCTTCAGGTCTCTGTAGACAATGTGTTTGCTGTGCAAATACTCGAGGGCGGAGACAATTTCAGCTGCGTAAAAGCAGCTTGTTCTTCCCGAAAAGCGTCCAGCTGCACGTAAATACGAAAAGAGTTCACCACCTGCGACGAACTCCAATAACATGTAAACTCTTGCTTCGTCCCTTCCGCTCCAAAGCCTAAAGAAAAGTAGATATAATGTATACATAGACTTGTTTCAAGTTTTTTTTAAAATAACGCGCACTTCATTGAATCCGTACAAAATTGCTATATCAATAATTACATTCTTTTAAAAATTTATATAAAAATTGAACAATACGTTTACGATAAAAACCAATAAACCGACGTTCTCCCGCACAAAGAAAAAAGGCTTACACCAAAGCCCGAAAACCAAAAACTCAAAAGGTCGTTCACTTCGCCCCGATCCTTTTCAGCTCGAGAGCATCGAGGTAAAAGCGCGTGTTTTGCGAATATGTAAAGCGCGCTGCGCCTTTCAATTATTATACTTACATGTTGACGATGAAGGGATGCTTGACTTCTTTGAGGACGGTGATTTCATTGCGCACGTGATCCACCTGCTTGAGTCGGATGACGTCAGTCATGTTTAGAATTTTCAAAGCCAGCGGCTCGCCACGATGTCGGCATAATATCACTCGGCCGAACGTTCCAGTACCTTTTTATACGAAAACAGAGCTTTTAAACTTTCCATTCGGATAATTACTATGATATTATGTAAATATTTCAATTAATATGTGAATGTCGATTGAATATTTAAAGATTGACCTTTAGGATTTGAAAATCTTTGAACTTATTACATAAAAAATTTATAACTTTATACTTTCAGTTTCATTATTCTATTATTAAGAGGTGAAGTAAACATTTTTTCTGGACAATTGAAAATCATCGCAAGAATAAAACTAAATAATTCAGCGGTACTGACATCAACGCTTGAGAACTTACATAAAGAAAATCTGTTAAGTTTAATGTGACTTTTTGAAGTTCAATGCAATAAAAAGCAAAAATAAATTTATTAAGAAAACTACTCCAACGCATCAAAACGCAAAACTGCAAGAAGTAAACACAATATTTCATTCGAAATTTAAACATCAAAGATCAAATTCTCGGCAAACAAGAGTTTAGACAATGACAAGACAGCAGGTAGTCGAGAGGAAAAAATTGGTGAATTATGCGCGGCAGTAAGAAATTTAACGCAACGCCAAAAATAATGTGCCGGCACGTTTCGTCGCTCCACCCCCGGGTGCCGATAATAGAACACGCCATTTATAAGCACACTTTCCCACGACAGACGCATTAAAGATAGAAACCGCGGAGCGACAAACGAACCGAGTCCAATTAGCGGTTCGTCAATGGCCGAGTTTTGGCCTCCCGCCTCGAGAAAGAGAGCGAGAGAGAGAGAGAAAGAGAGAGAAGAAGCAGCGTAATGATCGTGAAAAGCAATGGATCATCGGTGGCCGCTCTCCCTTTTTTCTATAAATAAAGCCGCTTCTAAGCTTGACGCAGATCGTTAAATTCGCCAACTTTTATGTATTGGAAATGCCGCGGACTTGGTTGAATTTTCGCGAGTGTCGAGTTATTAGAATAGAACAAGTGATTCAGTTGGGATATTTTTTTGCTGGACTTGGCAGTATCTGTCTTTGCGAAACGGTGACGGAAATTTTTCATTAGACTGATTGATTCATATTTTTATTTTGGAAGGTGCATTTCGAGTGATGAGGCGTATTTTGATACATCCTCGGTGGTGACGGGCGCGTTTTTTTAAAAATTCAAAAAGTTTTCATGTGAATTTTCATTTTGAAATGCTTGTGATATTGATAAGAATGAAACTTTGCGGTTGGGTGGTATTAAAAATGTGTTACTGCTATACTTATCGTTATAATGACAGTAAATAAGGAAAGAAAGAAAGATTATTTTAGAAAAGCGGATGTGGTGTAGTTGTTGACTGTAAGTCACAATGATGAAGAAAATTGTTCCTTATATTTAAGTTTGTGCTAAAGTCTGCTACGTTAAGAAAAAGTTAACAATGCGAATTTTAAACTTTTTGCTACCTATTTTATTGCTTGGACAACAAATCTTGCACTTTCAAGCTCAAGCGAGTAAAAACACGCATTTGCTATTTTTAAAAAAAATAAGAAACGAGTAAATATTTTCACCAAGATCTTTTGCGGAAAAAACATTTGAGACGTGTAATTTCGACATAAACTCAACTAGAATTGAATATTGTAAAACACTAATAACACGGCTGATTTTAACGAGTTCGTGGAGTCACACTCGACTAAGCTTTTTGCATACGTACGCCACTGAAAAAAGATAATTTACTTCTTGAAATGTGATTTTCCGTGATATACCGTAAAAATATATTTCTGTATTTTTTTTTCTATGTAAAGCAATAAATACAAGGTAAATAAGTCCATGACGAAATTGTAATATCATATCAACTTACAATATATATTTTTATTAAAGACCTGCTTCCTGCAATACCAAAGTGTCTAATTGTATTGAAAAATTTATATCTACAACAAAATATTGTTTCTCCACTTCGAGTAAAACATTGCTTAACCATCACCGCCTCTTTTCACCCAGCTCGATTCCAAAGCTTTTTCGCCCCAGTACAATCCTAATCCCTAATTACAGCCGCATTTCTCCAGAACACCCATATATTCAATTAAAGCAAACAGCATCGGACACCGCATCATCCTAACGGTACTCGCTCCCAGCCTCATAAAGCAGCCCGCCAGTCTCGGGCGTCGCGCAAAAAACGTACTAGAAATCTCTCTAGTTGAGAAGCCACGCAGTGACAAGCGGTGCGCAAGAAAAAGGAGAGCAGTCGATCGAGCGCGGAACTCGGCTTCGTCTTTTCTTCTGGGGGCCGACGAGAGGCAGCTTCGTGGATTTCGGTGTCGAGAGCGGCAAAAATATTGGAGAGCAGCGGCGGCGGCGACGGCAGCGGCAGCCGACTTTCACTCGCAAGGCAAAATACGGCCGCGCCGATACGGTCACGCAAAAACCAGGTGAAAACGAGCGTAAAACGCCGGAGCGGGTGAAAACGGTGGCAAGAAGTTCTGGACTCGATGCGGCGGATTTTCTGCGAGATTTGTAGATTTTGCACGGCTTCGATAAGCTCGAGGAGCCGATTCCGCATGAATCACGCGAGAGCCGAGTGCGCGCGGGTGAACGGTGTACGCGATAGGATGGAATTTCGAATGATTTACGGGCTTTGTTTCGAGCGTTTATTTTGTAAAAGTCAAATAAATTCGCGATAGCCGTTTGAGAAATGTTCGATAATTTTTTGAAAATTATCATCGTCATATTTTGCCTTAAAAAACGTTGTATTATTCCTTTAAATCTAAAGAGAAGTCAAAAGAAGATAAAATTAGTGTTGCGATATTAGCAATACCATCTGGCTTTTATTACGTTCATTTTATTGTTCTATACCGAAGAAAACAATGTTTTTTAAGTGAAAATCACTCTACATTCAAAGTGCAATTTAGAAATTTAACGATCATCTACGAACTTCATCAACTGTCTACGTAATCTTTGTACCACTTTCTCTGCAGTCTTTATACCATTTTCTTTGATTACTTCAAAATGTAAAAAGGTTTATGTTCTTCATAAATAGTGCGTAAATTTCATCCATCCTACGCTGCAGAAGTACGCGAATAAGAATTTCATTTCTAATAATTTTAACTATGTCTAGATTCAATACTGACTTAAAATAATAAAAGTTTAGATCTGCTATTTTTGAAATTTGATTAGGTTCCTATTGTCTTTTAGCAAGTATTTTTTTGCATTACTTAAAATATTATAACGGATTTCTTAATTACTGTTTGATTGTATTTGTAGAACATTTAAGAGACTTTTCAATCGCTTTGAAAATTTACTGGTTATTTCAGTCTATCATCATTATTTATAGATGTAATCTAGTGGATATTGGAGAGTGTTTTTAAAAAGAGTTTCCTCCACTCAAAGATTATTTATACCTCCATGCAACTCCACTTTGATCAATTAATTACCATTATAAAACTTCCCATAAAGTGTTTGATTCTTTACTGTAATAGTGCATATTAAAAAAATAAATTTTAGTCTAGAAACTTTTTTTTACCAAAAATTATTATAAACATTGCAAAGTATTTATTCCCAACTTACTAAACTTACTTTTAAATGTCTTACAAAAGGTAGGCATTCACTGTTATTTTAAACCCTTCGATACTTGACAACTAACATTTTCTTCACTTCATTTCAAAGTGTCTGCGGGACACAAAGTGATCTAATCTCAATTCAGCATGCACAGATTGTCTATACAAATCGAGTTATTGAAAATCATAATCTCTTATTACTGTTTGCCATTCTGTTGGTGCATGCTCGGATCTGGCCTTTGTTGGCGAAGTGGTTCGAGCAAACGTTCGCCATTAAGCGACTAACGGTTCTTTTAGTCGTAGCGTAACAAAGCAGTTAGTAGTACTCATAACCGACTGATGGAACTCAAATTTTTGTCTTTACAATTCGAATGGCAAAATTTTAAAATGAATAGTTAAATGAATTAGTTTTGAAGAAAGTAGAGAGGAAATTGAATAAACACAGAAAGTTTGTCACTTCTTACAGCAAAATTCGTAGAAATGCCTGTGTTTTCTTTGAAATTTTTGAGAATTTTAAGAACATTCTCGGAAGTGCCTTTCATTCAAGAGTCTCCGTTAACTATACTTGAAATAAGTATAGGTTTTAAATTGCCAAGTCATTTTGTAACGTTTATGATTAACCATTGTTTTCTTCTTTGTACTTTCACCTTTAACAGCTTCGAAAATTTGTCTTATTCTTTTGAAACTATAAAGTATAACACTAAACTATAATTTACTTAAAAATAAACTTCAAGTAAAATAAATCCTAGTAATAATTATTTTGAAAATATTGAAATTTCTTAAAATAAATAGAGGATTCTTTTATTATTAATTTAAAATTGGGATCAATGCACTAGCCATTCTTACTTTCTACGGCTCGTGCACTCTAATTCATTAACATAAATTGCGATTCCCCGATTTAAAAGTGATTATAATTCAATCACGAGATGAAGTCACATAGGAAAGTGTTTTAAGTGAGAAATCGAGTGCAAGCTGTGAATCATCAGCGGTACACATAACTGAAATTTCCTTTGTTACTAAACTCTTCTTCGCATGACTATAGTAACTGTATCTCGTCATTACCGACACCACACATTTTAGAAGCTAAAACAGTAAAAAGATTTTGAACTCAAAAGCCAAAAGTGAATGGACTCCGGGACTACAGTACAACGTTTAAAAATAATTCCCGAAAAAAGCCACTGCTCAACGCCAGTCACTCAACCGAGCCCCAAGCCCCGTTACCCAAAAACCGAAATAACCCGATGAGAACCAAAAAAAAAAAAGCCTCGCACTCACCGATTGTCTTGATCATCTCCAGGTCGTCGATCTCGTACCTCTGGAGGTCCTCCTGGGAGGACTCCTCGTCGGAGGTCGTCTCGCTGGACATTTCGGTCCCTGCACTCCGTACGCTCCGACGCCGCTGCACGTGGACGTCGACTCGAGCTTGGCTGGTTCAACGCTCGGCGGTATTCTTAGAGAGAGAGCGAATATAGCCTCTCTGCCCGTCCGCCGACGCACGTGAGTCGCTGGGACTTTCGTCACACTCACTCCCTCCCTCTCTCTCTCTTAATGGACTGCTCTTTTTCTCGCGATCCGCTCTCTGGAAAATGAGTTTCTCCATCGTTAAAGTGAAAAGCGAGGCTGCTGCTTTCGCGGGGCCGAACCCCGCGCTTGTTTACGGGGTTAACGAGCGCGAAGCTTCGATTAGTCTTGGGAGACACGCGGTGTGTCGAGGCGACACTTCCGACGAGGATGAAATTCGGAGGCGAAAATAAACGATGATTCGTAGAAAATTAATGGCTCCGCAGGGACATTTTGCATAACGGTCGGCGTAAATGCCGGCGGTAAAAAGTCAATATATTGGATAAATATGCAAACTTTCATAATACGGCCTCACTCTATTTTGACTCGACTGTCACTTATGTCATAGCCATTGATTTCGTGGACGCGAACGAAAACATTGCCCGAGTATTCTCAATGATAATGCTGTTGGGAATTTAAAAGTTAGCGCTTCAACAAATCTTGGGTTTCATTGATTTTCGTTAAAAGACGATCTTGACTTAAATAAATTTTTGCGAACTTTGCTTAGAAAGATAAATGAAGGCTTTTGGTATACTTAAAATATGAAAGTAGCACGGGTAAATCAAGACAAGTAAGTTAAGGACGGAAAGTAAAGTAAAAAAAAGGCCGGTCTCCAAAATAGTTATCTGTGTCACTAAAATTTAAACTTCTTTTCGAAAGTAAAATATACACAGAGCTTGAAACAAAATTGCTCTTTCCAAATAATAAATATTATTTTATTTAACTTTCCTTCTCATACGGATATAAAGCAGCTGACGAAATTTATAATAATCATTACGGACTTGAGTTTTGTCAACAACAACAAGCAATTAGCAAACTTTCACTATTTATTAATTTTGCAGTTAAAAAGCTATTCGTTTCATTTCACCTGCAACTCAATTGCTTTTATTGTCTAAGAATACCTAGACTGTAAGAGTTAGACTATAAAAGTTAAACATTGTTTTTTCCTTAAATTGTTGTTCAACAAAGCAGGAACGATTCAGAACCACGTAACAAAACGAAAAAACTGTAAACTTCCATGGCTGTCACTTACATAAGGATAAAACAATGGACAAAGTGCAGCAACATATGTCTTATAATTTACAATCAGATATCGATCCCACGGTTTTAATTTGTTTCTGCGTACTACGAACTAACTTTAAGCAATCGTTCGCTAATGCACGTGCCAATTAAAAACTAATTTTGGAAATATAACAAGGAGCCAGTATATTGGTAAGCTCGGCTTAGTCGGTAATAAACAGACCTTCCTAAGTCCGCGCTAAATGTGACAGGAGTAAGAAGTGACCTACTAATAAAAAAAGACTGGAATCAATCAATTTCACCAACCGAGACGCGGGAGATCGCACGCGGATTAAAGAGAAAGCTATTTTTCTACAGTCACAACCAATTGTCCCACTGGCCTGTTCCAATAAAGAAAGCAGACCGTAAGCCCTTTCGTGCGCGTAATTAACGACGTATCGAGCTACTACCAGCTCGATGGCACGTATACATTTCGGCCGGTTATCATTTTCTTTTTAAATGACGAAGTGGTGTAAGATACAGTGTTGGCCGCGTCTATTAGTCAAAACGAACAGTGTAGAGTTTCAAAGACAACAACATAAAGCACTTTCGGACACCTCTTCATAAATCAAGCGCTGAAAATCAAAGTTCGGTGCATAAATTCTCGATTGCACAACGTAATGGGCAGCTTATGATCGGCGCATATGTAAACAGCTTTCCCGATATACAAGAAATCCCAGAATTTACCTTTCCCCCGTCTGGCTGGTAAAGCAAAAGCTCCGTCCGTCCGTCCAGCGGGAGCGAAAGCTCCTCCTCCGGGCACTGAGAAATCACGGATTATCACAGTCAGGTCACAGGGAACTTTTGGATCACAGGGAAATTTCGGAGCAGCGATCCGCGAGCTCTTCCAACTCCTTCCGCGATTCACGCGGCGAGCATCACGGAACTGAACCGCTGGTCGTCGCGAGATCTCAAAAGGCTCTCTCCGTCCTTCTCCTACCCTCTCCACTCGGCTCTCGTGCCTTCTCTCTCTCTCTCTCTCGCTCTCTCTCTCTCTCTCTCTCTCTCTCTCTTTCACTCTCGCGCTCTCTCAACGCGACTTTTCTCCTCTCCGCCGCGGCGACGACGCGGTTTCTCTTTCTGCATCCGCGTGTGTCTGCAGGCGTAGGTGTGGGTAAGCGCCGCTGACAGCGGCGGCCGGGTTTTTCGCCGCGGGAATCGCACGAGGACAGAGTCTGACCGAGCTGAATTACATGCCCCTCCGACGAATTAACCCTGCGGCGTGTGTGCGTGCGTTTAAATTATGCAAGTGTTATGATTTCGTTTATGCTTGCTTTGTGCGTGCCTTCGAGGAGAATGAGATGCGCACTTGAAAAGACTAGTTTTCAACGAAAATAAATTGGATCTGCTGTTTTAGTAAATATACATTTCGGCGATTCGAAACTGTTTCAACATCAACAGAAGCACCAAAGAATACAGAGGTCACTGTACAATACCTCGTCTTGTTTTCATATTTTTGACCTTTAGGAAAAGCAGGATTTCAGTTTTTAAATAATTTAATATTTTCTTGGCAAAAAAAAATCTTTTTTTATACAATTTTGAATACGAGTAGATACATGTCGAGTACGGTAAGACGCAGCGTAAAGCACATCACACTTACTGATATACGTACACTATTGTCAACGATAGTGATGAAATAATAAAATAAATTCACAATAACTAGTGAATTTTAACACTATTTTAGCGAAGTCCTCTTTTTTGTATTCCTGCAATACTTTAGCGTTTTTAGAATTTTGATTTGCAATTTCATGACGATACATAATTATTTTCAGCTATTTTTAACCGCTTATCCTCGTTGACAGATTTTCAGAAATGATAATTACCTTCTTTTTTATTAAAGTTATGCAACAATTGTAAACCACTCCTTAAATTGAGCGAAAAATTGAAGTCTAAATTCGGAGAACTAATTTTGTTACGTCAACAATTCTGTTTGATGAAAAAAAAGAACTGCGTTTCTTTGAAAAGCAACCTTGAACCCTCAAAGGGACTGCAGAGCAACGTAATGCGCAATATTAAAAGCTTTACTAACTAGAACGCAAAAATACTTCCGCTTACGTCTTTGGGAAAGAAAGCTTGTCCTTTCATCTTCTACTTAATAAATGGGGGAGCGCTAAAGATAAATGTGCTTTTATCAAAATTGTACGAATTTTATCATAAATCCTTAAGTTAGAGAAATATAAATCATCGGATTACAATTAAACGATACTATGTTACAATTGACAAGTTATAAAATAAAAACATTATCACGTTTTTAATACGATAAATTACTGAGATAGTTTGAAAATCTGCATCTATAATTTATAAAACTTCTAAACTTTTAATAAAGAAAAAACTTTGTTCAGCCCCAATGTAGGTTTATCGAATTAGCTAAATAGTTAGCTTACAGAAGCAGCTTCGGCAAAGACATGAATGATTCTACAACTAATTATTATTAGATTAGATACACGTAAATACATACGGCGAGTATTCAAAGTATTCGTCGCGAGTGTTACAATGTTTATTTTTAAGAGTAAACAACATCTCATGCTCTACAATTATCTCTCTTTGCTAAAACTGTGATGTCATGTAACTGCTAGTGCAACACGTTAAATGCTCAAAACTATTATCATAAAAGTAAAAGTATCGAGTAATAATAGAGTACATCTTCAGATTAACAGTATTTAAACATTCAAATAAGCGTTTAAACTTCCAAAAGACAGATTATGCACTAAATAATAAACGCAAAACTTATTTTAGATTGCTTGAGAAACTAAAACTGAACGTTCCTAAGCAGTTTGAACACCCAAACAATTTTCATTTATCACGCGCTTTAACTTTCAACTTTCAGGACATCAGAAATATGTTGCGGTTTCCGAATTGGCCGGAATACCGTCCACCACCGTCCAAGACAAATGAATTGTTGTGAAAAGCTGACTTCCGTTTATTTGCCTAAGCTCGAGACGAGAACTAAAAAAAAAAACCTTACGCAATCCCCAATATTTTTCCACCTTTTTGTCACCATCCTCCCCCGTCGTCGCCGCGATCCATCAAAGCATCAAACCCAATCTCCGAATCATCTGTCTCAAAGACCACCAACGCAGCGATCCAACTCCCGGCAGTCAATTCCCCATGAAGAAAGCAGCCTCGACGACAGGCTCCGTTGCACACGACCTAATCTTAGTCGACTTACGTCCGTCGGGCGGTTTTAGTCAGCGCTTTAAATTTGTAATAAAGGACCCCGCGGAGGAGAGAGAGAGACGTCGCGCGGGAGCACAACGTCTAAATTGTTTATCGACGTCGCGGCTGGCTCAAAAGTTTTATATAAAGTGAGCGCCCGCGCGTATCCTAAGCTCGGCCGAGCCAGTGTTTCCGTGAGTTTCGGCTTATTTTCGCACTCGTTGGCCGGCCTCCAAATGCATGCATCCGAAGCTGCTGCTGCTGCTGCCCGCGCGCGAACGTCAGCGGAGGAGGATTCGGAGCTTCGCATAGAGGCTGAGCCCCGAGTGCGCCGTGAGTTATTGCTTTACTCGTATTTACGTACGAGGGCCTCGCGGGGGCCACTTTCACGATTTTTTGGGGACTTTGGAAACTCGCACGGAGATTGTCTTTGGTCGATTGGATTTTTTTAACGGTTAATGTTATAGCGTTTGATGGACGCAATTTTTTCTCACCGTGTGCTCGAGATTATTTTCAAGTGGAAATAAAGAGTGCGCAATTCTGCGTACTTATCGGTACAAGACGTTTTAATCCGAGCTCGAGTAAGATTAAACGGGAAAACCGGGAATTAATGAAAAAAAAACGTCGGACAAAAGATCAAAAGCAATCTAAATTTATTCTTGCGCTGAATTTAATGTTCTTTTAGTACTACTGATTTATTGTTTAAATATCCGCGGTTGATGTAATAGTTCTGAAGAAGAAATTTAAGCCAACTTTTTAGTGGATCGTTGAATCTTATTTCGCCCTTACTTTTATTTATTAGATGAAATGTTTTTGCGATCGAGGTGAAAAATCCTTTAAAATTTAATTGGAAATAATAAAAAGGAAGATTTTACATTATTTACAATATTTCAAAGATTTTATTTCGCGCTTTTGACAGTGAAAATAGAAATTAATTTTTTTTTTTAAATCTTTTGAGGGTATTAATGTTTCTTTGTTGAAGCTCAACTGTTCCGTTGCTATTAATGTATATTATGTTTTTAAGTGTTTTCTTTGTCGATTGTAAAAAGCACAAACATAATTATGAACTGTGAGTAGACTAATGTGTGTACTTTACCATAATTGTATTTTTTCAATTAGTTTATTTCACGAAAATTAGAAATAGACATTATAAATCTTCCGGAATGCAATGATTGATTGAAAGTCTGTATGTCGTTTCATATAATTTTTCAATGTTTAATATCATCGTAATGTTTATAACTTTAAAACATTTTTTGTAAAGTTTACAATTTCCTTTTAGAAAATTATAATACGATTAATGTAAACACCAGCAAAATATGAATCTTTACAGACCACATAAAACTTATTAAATTCGAAAATCAATCATGAAATTAGGTTTTAAAAATGCATGAAATCTAAATAAACAGTTAAAGTTTGTTTAAAAGAGTCTAAGAACACGCACTCTGGTATAAATTTCATAATAAAAACTATCGAATTCATTTAATTCTATAAATTAGTTAGTTAGTTTAACCGCTTATTTCGAAAGTTTTTAACCAATTCAAAAATGTCTTATATATGTATGTATTTATTCATTTCAGCTTTACATGGCCCAGAAAAAAATGTCATATATATGAAATTGATCATAGAACGAACGTTTCTACAAGAATGATTCCAATGAAGTTCGACTAAACTGTTCATACAAAAAATTATGTCATATAAGCACACAATAAAGTTGAAATTTATAGATTTCAAAATTTTATATCGAGATCAATTAAAAATATCAACTTTATTTTTATTTTTGGTTTCTTATAACTGTTTAAAATTTGCCTTAGGCGTATAGTTTAAGATGTAGTCATCGATCATCTCACACTATTGGTAGAGATTAAGTTTGTATTCAAAGTCTTCAAGCGCCTGCGTCATGAAAACTTTAATTCATACATATTAAATGGTGTAATATATAAAAATGTTTAAATACCTTATGCAAATTGGCCAAGTGGATATTTAGTTTTAAAATGCATTTATAAAATGTGTCATGAATCACTCACGCAATTATTTTTCTACTCATAAAGCTGTTACGCGATGAAAATAATTAAAACTAAATAAAATGAATTTAAAAATAAATTTAGCTTTCGAATAAAAATGCTCCACAGTACGACTGTAAAACCTTAAATGAATGTGAAGATTTTGTGACGTATGTACTTTAATGGTTGCTTCTTTTACGCTGCCTTTCTTGTCTCGTATCTTTTCTTTTTAAACTGGTCTTGACGCTCGCAATGTCCCGTTACTCGTTTTTTCGGTAATATATGATGCCATTATACAGCTTTCTTTTCTTTAAAATTATACTCTACTTTTTACATTGTTCTATCAAAGGTTAAAAGCACGCTTCGAAATTTATATTCTGACGAAATTTTATGTACAAATAAGGAAATGAAATAACAGAATGTACAAAGTAGCATAAAAGTAGATTTTAAATGAAATTACGCAAAAACGGTGTATAAAAGTGAAGATTTTTCCTACTATATTTTATAAAATGAAATGAAAACTAATAAAGCTGCAAATGAATAGTCGAAAAATTATATTAAAAACAAATAAACTGCAAGGAAGTAAATTTATATTAAGTAAATAAGTAAAGTCACTTAACGGTAAAACATTTTTACGTTCTATTTTAAGCCTCTTTCCTAATTCAATGTCAAACAAAAACCCGCCTTTTTTATCCTCCCGAGTACCGAAACATTTCCTCCAGCAAAAAAACCCTTAAGTAACCAGCCTTGAAGCTGCAATAAATCGCCCTGCCGCAATTTTTGCCAATCTCAACCTATCCAACTCATTACTGCGGCCTTTCCTCATTTGCAAGCGGCGTATCTCTCTCTCTCTCTCTCTCTCTCTCTCTCTCCCAGCCCCATTACATCATATTTGTAGAACATGATTCGGCCGTGCTTCTCGCTACCGAGGCTCTATCGAGGCGCGATCGGCTAAAGGGTCGCGATTCGCGGCGTCGATTGTCCCTCGTTACGTTGCTCGCGCAATTCCGAGGCGTTGCTGCCTGCTGCCGCTGCCGCCGCTGCTGCTGCTTGGCACGCCGCTATCGGCGAACCGTGTGAACGTCGCCGCGGCGGCGGCTCACGCGCCGCCCCGGAAATTGCGGAAAAATGCGAGGAAGGTCGAAGCTGCCTGATAAGAGCGCCGCGCCGGGAATAATTAAAGCGAGTCGGAACCGATTGTCGGAGAGGAATATTAGCGCAGGAGTGGATTGGAATATTGAGGAGGGGATTTTGAGGGGATCGAGGAGCGATTTGATAATTGTGGAATATTTTATTTAATTCCTTGATTCGGAATTTATTACTGATTTTATTCCATGCTACTTTATTGAAAGTGACTTGTGATCGTATATCAAGTGAATCATAATTTTAAAATCAAAATTAATGTGAATGCTTTCTCTTATACTTTATAATAATATAAATTGTAAGATAAAAATAAAAATTAAACGTCTTAATATATACCTGACCAGAGCAAAGTCTTCAAATCCTTTTCAGTAGACTGTCTAGATTAAAATTAAACCCTCAAATCGAAATCGCATCCTATTACTTCTGCATTCAACGTAATGATATTTTAATCATCTCAATTTTCCGCGAGATGATTTTGCGCAATGCATCAGCAGACTATGGTTATATAGTTGAAGCGTCATGAGTTCGCTCTCACCGGGCACATGCCGGCCAAAATAAACAGGAAAAGTAAGTTCTAGAATTTATCATCTACTATTTCGAAAAAGTAACCTATTCTGCGAAAAAAAGTATCGTGTGAAGTAAAATTTTATGCTTACAAGTTTTATAAATGTAACGGAAAATTAAAAGTTAAATTGGATGTTTTCGGAATTCTCAAATTTGACATAGTTAAGGAAAAAGTTTAATTTCAAACAAATTAAGCTGGAACAAGTTTCTTAAAACTTAAGAATTTATTATGTTTTCTAAAACACTTTTTTCGGAACATGTGAAAAATTCTCTAATATCTTTTTACAAAAGTGTAGTGGTGGGTTGAAAAACTTTTTACCTTTAATTTACAACAAATATTTCTTGACTATTATATCAAAATAAGTCAATTCTAATCGTATTCAAGTTTCTATAAAACACTTTCTCCCACTTATTTACCAACCACATAAATCTCTATTAATTACAATCGAAGATTAACAATAACTATGATCACGAAACGCTGTACTTTCTCCCGTAACCGCAAAACAAAACAACATTCCTAAACCCTGAAATGAAAACCCATCAAAGAGCTCCTCAGCTCGAATCCACAAATTTCCCTCCTTTAAGCGCCGAACACCAGTAAACGCTCCCTAAATGCTTCCTCGCAAAGAATTCCAAGACGGAGGCACCTCGGCCGCCTCATTCCCTCCGGAGGAGGTCTTTCCGTTTCGGTCAGCTCCGTGCTCAGGCCGCGGTGTGTCGCGCCTCAAGTAATTACCCCTCTGGCTGTCCGACATACCCGGAGCGTAGTTTGCCGCGGCTAACCATTCCTCGACACTTTTTTTTCCTCCCTTCCCCCCCTGTCATTCGGGGCATTCGGGGAGAGCTCGCGCGCGCGCGCTCACGAAGTGCTTAGGAATTCACGCTTTGCTCGCCGAGGCAATGCCCGATCCACTTACACGTTTAACGAGAACAAGGTACCGAGAGAGCGTTCCCCCCCCCTCTCTCTCTCTCTCTCTCGCGGGCCAATGCCTTCTCTTTCTCTTTCTCTTATGGGAGCCCGTTAGGAGTAACTTTTCATGCCGATGATGTCGGCGATATTCTAATGCGCTCTATTGATTTGTACCCCGAGAGAGAGAGAGAGAGGCCTGCGATATTGGGTAATGACGTTCGGTAATGACGATTAGGGATTGCGGCGGGAGGCTGCCGCGGGAGGAGAGGAGAAAGGTAAGAGAGGAGCTTTTCGTGCAGCCATCGGATCTAATGATGCTTTTCAATTTGGTTCGTTACCGGGGACTTTCTTTGTCTGGAGAGCTGCGGGGACAACAAATGGGAAGGGAACTGCTGATTTGTTTCGCGTCATGCTGATGCGAGAGTATACGAGTTGATCTAGGAATTTATGTGCAGCTGGTACGTTATTGTTCGTTTAATTGTACCAGGATGTTTGTGAATGCTGGTGTAAAGAACGGGTTGTATTTGTATGCACCGTTCTATAATTTGGATTGCTTAATTTCATCGTTTCAAAAGTAAATCTTTTTTGGGATATACCGGCTGGAAATAGCAAAAGAGCTTTCATCGATTGTGACTTAAGTAAATCGAGTAATAAAAATAGTTTTCAATAAACATAAACACCGTTTATCTAAAAATATTAAAAATTTAAATTGAAGATTTTAAAAAAATTCTAAAAAATTATTTTTAATAGAAATTCATTTACTATATGTATAAATTCATATACTATATAAATCAAACTGAACTAACATCATTTTAAGGAGTCTATTTTGGAACACAAGCATTTTTGCATGATAAAATTCTATCCAAATAACGAAGCAAATGTTTTAGCAAGCTGACAAAACCAATTTAAACAAAGCCAAGTTTTTAATGTTCTTACACGCACGCTCTATGAAAATTAAGTGACGACTCGAATCAAAAGCATTGTAAAAGACTAGAATGTGGAATCAAGAAAGAGACGTATAATCGTTCTTGCAATTCATTATTTAAAGCTAAATAATAATTTGTATTCCTCTCCTTTTAATTTACGAGAACTAAACCCTAATTTAACAGCACAATCTCTCAAATGAGAACGGCACTTGTATCGTAATAGTTTTATTACCTCTGCGAAGCTGCACAAGTCACCGGGATGATTATGAATTTTATTACCCGATGAGTTCTCACGCATGTCTCGAACGAGGCAATTGCCAAGTCGAAGCCGTGAAAAAAAGCAAACGAAAATCCTCACTGCCCCGCGTGCGCGTGCACTTGGCAAACGTTCGATTTCGTATAACGGGACTAGGAAACAAAACTTGGCAGGTGATTAAAACAACCCGCAGCGTACGTCACTTTTATCTACCTTCAATTACATGCGTACTTATGCGCTGTTCCTTTTTTTTTTTCTAACTTATCGTGTATCGTGTTCACGAAATGTTTTTCTTTTTTGTTTTTTTTTAAGCCAAGCTTATTTCTGAAAGGCGTTTTTTTTTATTGTACGACGTAGTACCTATTGGTCGTTTAGATAGAATATGCGCGGTGTATTAGTTTTAATCTTGGAACTTAATGGAAGTAAGTTAGTTATTCTTGGAACAATAAAGTTTTATTATCTTGTAGCTGCGGTATAATTATACTTTTTTTCTTACGCAAAGTAATTGCGACACGATTCGAGCGATATGAAAAAAATTTGCAATTTTCATTTTATTAAAATGAAATTTTTTGTTTATTGAGAATTACATAAAACATCGCATAAACTTGAAATTCGGTCACAGCGTTTCCCCTTTATTGCAATATTGCTTCGTGTAATTGGAATTTCTGAATATCATAAACCAGTTTGCGCAAAATATTTCCAAATAAATTATTTTGAAATACCAATCTAATTTTGTCCTGCATTGATTGAATAGCTTATTTTGACACTTCTAACTTACGACAAGAATGTCCTACTCGTTTAAAAAGGAATATAATTGTGAAAAATCTACTTGCAATTCCTTAAAGAAACTGTTAATTTGCCTTTAGAAACACATTTTAAATTTATGACAAATAAATAATACGTTTAATAAATATAAAGCAGGAAGGACAGGCACAATTTCACTATCCCTCATTTAAGTCGCTCAACAAAGATTTCAAATACCGTAGAAACGTCGCGAACAAAAATAATCCCCAGAAAAATAGCTACATTCATAAATGACAAACGGTTCCTGCATCCAACCAGATAATTAAACATAATTTGTAAAGATTATCCGGCACCTCCACTCATCCGCACCAAACCGATCCCAAACAAACAAAATTCCTCGCTAATAATCCCCCAAACTCCCGCGCAAACAAACAAATAAACTCATAACTCGCTCGCAATCAGTTCTCTCCTTCCCGAACGCGAACGATTCGTGCACTTCGAAGGGGGGGAGAAGTATACGCCGCCGAGGTGGAAAAAAATGCGGGTAAGCCCGTGTCGCCGCCGATAGGTACACGCAGGATACGCGTAACTTATTGTCGCGGTCGGTACACAGGCCGCTCGTATAACCCGTTGCAACATCTGATAAGACTCAATATTCAAATCAATTTAACGGTACGCGCCCGGGACTCGGTTTTGCTCTGCCGAGTGGCGAGTGAGTACGAGCAGGAACGCGTGTTCGCCTTATGACAAATGGCAGAATAATGCTCAGGGACGTGATATACCGGCGCGGCGAAGGCCGAAGCCGTGCTGCTTTCGCCGCGAGCTGGATTAGAATTTTCGTGGAGTAGAGCAGAGCGGAATGATGGATGGAGGAGGAGAAGGCGGCTTTCTGCTCGGATCTGGAGAAATCGTACGTCAGTTTCGAAAATTTGAAAGAGTGACGGATCGCCGCTGGGTAATGGGTTTAAGTGCTCGTATGACTTTAGGATGGATTCGACTTTTTTGGAACGATATTGTATTGTGAAACTTTTACTTTAACGTTTATAATGTTTTAATGAAATAGATAAATTGTTTTCGAAAAGATTTGGTGCCTTTGTATCGAACAAAATTTTAAGTAATAATTATAGCCTCACTTAAAGACTTAAAATTTAATTTAAATTTACGGAGATAATTTTAGTAAAAGTGTAAAAATTGTGATTATTATAATATAATAATTAGTACACTTACAATTTTGTAATTATAATTACAACACAATATTGTTCTTTAAAAAATGAAAATAATTACTTCTTGTTGAAAGTTTTTGTCAATTATATAATAATCAAATATTATTACAGCGAAGTAATGAAAATTTACATTAAAATTTTTAACTCAATAAAAAATAATTAAACATGGCTTTATTAATTGGAAAGGGACGTTAAACAACGCTAAAACAATAAAATTAAACTTTCATTATAAAATAAAAATAACAGTTGCCAGCTTTCTCAGTAAAATAAGTAGTATAACAAAATTTGTCGAAATATATAGTAAGTTTCGTCTTTCATCTACAAGCTTCAACTTTCAATATTTTTAATAAAAGCTTGAATTCTAATAGTTATTTTTAGCATGATTATTATATACCTCAACTCGGAAAGATCGGTTAACAATAACGCAAAGTCTACGCGGCCTTAAATCTTACTAAACTTTTTCAAAATAATTAAAATTCAATCCATTTCTAAATAAATCTAATTAGCCGTATAAATAAAAAGCCCCGAGTCAGCTTATTCCAGCAACACCTCCTCACAAAGCATTCCTGCTCGTCGGCGATCGTTCTCGTAAAGCCGCGTTCCCGCCGATCCACAAAGGGTTCACGTGCGTTATACGTGCTTATAAAATCGCGTGAGCCGACGTTCCCATAGGCCGGAGGAGGTTCCCGTCCCGGCTTTCCGCGGAGTCCCACGGCATACCATCGCCGACGGGAAACCGGAAACGGCGCCCCCTCCCCGCCCGAAAAAAAACTCGGAGCTTTTCGCACCTGCCGCTGGGAACCTGATGCTTTTCCGAGGGTTGGAATTTTCGCGCGATTTTCCCTCCGAACTTCGTACGAATGAGCTGGAATATTTGACGAGAAGGAGTTTTCTGGTTGTGTAGACTTTGATGCAGTGGTGAAGCTTGTGGATGAAGTCTTTGTTTGAGGTTTGAAGGAAAATGCAGTGACTGCTTAAGTGATGCATGTTTGTAAGTACAATGGTCATGTTAATTTTGATATTTTTAAAGCAAGAAAAACCTTTGCGTACTAGTTTATGTTTGTATAAAATTTTAGATAAAAAGCTTTGTAACTGCTGCAAATAACTGAAAGGATAATTGCATGCAACGAAACTGTATTTTCAATGTCTTACTTTATTTTTCAGATTTTTTTATCAATGCAAAACTAATTGTGAAACCTTGTAAAACAATCAATTGTAGAAAGGATAATAAATTTTTCAATGACAGAGTTAATTACTACAATGAATAATGCTGTGTGAAAACGTCAATATAGACAAACCATTAAAATCATTATGAAACAAACACTATTTTGATAAAGCCGTTAGTGAGAATAAACTTGGAGGATAAACATTTTCTTATTTCAAATAATTGCGTATGCTAAATGGCTTTAAATACACTACTTTTATCATTTTTACCTTTCAACTGCCATTAAATCTCTACTTGAAGTATACAATAAAATGAAAAAAAACTCACGATTTTGCGCAGAATAATTCGTGAAACATTGTTCGCACAATTGAGGAAATCCACTTGGAACAGGAATTAGCCCTCGCGATAATCTCGCAAGTCGAGCAAAACCTGTCGAACGAAACCTTACATCACCGTCATTACCCGCTAATGAAACCCTTTTCCCCGAAGCGAGGCACCCAACCCCGCGCAACCGGTGAAAAAAAAAAAAACTCTCACAATTTGCGTTCGCGAACAGGTTAGCCCAGGTGACGCCTCTGCATAATGAAATTCATCATTTAAAAAAACGAGTAGCAAATGCCGGAGATCGGCGAAGTCGTCGGCGCAGGACTGACGGACTGCCCGTCCAGAGGAGGGGGAGAAACCGGAAGTGCCGCTTTCTGCCCTGCTGCTCGCGAACAATGAGATCGCGTCGGTGTGCGAGTTCAAACGCAAGAGAGACTGTACTTAGCCGTGTACCTCGAGTCGTAGCAGCGCTTTTTTCAACCTCCCTCTCTCTCTCTCTCTCGGTTTCATTCTTCTTTTTTCAATCCGACATTAACCTTGAGGTTGAACGTCGATTCCGTGCCTCGCAGGTGTTTTCTGCGTTGTGTGTACGGCGTAATTTATTGCGTCGGAAAATTATAGAATGATATTTTTCACCGGAGTCCTCTCTCTCCCTCTTTCTCTCGAATCTAGATAAGCTCTGCCCCGGCCGGCGTCTGCGCTTGTAGCCGGCTGTTTTATTAGAGAAATAATCTCGGAGGGACGTTGCGCCGGGGCTCCGTGGTGTTCCGAGAGCTTTTTATGCTATATACGCGCCGCGGCCCGAGAGCTATATAGAGATATATATTTTTCCGAGTCGAAATGATTGGCTAGCGTTCTCTGTGCGCGCGGATAATTCAGCGGTTACGTTCGGCCGATTTGCTGATTTAAGTGCGTGCCGCTCGACTTTTTTCTTTTTTCTCTTCCTCGAAATATGCGATGCTCGTTTCGAGCTTTTATCTTGGGATCTTTGGCGTTTAAGCTCGAAAATTCAAGCGTTAGAACGATCATTTTAGAAGTTATCGTCGTGGTGTATTCCGTTAATTTATTCGAATAAGCAACGATCTTATCGAAAAAGAGAAGCGTGATTTATCTAAATTTAAACGTGTTTCTATACTGTACGTAACATGCATGATTTTAATCGCATAGTTCTAAATTTAGAAAACGACTTCAGGAAGTAGAGGAATTATACAATCGGGGAATACTACATTTCCAGAATGATAAAAATTTATGTCTATTACTTTACCGGCTTATAAAGTATGGGAGTATTTTTAAATTATTTAAATCCACGTCAATGGAATATTTTCGCGTACGTTTTGTTTCGAAAGAACCCACGATCATCCGGTTACTCAATCTGCCGCGCTGCTTCTCGTAAATATTTAAATACCATATCGTTCCCAATAAACATTGCAGAACTAAGCTCGGCCGAACCAAAAAAGGTGCAACCATAAAAAGCGAGAAAACTCGTAGCGACAAAACGCGCAATCGCGAGTATGACTCAGGTATCAAATCGCGACCTTGCCGAACTCCGCCTCTGAGAGCCCGGAATCTCGCGTGAATGAAACTCGAACTTGGCTCGTAAATTTCTAAACAGCGCCACGAAATAATTCTAAGGCGTCTGCTCTCGCGAGCAGCAGGAGGATGGCAACAGGTGAGTGACGCAACTGGTAATCAATTGTCTCTGTGGGCATTACGTACACGTGCAGCGCAGCTTGCGCGCCGCCTCGGCTTCGACGAATCGACGATCGATCAAAGCCGCGACGCTGCAGCTTTATTTCTCTCGTTTTATTTGCGATCGCGCATTTATTGCTCGCTCTACTTGATAAGGTCGACGATTCGCTCGAGCTTAGGTTGCGCGCTCTGCGAGAACTTTTGGAAATGCTGCGCAGCGCGATAGATTTTTGAAAATGTTTTGGCCTGAAATTTTTTACGGTACTGTAAGTTGAAAGAGGCGTACTTTCGAAAGCGGTTTAATGCTTGCAAGTAATTAGTTGTAAAAGTAATAGCAAGTTATAACGATTTTAATCAATGCACTGGCAAAATTTTAGCCGTTGCTGTTGAGTGAGAATTTTTAATGAAAGCTTTATAAGTTAATCAATGCTCGAAAATCAGCATTTAAATAGCTGTTCTATTGAAACTTAATTACATTTCAATACAATAGAATTTTCAGGGGAGCGTGAACTTGTAAAGCCAAATTTGATTCTCTATGTAGATATACAGTTACATTACTGAATCTTAATTAGAAATTAGGGTGATTCATTGTTTGAAATAATTAGTAGAATCAGTCACAAAAATAAATGTCTCAATTTCTATCAATAAATACTCGAGCAATACAAATTACCGTAGCAACTAAAAAACTTAATGTTTAATTCACAATTCTATTCAGAAATAATTTTCAACCGCTTCCATTTCCCCCGACTCTCCCAGCGCGGCAGCTCGATCGTTACAAAAAAGAAAAAAATGTAAAATTCTAAATCCCCCACATTAATAATACCCAGCAGCGGCACTCGCTCGTTAACTCCATCAGCCGTAACGAGCTACTCGCATTCCTATCGCAACTGCATCCATCGAAATTTTCCAGCTTGTCACGCTCTCTCTCTCTCTCTCTCTCTCTCTCTCCCGTCCCCCGTTTGTTAATCTTCGCCGCGCGCGCGCGCAGTCGACGCGGTCGCACGCTTATAAAAACCGAGGGGTTGATAGAAACGGCCTGACGTTTTACGGTGCTTCCGGAGCTCTCGCGCGACAGGTGCGATGCGCCGCGGCGCTTTTGCTCCGCGAGCGAAGTCTTTCCCTATACTCGAATCGGTTGCGCGCGAGAGCGCGACTTACCGAAAGAGGCCCCGCGCGCGATATAATTTTACGCCGCCGAGTTTTACTGCACGCGACGCCCTTTTTCAGCCGCCGGCGGCGGCGCGAAACGACCGACGCCACCTGTATCGCCGCGCGGCTCCGAGAGAGATGATTTATCGAGCTCGCCGTGGCTTTTGCGAGCTTTTTTTTTTAGTGGCTCTAGCGCTGATCAATCATTTTTTAAGTCTAGGTACAAGTAGTTTTGTCGGGGAAAAATTTTTCGCGTTGCGAGAGGAAAGTGTACGCGAGGCCCTCGTGGAAAATTCGTTTTTACTTTCTTGGAATTTTTAGCGCGGTGAATTATTTTGAATAAAAAATTTTTTAGAAAGGAAATTTTTTAGAATAAACCTGATGATTATTCGTATTTATTTCTTTGAGAAACCTTTTGCAAATATTCAGTAATTATTAGTTAGGAATTTTGTACATTATTCGCTGAAAGTGAAATCTTCTTAAACAGCCGGTCAGTCTTTACAAATAAGCGACACATTTATACCGGCAAAATATGCAGCGATTCGAAAGAATTCTCTCTGCTTTGATTGATTATTAAACATTATCCGCAAGACGTTTCAATTCGATCGATAATTATCAGCCTATTACAATGAAAATCTTGTTTTAAAATTCAACTTCGATAGACATATCTTTAAACCGACAGCGTAATAATTACGAAACTTTCGAGTGTCAAATGATTGTTAATATCGCACGCGGTATGAAATTACGAGATTCCAAAAGTAACGCAACCCCACGGTTACAAAATAAATCCAAGAAAGTGTACCAGAATTTTTCCCCCCCAACCGACCAAAAGCAAACGCAAAACAAGCTCGATTACAAAGCAATTTCGCAAATAAAAGCCAGCGGAGCTCAGCCTCGAAAGCATTGTGCCCTCCTCGCGCTTACACACACAAACACACACACACACACAGAGCCGCCGATTCTCCTCGGATTTTCGCGAGCGATTTCGCAACGGGGCCCCGCAAACAATTACCGTCTCCAACTCCGCGACCTGACCTCCTCCTCGCGCGCGCTGTGTTTTATCATTTCGCCGCTCGCTCTCCTCGCGCGGCGCACACCTGCATGCGAGCGCGCGATTGCGCTTTGAATTCAAGCAGGCGCTCGGGCTCTTTCCTAGAAACGAGCAACGAGCCGCGCGCGTTCGCCGGCTGGTGAACCGCGCGAGGCGCGAGCGTTGAACCGAGCACCAAGCCAGAGAGAGAGAGAGAGAGAGAGAGAGAGAGAGTTCAGAGCGATTCGGTCATCGGCGACGCCGCGCACCTTCATAAACCCGACGCTCGCTCGCTCGCTCGCTCGCTCTATTCCCCCCTTTCCGAGCTCGGTTTCTCCCGGCGTGTGTTGGTACGTATGTTCGTACGTGTGGAAGGTACGTGCGCAATTGTGGGACTCATCCGTTCGCTCCGAGGTGCCGTTTATTCTGCGTTAGATCTGCTCTTTGTCTGCGTTGTTTATTAGAACTCCGAGCTTATGGGTTACTTAGGGTTGTAAGGGCAGCGATGTACAGTACTGGAGAGTTGCATGGAGATTCTGAAATCGGGAGCGTAATCTTTTTCTTATGTTTCGAGCGATAAATTCTAGATTTCGGTTTGAAAATGTTGGCAAAGATTCGAATTTTGAAAATTTGAAGGTAAAAGTTTTTGAGTCGAAGTATAAGTGAACTAAAAACTGTTTTTACAGGTATTAAGTACTGAAAACTGGAATAAATAGAAAATTTGAAATGTTACAAAACGATATTTGTGAACAGCTGTTGCAAGTAGAATGAGTATGTTACTATTTCCAGATTGATATAAACTACATGTAAATTTAATTCTAAGTTTTTAAATACTGGTTTTCGATTAGTCACTAGAATTTAGCTCTAATTTATTCAGGATAGGACGTTGAACATGAATATTTATAGTTTCATTTAACACGTCGTTACTCATATAATTTTCGTGAAATATATTTGTGCTTTCTTATTTCTCGTATGACAATCTCTTGCAAAATCGTATAAGAAAGCTCCGTATACAGAAGCGAATGTTTAAAAAATGATTGTAAATAACTACTTTTTATAACCTTCATTCACATTTTTATTTCAGAAAATCACTTTCGTGAACTTGATTGAATTTAGAAAAAACAAGTCGAAAGCGCAGAATGAATTTCTTCTTTATAGCTAACTTAATATAGTTACTTACAGTATTCTTTTTTTTTTTAATTTTGATTAAGCTATTAATCAAAAATTATCAGCATCGTACAAAACGCGTTTGCTTTACTATGCAGCCGAAGCAGCTCATATCTCTTCTTCTTCCTGGTCGTTTGCAAGTTTTTTTTAAAGTTCATTCCACTTCGGCGATTCCCCGCGGAGACTTGAATCGTTTTTTTCAACCTAACTTTCTACAGCTTCTTCTCAGTTTTTTCTTCCTCCGCTGCTTTGCGAACTTTTTACGACCGTAGTTTTTATTTGTTTTTTATTGCAGTATGTTCAAGTTGTTTGAAATAATGTGACCAAGACCAGAAGCTGGGAGACGACGTTCCTGAAAATAATGATACTAATGTAGCATACTTTATAACAATACTTATACGTAACATTTTTTAAATGTTTAACATCAACGATAAATAAAGTCTTTTTGATTAAATTATAAATAATGGAATTTCATTTACAATTTGCAAGACTCGTTTCTACTCACCGCTTGAGTACAATGGCAGTGTACCATCATTGTTAGCTGCATCGGCAATTCTACTTCTTAAAACCAACAAGTAGATTAACTAAAATTTTGAATTTGTTATAAACAAACGTTCTTTTCGCCATTAATCGGTACCCTCGCTTAATTCACGCCTCAATAACCGAAGATCTGTAAATCAATATTTTATCAAATTATTGAAAATTACATTTTATATAAATAAACGAGAATCGTGCACAAAGTGCGATATCTACAGCATTGGTGTGCAAGCCGATAAACCTCGTAGCAGACAATGACTGATAAAGGCGTAGCGTGCAATGCCAAGGGTAGGGTTAAGCAAACTACTCTGAATGTGCGCTCGAGCCGCCACCACCACCTGTTGATTCATTTGTATACAAAGACCTCCAGATAGGAATCGCATTCTTATCTAAAGCACTGGCTCGGAGGGGCAGTTTTCTCAGGCAAGCTCGCTCGTTAGCAACTAAAGCCATGCTTATACGCTAGTTTACAGCCCTATTTACAAACACGTACATCTCTCTTTCCCCGCGAAATTATACTCTCTCGCCTTCCTCTCGCGAAAAGCTCGCGATTTCAGCCTTTTCCCACGCTCTCTCTCCCTCCAATAAAAACCCGGCCGAGCACGTAGACGGGAGTATATCTCGAAAGCTCGCCTTTTATCATAATCTCGCGAGAGAGAGAGAGAGAGAGAGAGTGACACGCTCGGAGGGGTATATCTTACGAGCGCATTTAACAATATTCCGCGGTTCGACAATGCGCTTTCATGCCGGCTCTCGGTACGTACACCGCAGCGCGCGGTGAGTAACCGCCGGCTTATCGCGATTATTTGCCTCCGGCTATGCACCGCGCAGGATTTATCGAGACCAGCCACTCTTTCCTCTCTCTCTCTCTCTCTCTCTCTCTCTCTCTCTCTCTCTCTCTCTCTCTCTCTCTCTCTCTCTCTCTCTCTCTCTCTTTCTCTCGTTCTTGCCCCGGTCGCAGTCCCAGTTTCAGTGCGCCAGAAAAACTGACCCCTCGAGCTGTGTTCCTCCCGCTCGTAAAATTCGAGGAGAAAGAGGAGAATGGCATCGGCGTTTTATATGAATTCGGAAAAGTCGTTGGACGCTACGCGGAAAACTGCCTCGGTTTCATTCAGGCGTCGCCTCTATTAGGCGCTCTTTTTGCCGGTTTCGAGGCCTCGATTAAGCTGTGTTTTTAACGATGTCGTGCTTTGTTGCCGGTGTACCGATGATAGTTTCTTCAAGACCCATAACGGAAGTGGTAGGAGATATTGCCTTTTGTCCAGCATTTTAACACCTTCTTCTTGCCGTTCGCTATAGAAATGAAACTCCTCGATCGCGAATAAAAGTTTCGAATCTTGATGGTTGAAGGTTTTGCAGCTGGCCGTTTTACCTGTTGTAACAACGTCTACGATGGTTCGGTTTCGGTGAGTAGCCGGATGCTGTGTATGACACGGGAGTTCCACGGGCCTGTTGCTAAATTCCCCCGTGAATTCTTCCAGTGCCATTGACAGAATCCAAGCTAGATTTTCCTCTTCTTTCAAACCTTCAAATTCTCCTTTCACTTTCGGCGTACTCGAATTTTACATTCGTTCGGCGTTCGTTGCCGCGTCTTAAAATTAAATTCTTAGCCTTAAATGTAATTACAGTATAGTCAAAAAGTCGTCCGAATAAAAGCGAGCCATTCTCAGCGATTAATTAGTAACATTATCTTTACTTAGGAAATACATATATTTTATACAGATTCAAAACAAAAAGTGCGTAATGTCTTTCTCGTCGAATATTTCATTGAAAATAAAGCTTCCCAAGACAGGACGATTGAAGCTTTACTTTACATCTCTCAGATTGTAGGATAAAAGAGCCTTTATAATTTCCAAATTCACCTGCCTTTCATAACACCGCGAGCGTGTCGTACCGCAAACTTTCGGGCAATTATCCCAATTACTTCGTCAAAGGAACTCGTTTTTTTTTTTCTCCTCTCTTAAGCCAACCCGAACGCGAGCATAAGCGGAAATAATTAAAGTAATTGGCTGGAAATTTAGCAATGTTAAGTCGCGCGCCAGCGACGACAATGATAAAAAGGTCGAAAATTTTAAACGCGGCGCGCACGGCTCTCTCGGCGGGTCACACGGATTCAGCCTCGTTACCCGCGGCGCGTTGCCCGCGCGCGACCCTCCGTACGCGCATTCGCACATTCATTAAAGCGACTAATTAAAACTCCCCGCGGATGAAGCGATCTTTCCACTCTTCGGGCGTCTTTTCCCCCCTCGCCTTATCCCCTCGCGCGCATCTCAGATAAAGAGATAAGCCCTTCCCGGTTCCTCCTTCTCAAAACTCACCCTTTAAAAAGGCGTCTTAGAACCGTCCCAGATCCACTGCCCGGATAAAGCGAATGTATATATCCTTGAGCTGACTCCGAGTCCGGGATCTAAAAAAGAATCCCCCGGCTCTCTCTCTCTCCGCACGAAATGAAGAAGTTACCGCGCTTTATAATAAAAAAAAAAAAAAAAAAAAACGAAGGAAAGGAAGCGCCCGGGAAAAAGAAGCAGCAGCGGCACAGCGGCAGCAGCGTAGCGGCGATGATGGACGAAGTGGAAATTTCTCATGGGCAGCCGCGTGTGCAGTACAGACGAGCCAGTCACTGAGGAATGCGCGCCTCTCTCTTTCTCGTCGCGACTGATTGGGGGGTTGAAGGGAGAGAAGACGAGAGAGAGAGAGAGAGAGAGGGAGAGAGGAGAGCCGCCGAGCGAAAGGCGAGAAGAAAAAGAGGAGAAGGAAAAATGATGGGAAAAAGCTGCCGGGAGGGGGGGGGGGAGCTGCGGATAAAAAGAGTATTAGCGCTCCGAGCGCTTCAATGGAGAGGAGAGAGAGAGAGAGAAGCGGATAAATGGTACGCTTGAAGGATTTCTGACTATAACTCTTCCGGTGTTACGTGTTTTGTGCGAAATGTCTCCCGGGATTTTTTATTCCCCGCAACAATGCTTGTATTTCACATCGTGGAGATAATTGCGCGCCGCGAGACGGTACGAGAGAGACGCTTAGAAATTCAATCGATGCGTCGTAAATTAATGAGAAAAGGGCCCCCGCAAAACGAACGAAAATTGCAAATCTTATCGACGCACACGAAATATCGTGTAGTCATATTTCATCGCTCCGCGAGTGCAGCGTCATGCTTTAGTGATTTCCGAGGCTTCGACTCGGGCGTAAATCACGGAAAGATCTCGAAACGTGAGCATCGGAGCTCGCTCTCTCAAAAAATTTGTCCCGAGGAAAGAGATGCGCGCGCGGAACGACAAAAAAAGTTCTTCTTTTCCGCTCTCGCTTCTTCTTCTCTCTCTCTCTCTTCCTCTCTGTTCCAGATCGATGACTCTTCCCGGAAGCGCCGGACTCTCTGTTTCTGCGCGCGGCTACGATTCGTTCTCCACGCCCGGCCTCCCGATTTCCTACATCCTGCCGCGGGCCGCCTCCGCTCTATCACTTTTTCTGTCCTATCGGTAAGCTTTTTTTTTTCCCACGGAACAGTGCCGTTTCCTCGAGATCCTCGAGCTTTCTCTCGGCTGGCCGTTTCGCCATTTTCCGCGGGGTTGAACCTTCGCCTTTTCAATTAGGTTCTTCTACTTTAACCAATTTCTTCATTCCGCGGATTATTAGATACCGAGTTTTGATTATTTACCAAACTTAATGTTCTCTCAGGAAAAACATTGCATCGTCCGCGAAGCTATCAAGGAGCCTAAAATTAAGCTCGTTCCCGCTCCCGAGATTAATAATTCAGAAATAGGTGCAGCGTCGCTAAAAATACGACGAGGGGGATGAAAGAGAGAAAAGGGTCAGAGAGAAGAAGAGAGAGAGAGAGATCAGCCGCGAGAGAAGGACGGAGGCCCCGGCGACGGAGATCGCTGAAAACCTGTTTGCCGGAGTTACGAGGCCGGCCTCAGCTTGGACTTTAAAAGCGCTTCTCCACTTTTCGACCTTCGCGCTCTCGCGCGCGCGAGAGACCCACGCGACTGTTTTACATACATATGTATTCACATGCGAAACACCTACATTAGCCGAGAGAGAGCGCGCGCGCGCGCCGAGGAATTCAAGAGAGCCGAAGAGGCAGCGGGATCGGCTTTTTTTTTTTTTTTGTTGCCGAAGCCACCGCGGTCTCTATTGTCGAATGAAATATGTCTCTCGCGTGCTGCCTCCGCTGGCCTGATGCCTTTTTTTGCTCTCTCTCTCTCTCTCTCTCTCTCGAGTATAACCTGCGGTAAGCGCGGACTGCTTCCACGATGATGATCTAATCCGGCCAAGTGGGATTTTAAACGGAATTCCGATCGGTCATTTCTGGATTAAGCGCTCTCGAGCGTGATGCAAGAGATTCAATTATTACAAAGGAGCGCGGCGATGGAAACAAAACGATTGGCCGCTCGAAAGTGTTTTCGATATGCCGCTGCGGGTAATCCTTCCTTTGCGAGTTAAATTGCCTTGTAGTCGTGTTTAAAGTTGATAAAGAAAAAAAGAAAAAAATTCAATACTGTTATTTCTAGCTGTTACGAAGCTGAAAGCTTGCTTTGATGATGTGTATTTTACGCGAAAGAAGTGTATCCGCGGGAGAAAATTATAGTTATTAAATTAGGCCGCCTTTTTTTTACCTTTTCCTTTTAATTCCTCCCCCTCATTTTCCCCGCGCGGCTTCCCTGTAATTTCGAGCTTTTCGTAAACGAGTTTTACATTTTCGTCCGGGGGAATAAAGGAACACCTCCGCCTTTGTGTTGGCGCTTTTTTTTTTCGAAAGCCCGGGAATATGTAATTTAGCCGCAATTATCCGTAGAAAATCGGGCTCCTAAAACACGGCGATCCATTAAAGGAACAGCGAGCGGTACGTGTACCTAACAAAACGATTTCCAATAAACAAAGTAGCCCTCCGATATCTCACGCCGAGGAAGTATCACTCAAGGCGTCCGCGAGCATTGACTCGATTCTAAAGAGAGGCGAGTCGATTAAGAGTCTTTCTCTCGCTGCAGAAATCGGTACTTCGCTACGGCCTCGCTCCTTGTAATCGATTATTCCGGAATCGAGGGAGCCGAGCAACAGAGAAGGAGAGAGAAAGAGAGAGAGAGAGAGAACTCGCGGCGCGCTCGAATCGCTTAAAGCGTGGGAAGCAAAGAAGCGGCGGCGCGGAGGGAAAAAGCGCGCGGCCGATTTTTCGAATGATCGAAAGAAGAGCGCGGGCAAGAAGGCACAATGAGAAACGGGTCTATTAAAGATAGAGAGGGAGAAATGTGGGGAAAAAGGAGAGGACGGATGGAAAAACGAGCGGTCGGGGAGAAAACAAAGGAACCGTTAGCCCTCCGTGCCTGCCTTCGCAAAGTTATTTAATTTGTTGAACGTGTTTTTAAATGAGGAGAGGTCGGGCTTCTTTTTGTTTGCGCGTCGATTTGTGCGCTCGAGTCCGGCAAATTTCGAATTTGATTTTCAGTGCGGTTGATTAGAGTGTAAAAGATAAAGAGATTTTCAGAGGAACGAATATCTAAGGCTTCGATGAAAATAGCACTATTGTCTTGCATTGAGAATTTTAAGGTATTCCAGGTTACGAAAGTTATCTAATAATAAATCATGGCTATTAGCTCTATTATATTCATTTATATAATGAGGAATTGTTGTGTCAATGATACTGTAATTATAGTTTTGCATATATTGTAGATAATAACAGGCGCAGTACTTTTTTTCTCGACTTATTACTTAATCATATGTGTTTTAGTTCAACTTTGATTTATCACTTTTCTCTTAGTTTCGCTGAAAGTAGATAAATAACTCGTTAATATAAAATTACGCGCTATTTCAGACATGCAGTGAAAATATTGTTAGTTCTTATCTCTTTCTTAACAACCCAAATTCTCTCCTGTACAATTTTAAAATAAAATAGATTGCCCATTTTCTATAGTTAAAATAACTGCTTACGTACAATTCGCATCCGAGAAATTCTTAAACTTCAATCGAGCGCAAATAAACGATAATCACACGGACGAAGTAACAAATGCATTCCTCTCTCTCTCAAATCGAAGAAACTAAAAATCGACAAACGAAGCAGACGCAATTCCGCGCCGAACGTCGTTACGCAGCATCGTCGCTCGTCTATTTTTCAGCCCGCTGTCAATGGGACTGTCGAACGAGCGCAATATCGCTTTGCTTGATTACTCTCGGGCGCGCGACGAAAAAAATGAAGATCGATCAAGGGGGAGGGCACGACCGAGTGACAACGTGAGAAATCGCCGCGGAGCTTCTTTTTTTTCAAATGGCTCGAAGCCGCTGTCGAAGAATTTCAGAGGAGAGCTCTCTGGACGTGACGGCGTGTCGGAGGGACGATTTCACGCACTGACGCAACTCTCGCAATTCTCTCTCTCTCTCCCGAGGCTTTTTCGAACGCGCTGCCGCTGAAAAAAAAAAAGAACCAGATCGGAGAGAAAAAGGAGGAGGAAGATCGTAAGTCATGTACCATTGCTTCTGGAGCGAGCTTTGATGTACGGGAGAGAGAGAGAGAGAGAGGCTGCCACGATTTAATGCGATTGCGCGGTAAAGGCGGACTTTGCGGTGGTGATGATGTTCAATTTGTTGAGAAAACTTGTCGGCGATGATTGAGCTTTTTTGATTTTCAGCAGTAAACGGTTCAGCGTTGAAAAAAGTTATAGTTGTACAAAATTATTTGTTTTTTCGTTTTGTAAGTCTATAACCAAAAAGTTGCTTCGAGATTGAGAGATTAATTTAAGTCGCGGTTGAGTAAATTCAATTACAGTAGGAACCGTTGACCGCGTTAAATTGAGTAAATATTTATTACAGCTGACTAATGGTTAATTGCAAAAACGTTAGAAAAAAAATCAGAGCACTGTCACCTTCGTAATCAGTTCTGATTCATCTGCGGCAATTACGCAACAAGTGCAGGCCGCGCGATAATTATTAAAGCTCTGACTGAATTATCTTTGACTTCGATCTCTCGCAATTACGCATAAAAGCCAGATAATTGCGTGATAATTGGAGCAGTAATAAACAGAAATTAAAAAATCAAAATCATTTCTTATCCGAGAGAACCATGCATTAAAAAAAAAAAAGTTTAATGGAACAAGAAAAAAAAAATGCGTTTCCATAGACCAGGATTTGAAAAGCGCTCGTCTCTCTCCCGTCAGGGGCAAAGTCCCGAGTCGTTGGCCGCGCAATTTCGCGAGCGAGGGAGAAGCCCACGGATAGAGATAGGGAAAACAATAAAATACCGAAGCACAGAAAGAGAGAGAGAGAGGAGAGAGAGAGAGCCTCCCGTACATACACTCCTCTCTCTCGCTTCTCTTTTCACGGAAGATATCCGATAGCGTGGCGAGCGCCGCGTGACTTTCGAAATCTTCCCGGGGCACGATGTGAAATTATTGCTGCTGGAATCGTGAGAATCGAAGAGCCCGAGAGCAGCGGCGTCGCTAAGCTGGTGGTGCTGCTGCCGCGCCGAGAGGAGACGAAGAGGAGGAATTGACTGGGCCCTAAGTAAAGGAGGAGAAACGGCCCGGCGTCCCGGACGAGGAGGAAAAAGGGCCTCTGCGGTCCCCCGGCCAGTGACAAAAAGCCGATCGCCGATAATCTCGCCATTTTTTTTCTACCCCCTTTCCGCGCGATTCTGCGGCTGACGCTCGACATTCGTTTCTGCGGCCCTTCTTCAATGCCGGAAAGAGATTTTTAATTTAATGCACCGCTGCGGTATCGGCGGAATAAATTAAGAGGCCGTTCCGGATCGTAAGCCCCCGGTAAATTAATTTGAGTTTCCATTACGATTTAATCTCGGTGTCTGCAAACTATTTCAATGTCTCGCACAAAGACATTGCAGCGCATTTTAGTATCGCAGATGGCAAAATAATACGAAATTGAATTTTTAAAAATAAAAGAGGTTTACTGTATTTTCAGTGAAAAACAACAGTATAAAATCGCGGTGTATTACAAGATATATTATCATACTTGTTTCAAAAGGTAGAGAATCTCATAGTTTGAGCATTTCTCAGTCGGTAGAAAGCTAGAAATAAATGTATTTATGCAAATTACCTGAGTCATATTACGCCTTAGCACAGAACTCATTCAAATTACTCCTAATAATCTGAGCGGGTATCCTTAATGCAGTGATATTTCAAGTCCAACCGCTTATATGCATGTGAAATAAAATTTTTAAAAGTCTTACTGTACATTTGCCAAGTACGAAAATTTTTAATGTTCATGATAAATAGGAATATTAAAATAATCTACACGGAACCCGCTTCTTACCATTTACTTTATAAATGTATCGATTCCATGCGGATAATGAATCTCGCGATGTTTATTGAATAAATATAGCCACGAACTTTATAGATATTAATTCGTTTTCACCACATAATGATGCACCTACTTTTAGCCGGACGTTTTATCGCAAGCTAAAAAAAATAAAGTATTCTAAAAAAAAATTTAAATTATTCCAAATGATTTACAGAGCCGCCTGGTATTATTCTTATCTGGAGACCGCGACTCAGAATAATAGTTTTTGCTCCGAGGAGTGTAAAGTCAAGCACAATGCAAAATATTATAAGCTTTAAATAGAAAAAAAAAGAGCGGTAAGAAAATTTCGTTTTGCGGCGGTGGAAACCTTGTGTTATAATTGCAAGGCTAATATAAGAAGCGAAAACTTAACGGAGTTGGAAAAAAAAAATTCAAGTCACGATAATAAATTTCTGAGAACCGTGATTTCATAGACGTTTTCTTTCTTTCTTTTTTCTTTTTTTTTCTTAATATCATCTAACTCAAAGATGACTTATACCTTGTTTCACTTTGATTGTAAATAGCACAAGAACACGGAATTATATAACAAAAATATTTTAAAATACGAATAACATTTTCACGCATAATGGTATAAAACCTCAGCCGCGACGCTAATAATAGACGTATCGAAATAAATTATTGTATCGTAAAACTTTACGAGCGTGTCTATTTTAAATATATTTCTAAGTACATTTAAAAATACCACCCGTAACATATTTTTATCAGATGCGAAATCTTCGGAAAAACGTTGCTTTAGCTCCACTTGTTCGATTTACAGTGAATTTAATTATATCTTCTAAGCATACACCGGCATGAAATTGCAAAACCATTTTCCATTTCGTCTTTAACAATCTCCCAACTGAAAATACTCTTACATCTACGGTTTTCCGTTAAATTTCTCCAACCGAATGCGATCTTAATCCGACAGTATCGCCCTGCCGCCCCGAAACATCATCCCTTCAAACAATCATTATTAATAATCCCCTGAAAAACAAGTCATACCTCAGCCAGTAGCTCCTCTCTTTCTCCCTCTCTCTCTCTTTCTCTCCCAGTAAACATCAGGAGAAACCGCTAGCCGAAAGATGTATCTCTCCTCTCGAGCCGCTCGCAATTTCCTCTCCTCGCGCGTCGTTTCCTCCTGCGCGTAAACCACAATTACATTTCCACTCGGGGAGAAGGGGGAGGGGAAGGGAAGGGGGGGGGGTTGAAAGGGGGCGCTTGGTGCAAAAAGCACTCTCTCGTAACGAGTCGTTAAACCTCCCGGCACGGAACGATTCTCATGGAATGACGCGCGTCTACCCCCGCGGCGGCGGCGGCGGTGCCCCCCCCCCTCTCTCTCTCCTTTTCTCTCCGCTGCGTTTTCCGATTCGTATCTCGTTTTTTTTTTTCGCTGCGGCCGGAGAGCGGAAAGGCCGATCGCTCGAGATTTTTTAATGGCTTTATTTTAGGAGAGCCGCTCTCGGGCAGAGGAGCCGGACACGTGTTTCGGCGTATCGTTACTGATTCTTTCGGAGATAGCCCCAAGCTTGCGGACGTGAGGCGGATGCTTGATCCGCGCCGAATGATTGAGGGTTTACGTGAAACAATTATTAATCGCGGATTTTAAAGTTATTGAAATTTTTTCGTTAGCTTTAGAACAGTTGTTGTCGCTTACGATTATTTGGGGGGGGGGGGGGGGTTTGCAACAGGTCGTTGGTTACGAATTTTATTATCGGTATACTTGCCTGTGCAATTAATGCTCGAGATAAATTAAATTAATTATTCAATAAAAACGAGATAAAAATCTGCTTTTATTTTCTTGTTCCGTTAATTTTATGAATAAGATTAAAATCGGATTAAAACTTTTATAAATCCCATTGAATCTAATTCCTGCGTCTTTCTAAACTGCCTCCGTAATTCAAATCGGTATACGGCGTAATGTTTGTGTATCGAGTATAGATTTCTGCCTCGCGTGCTCTTTCACGCATGATTTAACAACGCCATTAATGAGCAGTTATAAAAGTAAATAGAACAGTCGAAAGTAGCGCTGCAACCGTTTGTTAAATATATCTATCTTTCATTGACTCATTTATTTTAAATGCAAATTCGCGGCGATTTTATACGGTGAATAATTTTATTCTACCTCGATGCATAGCTGATCCCTAAAGGAAAAAAAAAAAAAAACAAATAAATTATTTTATCTATTAACCCAATGACATTGAAGCGCAATAAATACAGTGTACTAAAATAAACATTTCCCGGCATAAATCCAAAGCATAAAAAACTTTACTACTCCAAATCGCTTTTTAAGTGCCTCTCGGTACCTCTCGCACTTTTACGTAACAGCAAATCGCGATCGTTTTCTCATGGATACACTCATCGACCGATCGACTGCGCGTTTCCACGTTTCGCATTAAAATATATATATATATTTCGAGTGTCCGGCCGCGCGGCGGCGGGCTTTTTGGGGCCAGGCAAATATATCGGCGTAACGACGTTTTTCTTCGGCCGCAATCGCGCTTAGCCTTCGGGGCCGAAGCAGGAAACCGATATAACTGCGCGCGCCTCTGAATGTAAACCGCAGCGCGACGCGCGGCGCGGCGCGGCTGTCACGGGAACGCGAAAAAAAATCGCCGCGCGGCGAGGAAAAAAATTCCTTTCCGTAGCACGAGAGGCTGTGGAGAGCGAGGAATTCCGGCCTACCCGAAGCCGCAGACTCGAAAAATGCTCATTGCGAGACGGCGAATTTTTACCTGGCGATTTTGTGTGTATACGCATTCGGTAGTAGCGCTGGTCTGCAAGTTAAATTGCAGGACGCAATTTCAGACCGAGTTTTCCTGGGTAATAATTGGAAATTTCCGTTGTTTATTCTACAGTGGATTTTTTTTCTAGCGTATGAAACTCTGGCCGAAGTGTTGCGATTAGTTATAAGGAACGAAAATTGTATGCATGTTTTTTAATCTTATTTAACGACGAACTTGAAGTATTTTAATTCCTCACTCGTAAATAAACCGAGCAGTGATATTATTTCAGTTTCGGCAGTAGAGATGAAGCAAGAGTTTACTGCGATTGTAAGATCAGGACTACCGACTGAGCCATGTATTTTTAATTTCACGCTTTCGAAATAAATAACACTTTTAAATATTACAATTGTTGACGAGTCACATTGGTTACATATAATAGTCGTTAATTAAATTATCGTTAATATTCTATAATTACTACTGAGTAATCTATACAGTAATTCGCTAACAAAATGCATGAAAATGTTCATTTTCTGATAGTGAATTTTTACACCGAGTGAATGCATGCTCTAATAATTGAAAGCCGTCCTCAACAAACGTTTTATCGAACCTTTATTTTTCAAAACTACAATACAGTCTCGAAGGTTAGCTTAGCGAATTACTGCACGGTATCTAACAGCAAGAACGAGAAGCATAAACAGAATCTTAAACATTCGAAAGCCTCCACTTCCAATTTGTCAATTAAAACTAAAAATTCCATCTGCACGGCGGCGAGCCGAGAAAAAAAAGCGCTCCGGTAATTACAGCGAGGAAAACGTCGCCGAGGAAAAACCTGCTCCAAAGCCTCTCCTCTATACTTAAAACGCGGCGCTCGAAAATTCCTCGGAAGCACGCACGACTCTTGCACACAGACTCTCTCTCTCTCTCACACACGCACACACACACATACCCATTCGTACCTTCTCAATACCTCGTCTCTCCTGCTCCTCTCCTGGCTCGACTGGCGCTCCGCTGGGCAGCCTTCTCCTTCCTCTTCCTGAACGGGCGAACGACACCGCAGTAGGTAAAAAAAAATCGATGAAAAATCGCGGCGCACAGCGAGCAAAAATCCAGAGAGCGAGAAAGAGAGAGAAAAAATAACACACCGAGCGGCGGCGGCAGGGCGCACCGGCGAAATAAAAGCCGATCGGCTCGCTTATGCAACCGGCGTGTGTCCCCGCGTCCGTGTGCGCGAGTGCGAGCGCGCGTGGAGGTGTGTGCGTGCGCGAGCGCGCGCCGCGATCCTCGGCGACACGTGTCCGCGCGCGGCGATTCGGCTGGAAAACTCGCGGAGAGCTCGCAGCAGCTTTTCCGCGGCCGCGAGTTCTGCCGCCGGCGAGCTCTGATTCACCGCTCCGCGGAGTGCACGCGGAATTTCGAAAAGCAGAAAATTTAACTCGCGCGCTCCGCTGGTCGATAAGGCTGCAATCGTAACGCGCGCTCTCCCGACGCCGGCTATAAAAATTCTCGTGTTTTTTTTGTTTCACTTTGAAAACGTTTACCTCGTAATTCCCACAGGCGTGTACGGAAAGCGGAGTGCTGTGTGCTCGTAAATTTTCACTGGCCGACGAGGAGGGATCGGAGCTCGCCGAGTCGGGAGTACCATTTCCGGCACTTGTCGACGAGGGAGACGTAGGCGATAGGAATTGCCGGCGACCGCGGGAAGAAAAGAGGGCACAAAGGAAGAGAGGAGAGAGAGAGGAGCGCGCGCGAACGATCGGCTCCGTGTTTTGAAATGCAAATACGGCGCCCGATTTCGGACAAATCGAGTAGTGGCTCTCGCGGCCGGTCTCCGTGCGTATATATGTATGAGCGCGAGAGTACAATGACGTAACGGGCCGAAAGGGACGCGCACAAAGAGGCTCCTCGGAGACGAAATCGTTCGTCGCGGGCGAGAAGGAAGCGACTGAAGGTCGCCGAAAGGAGTCCCCGATATATAAGTACAAAGTAGGAAGAGAAGCTTCTCCACTCTCTCTCTCTCTCTCTCTCTCTCTCTCTGTTCTCTTTCTCCGTGCTATATCCCGAGAGACAACCGGTTGCTCGAAGTGACGTGAGTGAACTAAAGCTGCGGGCTGGCAGGTAACGCCAGGTAAACTCGGCTCGCCGCCGCTCTGCCACCGCCAGCAACCTGTGCCCCGCGCGAGCAGGAGAGAGGACGGCGGCCGTGAGCGAGGAGAGAGAGAGAGAGAGAAAGAGCGACGGCAACGGCGGCGACCTACCTGTGCCGCGAAGGGAGAGAGGGAGGAGCCTGGAAAGAGAGAGAGAGAGAGAGAGAAGGGCCGAGGGAGCGGTGTTAGAGAGAGGGGACGATAGACGGAGAATTAGAAAAGAATGCGAGGGAAAGAGAGGGAATAATAAGGATGATAAAGACGAGAGAGGCAGCGGTGGCGGCGCAGGATACGCCGAGGAAAAAATACGAGGGAGAGAGAGAGAGAGAGAGAGAGGATGAGTCGCGGTGGGAGGAGGGAAAAGCCGCTACAGGTGGGGGAGAGAGAGACAAAGAGAGCCTCTCTCTCTCTCTCTCCTTCTCGCGAGCTCTCCGTGTGACTCAGCTCGAGGAATGAGCGGAGCGGCGGAGCAAAAGTTACGCGAGCTGCCGGGCCTTATTATGCGCCGGGGTGCGAGAGAGATCAGAAAACGAATCGATACCCACTCGAGGGCGTGAAAATTTCTCTCTCTCGCTTTTGTGCTCGGATGCACGGCTGGCTTTCGGCGCGGTTTCGCCCGGTTTCGGCTCCCGTTCCCGAGAGCGCGCGGTTTCTTCTCTTTGCTTTTCGAGGGGCCGGATCGTTTGAAGGGAAAAAAAGAGCGGAGTCGGTGTATACGTGACTTGGCAAACGATTATGCGACGCGGGATATACTTGCGTCATTCGGTTATTACACAGTGTTTTGTTCTAAATTGTTTTCTTTTTTGGAAGGCCGGCTTTGGCGGCGGAGCGCAGACGGTTTTTCGGGATTTTCGTTTATTTGGAGATAAATGATACTTGCTTTCTCAAAATTTTCGTCTATCTGGTACTTCCGAGAATGTTTATGAATGTATACTCTAATTGATTATTATACAGCCGCCAAAAGCTTTCCAAACTGTACGTAAATTGGTGAATAATCCATTCTTATACACATATAACAATAAATAATATATTATTATCTGCAGAAACGATGTTATTTTTCTTAAATGTCGAATCTACTCACGCGCATGATTATTTTTAATTGTCGTTCGGAGGCATTTTAAGAAACTATTGTTTTTTTTACTCTAACACTAGGCTGCAAATTGTATTCGACTTTACAATCAACTCCACGCACCGTTAAGACTTGCTTTTAACAAACTCCCAAAGTCTGCCCATCGAAAATCCAGCCAATTTCCTCGCCGTCATTTTTTTTTCCAGCGTACATCCCCATAAGCATCCTAAACTGTATCTATTTCTGCGCCCAACGATCCCGCTCGGGTTACAGCACCTCTCAATGGACTCGTAAAAGTTGTTCCCTGAAAAAAGTCAGCGGCCTGGCACTTGCGCCCATTAAAATTCCCATTACCTCCCCATTATCGTTACGCGATCGTTAAACTATACACGCTCATCCGCATCAACCATTGCCCTCTCGCTCTTCTAATCCTTCGGAACGATATCAATCATCGGGGACGGCCGATGAGTTTCGTATTCGATCCCCTCCCCCTCCCTCCCACCTGCGGGGAGCATCAGGTGTGGCGCGCTTTCGGTCAATTAGCGCAGGTGAATATTCGGGCGCCGCTGCAACTGTAAACAGCTGCAGTCGAGGACCTTGCCGAGTGGCGGCGGCTGCGCGCGCACGCGGATGCGCTTTGGGGGAGAAACGGTTATTTTCGGTGCGCGCGCCCGCTCTCGGGCGGTAATAGCGGGCTTGTAAAAATGAATGAGAATTGTTTTGTTGCGCGCGCGGGAAAGAGCAGGTTTTGCGCGCCGGCAGGCTGGAATTTCGTGTACGCCTGAGAAGTGTGCGAGTTGGAATTGCGCCGCGGGCGCGGACTGTTACGCGTTTATTTATTTAGCCTTTGTTTTTGTTTTTGTTTTTAGTTGTTTAATGGCGCATCCACCTTTCGGGCATTGGCGATGGGATTAATTGCAGTCAGCAGGTTTTGGTACACGATTCTGGTTAACGGGTCACTGTATTTTTTTTGTCGTCATTTTTGTTGAAAACGTCTCTGAAAATTTCGGACTCACGGGCGAATTTGAACCTGTGCCTTTTAGCAGCCCTATTATGTGTTGGAGAGCAAAGTTTGGCGTTTGCCTCGGAGTCAATAAACCGATGGCTTAACCACCTGAGCCAAGGACTGCTCTGTTTATTTATTTACTTAATTCGCGACAGCGGACTGAAATTTCGTAGGGGCGCAAAAGGGGGCACTTTAAAATGAGCGCAAATATATCAAGTATACAAAATTTTTAGGAAATTCTAATTGAAAAGAAAGATGGCTTTGTTTGAGAAAATGATTTTTACTTTGCAATTTCTTTAAAAAAAAAAGAACTTATTAATGAGGTAAAAGTATAAAAAAAAATGGTTAGCTTATGAGAAAAATATAATTTTTATTCTTGCAGTATTTTATAGTCGATTCAACAATTTGGTGCGGAAATTAATTTACTAATGAGAACTCATTTTTCATAGAATAATGTTGATGTAATAAAAATGAAATAATAATAATTATGAAGCGAAAACGTATTTTCTATTCTGAATTATTTCATTAAATATTTACAGTTATTTTGAATTACTATTATATACAGTTATATTGAATTGAAACGACCTCTTCGTCACAAAAATAAGCACTCTAACAAAAGCTTTAAAAACCTCTTTCAACAAAAGCCAAACACCGAAAATAACGAACTTAAAATTCCCAAGCCAACCCGTACAATTTTCCTTACAAGCAGCGCGCTTCAAAGTCCACCTCCCCCCCCAAAAAAAAGCAGCCGTTCCTCAAAAGGAGTCGCGCGAGCACAAATTCAGAAGCTCGCGCGCGACACTCATTCTTGGGCCACCCGTTAGAGTTGCGCGCGCACGCGTATACCGAGGCTCGCGCCTTGCCCGGCCAGCGGAGCGTCACTTTTCACGTGCGGCTCGTTGTCAGGCACGCAATGTACGTGGCCCGGCGCGCGAAGTAAGACGACCGACAGAAGCTGGGAGGAGGAAATCGGATTTGTCGATCGGCTCGATTCTCCCGTGTCGGTGTTCCGGTGCACCTTTTCTTTTTTTTGTTTTTTTTTTTTTGGAGGGGCTTGACGGCCGGTTTTTTGGGCGGTTCACGATCCCTTATACTGACTTTTTCGGAGGAAGTACTTTCGACTTGGAGGAAAGTTGTATTGTCTTGCGGAAGTGTAGGTTGGACGTTAAGAGGTTTTTTAGGTCGAACTAATTTTGAATTAATGGTTCGTTTATTTTCGAGTGTTTATTTTCTGCCTTATTTCAAAAAAGCGTTTCTAAAAATTGGAAATGAAAATGTGTTAGGAAATTTACAGGATAGTTTAAATTTTTTTTATTGATTGTAGTACAACTTTTTGCACTTTTAGTGCTACAATATTTAAGGAATAAGATTTATTTATGCAACTTTTTGACCATCAAATATACGTCTATATTTATAGTGTAAATTATCTTTAGACGTTTTATCACGATAAAACTTTTCATAAATTTATCTAAATATAAAAAGAAAATATATTACAATTTTTAGTGCTTCGTTTTGTCAAAAGTAAAATAATAAAAGTTAGGTAAAATTGCTACTTTATTACAGCGTATTATTTACACCGAAAGAAATTCAAACAACAAATCCAAATAAATTTATATTATCGTATAGTAGATCTAATAAATTTGAAGGACACGTTTGTATTGCAATATAATAGACTTTATTTTTTACACACCATTTATTCAGAAACATAGTAGTGTAAAATCTACTGTTTTTCTAAGATTCTAAAATAATAAAAAATAGCTTGAATTTAAAACAGACGTAAAAGTGACGAATTCTAAAAGCGCAATTATTTCCAAAACAATACCATGTAATTTAACTCTCCAGAACAAAGCAATTGGACTTTGAAAACAATGTCAGGGCACACTTTATGAAAACATTATTCTTTGATTCCATCGCCTTCTCGCTCAGATAATTACTTCCTCGCGCGGAAAGATAACATTTGAAAAAACTAACTGTATAACCCTCTTACGAACAAATGCACCCACTCTAACCCCTCAATCCGAAATCCTCCTCCAATTACCTCAAAAACGTCAAAACCTCCACAGGATCCTCGATCAGTTCACAAACGAGATAGACCGCCGCCGCATTTGATTTTTATTTTAATTCAGCTGGGCTGCCTGTGTTTGGTAAACGACTTTTTCCGCAAACCTCCGTAGGGCGCGCCTATTAATAGGCAACTCTATTCTCATCGGCGCTCGGGAGAACGTCGTCCCGCGGTGGCTCTAATACGTACATTGTTGCAAAATTGGCTCGGTATTCCAAGGCCGCTCATTAGATACGATTTCTTCGAAGCCCGCATAAAGCCGTGTGCTCGAGTGCGACTCCGTGTTTTGTTCCGCGGCCGGAAAAATCGCCGCTTGAATGGAAGCCAATATAAAGGATTATATTCCGACTTGAATAAGGATTTTATTTGCTCGGCGCCGTTTTAAATAAAGGCGAATTTCGCAAATCGACGGAGTAGACGACGCGACTGAGTTTTGGCTCGGCGGTGGCTACTGTTTGTCGGTGACAGCGGGATTTATTGCGATTGTCTTTGCCTTATTAATGACTGCGACATTTTTAAATAATGTATAATGCTTTAATTGTGGATTGCGAAAGGACTGGGCGGTTTCGTTAAAATTGTCATTGTTTTAAGGCATGACTTGATTTCTAAACAGCCTTTATTATATTCTTTTTCTAAATCGTTTGTTTTATATTACAATTACGGTTCTACAGAAATTCATTGTTTCGTAAAAAAAATAGTGTCGCGTAATAAGGTCTTCTTAATAACTACAGTTTTCGCAGTACCTATAATGAAATCGATGATGTATGAAAATATAAAAGTACTTGACAGAAAAAATATTCAAATATATATTTATCGAATCGTTAGCTTTACCAACAACTTTTTTTCTATTTTCTTCCTACTAAAATAGTCCTTAGAACCCTGCTCGCAAAGTTTGATAAGTTTTACAATATTTGGAATGAAAATCGGTTTGTTAAAAAATTGTATCAATCAGTTTTATAGAAAAAGGCTGAAAGTTTATTTAAATAAAAGGAGAATATATAGTTCATTTGTGCGAATAATTACAATCCTCACTGAATTTGCTACTTAATTACGAATTATAATGAGAGTGATAATAATATTGTGCTTCTGCTTTCCATAAGATTGACTGAAATTTCAAAAAAGTAACGTTATTAATTAACTGTACACCCACTAATTAAAATAAACATTCATAGAATAGGCAGATCTTATACGTAATTGTCACGTTTAATTGCGATCCCCATAAAAATAAATAAAACTCTCCATCGATAATTTAACATTCCTCCTAATTATTTCTCCCGGAACAGCTAAAAACAACATTTCTAGTGAATGCACTAAATTATCCATTCCTCGAAAAAAAAAAAAAAAAAAAAACGTCGGCATTGGTCTTGCTTGAGGAGCGAGCCCTTCGTGCTCAGCTGCTCGGGCGCTCACCTCGGAGATTTCCTCCATATACAACAATTTTCTAATTTCTGTGCACTCGACCTCAAATCTCGCTCGCACGCAGGCCTCCTCTCTCTCTCTCTCTCTCCCTCTCCCGCCTGGCAAAAAGCAAGTAAGAAAAGCTCGCGAGTAGCCAGGGTCAATTACTCCCGGCTTCCTAGCAGATGCAAGACAAAAAAAAAACACACCCGAGTTAAGCAGCCGCTGCTTCTGCACGCGTATACGTATACATATATATACATATATATAAAGAAAGGAGCGAGGAGGGAGGAGGGGGGAGGGGGAGAGAAAAAAAGTAGAGAATGAATAAACATTGAATCGCTCGGTAAATCTCCTTATCTTCGCGTTCTGCGGGGCCTAGTCCGAGAGAGGGCCGCAATCTGCAGTGGCTCGCGCACGCGCGCTCCTTTTGCGGGGATTACCATGAGCACGGTAGCATAACGCTCGCGCGCGCAGAAAATACATAGAGAAGCGCGCTCCTCTCTCTCTCTCTCTCTCTCTCTCTCTCTCTCTCTGTTGCACACGGCTGACTCCTGAGGTCAGCGACTCCTAGGCTCGCGCGCGCCGAGTTAGTGGAGCGCGCTTAGGCTCCTCTCTCTCTCTCTCCCTCTCTCTCTCTCTCTCTTGGGCTGCTTTATCCGACTGCTGCCGCTGTTGCTATGAATTGGTGCGCGAAGAGAAACGCCGAGAGAGAGAGAGGAGAGGAGGCGAAAAAACGACGGCTCTGAAATACGGGGACTCCGGGAGAGAGAGAGAGAGGTGAAAAAGGACTTTTTGATTGACTTGCGCGCAGGCTAAGAGCGGCGGGGGGAAAGGGAGAGGTAAAAAGTCATACGACGCAGGAGGTTGTTGACTGCGCGAGCGCGGAGGTACGGAGCCAGCTGCTGCTGCTGCTGCTGCTGCTGCCGCTGCTACGGAGCTACGGGGAAATGAGAATTTCTACGCGTTTTCAAGAGAGGTGAGGAGGTGAGAGGAGCTCCTCGCGTTTCGGATGAATGGAGATGGGATCTGAGAAGCCCGCGCGGCTTCGACGAGGTTTTCAATTTCGAGAGCTGTCCGCGGATGTCGGGATTTCGTCCGAATTGTCAAGTCGGAGGTGAAGATGCGAATAGACCTTTTATTATTCGAAATATGTTATAAGTGATTTTGCAGAAATGTGTTACGTAAATTTTAAGACGAAAAAATATTCGGTTTTTAAGTAGGTTTTTAAATACGTTCAGAATATGTCTTACCAAGTTGGCTTCATTCTACTGAAAGTCGGCGAGACTTGTGAAAAATTTGCCATGACAGTCTGCACTGAAAATTTAATATTTATTCATTCAAAATTTTTGCGTTATTGCGTTAATTTATAATCTTTTAATAATAAAACAATATATTTAACATTACCATCGTTTGTCAACCAAACATAAATCTTGCAGATTTTTCTTTATTATCTCTGAAATTTTTCTGATAATTTAAGTTTTATTTCAAGTTCATATTATCTACGAAGAAGACAAACCATTTAAAACTAATCACTATCAGTTAAATTATTTGATATTATAAAACCAACATACGCAGATTTATCTTAAATTATATACTCGATTACGAAATAATTTGTCGTCGGAAGACGACGTTTTTCATGTTCACATTGACTGAAACGACAGACAGTAATAATGCTTCTACCAGATTTCATCTTGATAGTCTTTACGTCAGCCTAATCTTTAAAAAGAAATATCTTTTCTCGAATTTTTACTAATAAAGCAAAATGCTCTTATTAACATCGTGCAGCTATATAAAAATCATCATCTCAATCAAACAGTGCAGCAAGCTTGTCTAAAACTAAGCAACAGGCCGATCTCGAGTAGCGGCTCGCCTTCGTTAACTAAATTCGTAATTAAAGCGCGCTCGCCTTTAAATTACAAAAAAGAAGCATCGGGGAAGAGAGAGAGAAAAAGGCAGCCGTCCAAACGGACAGGACGCGTATATCCGCGTCTGGCGATTCAATCGGAGCATCAAAACAGTCTAATGAGCACCAGAAATAAAGGCTCCCGCTCGAGTCCTCTCAAAAGAGAAAGACATCCGGCTGCAAAAACTGCGCCCCCGTCCTCCCCCCCGGCAGGAGTGCATGACTTCTGTTTTCATCTATCCATCACGCGTGATGGCGATTAAGACGGAAAAATGGGAGAGAAGGCGCTCTGCCGGGGATAATTATTTTCTCTCATTCTTTCCGCACTATAAGCCGGGAGTGCGCGCGTACTTGGAGCGTACAGAGCGAGAGAGAGAGAGAGAGAGAGAGGCGCACAGGTGCATTAACCGGACATCTAAACCAAGAGCGTGACGATACGACGACTATATACCTCCGGCGCTGCGGTGCTGCAGTCTAGCTTTGGTTCGGCTCCGGCCGCCAGGATGCATCGCGGCTTTTTTTCCCCGAGTTCGCGCTCGCTCCCCGCGCGCTTTATTCGCTTATACCGTATTTTCATTAACCTTAATTATTGACAAAAGAAATTGCCCTCGCTCGCGCGGTCGCGCTGCCGTGCAGCGCTAAGAGAGAGAGAGAGAGAGAGAGTCCCCCGCGCCAGACGCGGATTTAATATGACTGACCGTGACCGTGGCGCTATTTTTTACTGCGCGCCGCGGTTATGGACTGTGAGCATTTCTATCGTTCTTGGACGTTGTAGTTTGCCGCCAAATAAGGGGCTTTTTATGGGTATAACGTTTATTTTACTTTTAAATTATGGGTCTAATTAGTGCTTCTCTTTTTTTTAAACTTTCTAATATTTTTCTTTTTACGGAATATAATGAAACGCTTGATGGTAAAATCTTTTTATTTATTTAGGTGTAAAAAATTTTTTTTAAATTAAAATTCTAAAAGTTAACCAAGAAATATCCGTCAAAAAACATTCAACACTACCTGAACATGCCAATAAACCATTTTGTTTACAAAACATCGACAGCATCTATCAATAAACCTCCTTAATTCGCTTAACCAGCGAAAACGCTTCGAGCAATAACAACTTCGAGATTTGATTTAATCTCCCTTCTGCGTGCAGCGGCGATTCATAAATCGTATCTCTCTCTCTCTCTCTCTCTCACCATCCGTCGTTCCTTGTAAAACATCGAGTCCGGCGTCAATTTCTCTTCCGTCACACTCGCAAAGGCCGAGCCTGTCGCCCTATAAAATAATTATCCATCTAACGCGCGCTTTTGAGAAAAATAAAAAAGTAGTCTTCCCCGCGCGGATGAAAGCCACGGCGAGGCGCGCGCCGATAAAGCATCGCCAACGAAGGCTGCAATGATCAATGACGCGAGGCTGAAACTCGTTCTTATTCATTTCCCCGGCGCTGGAAGAGCGAGACCGATGCGGAGACTCTCTCTTTTCTCGGGAGAACCGAGAGAGAAAAGGGGATTAATAATTGTATGCGCGTACAAATTGCTTTGTAGCCTTTGTGTTCGGTAGCGTTAGAGTTGACAATGTCTTCCTACTGCTTGGTTCGACGAATGGCTCGGGGGGGCTGCCGTTGTTGCATAGAATCGACACTGGCATAAATAGTGTGGAAAAGCCAAGGAAATGCATTGTCCCGCGGGAGTCGCGGAGATTTTTAAGTTGTCATCGAATAGAAACTGCTTCGAAATGCTCTTTCAAGCAGCGTACTTTGGGAAACCCCTCGGTACTTAAGAACAAAGCCCTGCATATTCGCTTTATAATATATAATAAGCACAAAAATAAATCTGCCGCGTAACAATTACGTAATATTTAAAACTATCGCGACAGAAGCCTTTTTCGCGGAGTTTAAAAAAAGAAGCGGCAAATCGGCGAAGTGAATCAGACTTCAGAAATCATCAATGATGCGCCCGAAAAATCTCGCGTGAGCCCACGAGCGAAAGAGAATATATTATCGTTATAAATTCTCCGGACAAGCTCCGCTGAAAATCCAAGTCGGACTCTCCATCGCCAAATTACACGTGTTACTTTGGCCGCGGTCCAAAGCTCAAGTTTGCCGTAAATCTTAATAAAATTGATATGCGGCCAGTCGTGCCAATAGCGAGTAATAGTTTATTCATAGAACCGACGCGTTCCCGCGACTCTGAAAGGTACGGCACCACGATGCTAAGTAACCAAGGAGAGTTTTCTAGAAAAGTCTCTCTCTCTCTCTCTCGTTATCCCCGAGAGTTTTTCCGCTGCGCCCCGCGAGAAACTGTAATTGGAAAACTGATGTAAGTTAAATGAAAGATTTAGAACGCGGGAAAATGCTGCTCGGAGCTGCAACCTTATATATATCACTCGGAAGATTAGTCAATTTTATATTTCAATTGCAAATTGATTCCCAGATTCGGCGTTTTGCAGACAATGTAAACAGTTTTTAGCGCAGTGTTTTATTAGGACTTCTCTTGCCGTGCGGGACTGGCGCGAGCAGATTTTAGAGGCGTGTCCGGTTGAATGGGGTATTACTACTTGCACCGTATATGAATGTCTAAACGTGTACTTTCATTGTGCGCTCGCTATCTTTTTCCATTTTCCCATTAGATAAAGGCGTAATATTTTATCTTGAACTTTACGGGCTTTTTTTTTTTTACCACCGCGGGTTCGCATAATCCGCGCATCTTTTCACTTTGTGCCCACTCCGCGCTGCGTTTTATCGTTTTTTCTCCCCTGCCGAGATAGCATGTGAAATTCCGAAAGATTGTTATTGTTTAAAACTCGCGCGAAGTTTGAAGTGCATTATTTGTAACGGTGAAAAATTTGAAACACGAGGATTACGTTGTTTACTGTAAGGGACTATACGGTACGAAGAATGTAGGGATGAGTTCGGAAGAAAATTGCGGAGATGGATATCTTAACGTCTCATACGGATTTACTCGCTGATGTTGCAACCAGTCGCATGTAGTTATTTCTTTGTTGTTTGTTTTGAAATTTCTCCGGACAGTATTATGATTAAAATGTCAATTTCCGACTTAGATACTTGATTAAATTTGTTAAAAAATTTTGAATTCTTAGAAATTCATCTGACGAAAATGTTTTACAAATACAAATCGATAATATTTAAAAAAAACGAACCATTCCCCAGCTCAACACTCCTGATAAAAACTCGCCCAAAAGCAAAAACGCCCTCTACACGGAGAAAAATTTTCTAGAAAAAATTACAATGATACATTTTAATTTGATCACAGACTATGAAAATCCTAAAAACTTGCCATAGTTTCTAGTAAATTTTACGAGGTCAATGATAAATTTTGATATTTAGACTTGTAAAATTTACTATGGACATGGTAATTTTTCAGGATTCTTACAGTTTGTGATCAAATTAAAATGTACTATTGTAATTTTTACTAGAAAATTTTTCTCCGTGTAACATCTTCAACGCCGACCTCTCCCCGGCTCGAAAATCAATCTAACCAATCCGCGTACGATCCGGAAGGGAGAGCAACAGTCTCGCGTCTCCGGGGTCTGCCTCGAGGCGCAAGAAGCGCTGACGTCCGCGAGAAGAAGCGATAATACCGCGGCGTCGGGGAACAAAAGTCCTGGCCGCCGGCCAACGGACACCGCGGGGCAGACGCGCGGTAAGCGAAGCGCGCGACGTTTTGTTAACCTGCCCGTATCGTCGGTGCGGCGCGGCTTAGCGCGGGCAAAAACCAGATAATCCACACCGCCACGGCGAGGTGCAAACCGCATTGCCGTCGGGTAACACGAGTGAGATTTTACGCCTAAACCTCCCCCTCGCGATTCCGTTGCAAGCCTGTTGCAGAGAGGCCTTTTTTTTTTAAGGGAGTCGATAGGTTTTGCTAATGCCCGGGACGGGGAAAAGAAGAGTGTGCCAAATGCTAGAAATGCCAGAAGCACGCTTCGATGAACGATTTTATTGATTGCGTATAGTTAGAGCGAGCTTTGGCCGGAGTCTGGCGCTGAATTAATCGATGAGCCTTTTTGCCGAGAGAGTTATTTTGCGGCTGAAAAGAAGGGTGAAAATTGGGCTTGCGTAATCGAAGATTTTCACTTGCGAACTACGTTGCGTTTGGAAGCTTTTAGAATCCGCGGAATTTTTGGATCGTTTATAAAAGGAGAGTTAATTTAATGCCAAAATGTATTTCGGTACCCAATGCAAATATTGTAAGAAGTGAATTTCGTAAAATTTGCTTGATGCTTGATGCCCTTAAGATTCGAATGTCTTAACAAAACATTCTCTTCAAAAACGAAAAAATCATTAAAAAAACCTTTTCCTACAGTGCCATTCAATGAACAAAATTGCCTCTTCTAAAAAAATCCTCTTTATCGTGTCAATTCCTAACAATCCAATTTTAGAAAATAATCACTCGCATCCAAGCGTTCGCCGCATGAGAAAGAGCTTTAATACGCGCACCTGACGGATCATCAATTTCAGCGTGTGCCTGAGTGCCGTATAAAAATAAAGCGTCCGCCGGCAATTGAGTATGTTGTGTCTGCTCCGAACGTCGGTCTAATACTCACGCCGAGTTTCACGCGAGATAATCATTGGAATTGACTTCCATCGCTTTAGCCGCGTAATGAGGTGGCGATCTTTTTATTTATTTATTGCAGATTCGAAGCTTGAAGGAAGTTAGTTTGTCGAAGGTTTTTACGCAAGCTAAGCTTACTTTGAGATTGAAGTAGTAATGCGAACGCCTGTTTAAGCAGTAATTCGAGACGGTCTTTTGTTTGTATTTACATTGTTTTAATTAAGTTTGAATTTTCTTTTATAAGTATTACTTGCTGACATCGCAAAATGGAAATAATTATTGTATTTTTTATTTTAGCAGCTTTTCTCGGAAATAATATGATTTGTTAATTATACGTAATAACTTGTATGTTTACGTATTACTTTTAATAAAAAATATTATTATTAGTATTTTTAAGCAAGAATATTTAGTTTTTTTTATATACATACAATACCATGTAGTACTTTAATATTTACGCAAAACTAAATATTCTTTTATTTTATAATTAGCTGCATTTTAGAAGACTGTAACAATTAATGCCTACAAGTAAAATAAAAGCCTTCGTGTTTAAAGTATCAAGTACATTTCTTCCGTCTGTATTCACAAAGAAACGTAATATAAAGCATACAAAATTAGTTTGTTGTTCAGCTCCGTAATTTGAAGCAAAACATCTTATTTTAAGAACGTATATTCACTGTGAAAATTCGATTTCATGGTTTTAAGTACGCAGTATGATGGCTTCCAAGATTACGAAGTGGAAACTTTCATTGATTACTTGTAAGTGATGGATTTGCTTGTTATTCCTCCTTGAAAATTTGCTGAATATAAAATTAAGTTCATTTCCTTAACCCTGTGGCGTTCAGATTTATCAGCATTAACTGCGTTTGGCGTATTCAAACGAAAACTTTGTAACAAGGTCTTATTCTTATTCATCGCGCTTACGACGAATTTCTATTTATTTCCAAAGAAAATAAAGCTATGTTGTTCCCTGCTATTATGTTATTCAGATCGCATTCGAGGTAATATCTCGCATTAATAATAATTATTACTAACAAATGAATATCTGGGTTGTTTTTCATATAGGATGTGTAGAAGTTGATATATTTTTTCAATTTTTAGTAACACATTAAATAAATATCTTAAATAATTTCATTCAATAATAAAATACAATATCAATATTCATCGGTTTTTATTCGATCTGACTAAGCCTAAAAAATAAATGTAGGTCAATCTATAAATAAGTTTTATCACTAGAACGAAAATTTTTCCAAGACGCAGAGGGGCCTCTTATTATAACTCAAAATATTTAAAGAATCAAAAAGCCTCTCTACACAAAAATAGCCTCTCCGCGCGCGTCTCTCCGGGAAAACTCTCCGCTCTCGAAACCGCGCTGAAAATCGCCTCTCCTCCTCGCTCGCGCGTGCTCCGTCGCCCAATTATAAAAGCGGCTCCACACCAGTATTATATGAGAAAGCGCGCGACGTCGCAGAGTCGCCGAAAAAAAAAAAGCACGGCGCGATGAGACGGCGAGGCGCATCGTCTACCCTTTCCCCCCTACCGCAAGTATATACCGAGTATTAATAAAACTGAAACTCGAGCCTCGCAGGAGAAAAAGAGAGAGCGAGAGAGAGAGAGAGAGGGCTCGGCGTCATCAACAAAAAGACTCGTTCCCGTTGCGGGCGCTGCTTGGTATCTAACGAGTATCTTGCATCTGATAGCGCAGCCTTTCGAGAGGAGAGTCATCCCCCCGATGGCCTGTCCGCGCATAGACAACGGCGCAGTTTTATTTCAGCTCGGCCTACGTCTTTCTACTGTCCCTCCGCCGAAGAGAGAGAAAGAGAAAGAGAGAGAGAGAGAGAGAGAGAGAGAGAGAGGAAAGAAAGAAAGAAAGAAAGAAGAGGAGGAGAAGAGCCCTTTAAGCGCGCCGCAGCTTTTCCTAGTACTAATTAAAATTGACGCAATGGTTTTTACGAATGGCAGCCGAGCTGCTGCCGGCCTTTTGCCGTACGTTCGATTTGCTCCTTTTTTATGGTTATTGCTCTCGCGCGCTGCAGGTGAGTGGAAATTTGCGATCGCCGGGGCTCTGCGGTGTCTTTTCAATTTGCGTCTCGGACGCTGAAAACTCTAATTGGCTCAGCGGACCAAGACGTCTTGCGGGGCTTTTGCTTCAAATCTTCCTCGCGAGCGTTTTAAGCCCGAGGAAGATGAGAAATTTTCTTTTTTTTTTTTAATATCGGGGCTTTATTCGATTTCGTGTCGTAATCGATGGAATTTACGATGCAATGGCGTGCTCAGCGTGTAGCAAGTGAAGTTGAGGGGCATGAAATTTTAATGAGTTTTATGCGTCGCGTTTGAAAAAATTTATCTTCATTTTTCTGTGGAGCTACAAATTTTATAAAAATTATCATTTAATTCGTTGCCTTTGTAATAAAACGAAAAATAAGATAATTAAACAATACCTGACAAAAATTATTTACCCTTTTTACGAATAATAAGTAAATTTTTATAATTGATATTAATATTATACGATAAGAAAAATTTGAAAAATTTTTAGTTACAATGAACTGCTGCTTACGATATCGTTACGCACTAAAAGTTAAGTTCAAGCTTCTGTATTTTACAGTGCTTCAGGTCTAACTGTAAATCAGAGCCGAAATAATCATGCACTCAAAAGAGCTAAAGTAAGGAAAAAAAATAGAGTCTCTCACAAATTTCATCGCTCTCCAAGACTCTGTACAATTAAATATCAAACGCAGAAACGAAACCGACTTCAAGCTCATTTCGCATCGCAATCCCTGCAATGTAGCCTTAACGGCCGAGCAAAAGCCAAGGTTTATATCGTCCATTGCCGTTTTACGGTTGTAAAGCAGCAAGATATAAATATTTTTCTTTCCGCGTTATTACTCGTTATTGCCCGAGAGAACTCTTGAAGCTTAGGCCGCGGTTTACTTCATGCACTCCAGTGGGAAAGGACAAAAAGCATTTGTCACTTTGCCACGCTCCGCTCATCGCCGCGCTGCTTAGAAAACGCGGATTGCGATCAATTTTTGTGGATAACGGTGCAAGACTCAACGACCGGAGCAAATTGTCGGATTCTAGGAACGAGCGATGATTAAGGGCGAAGTTGCGCCTTAAACACTCGGGGAGCATTTTTTTTTTTAATAATATCATCGAGAATCGCTTTTAAGATTTCAATTACAAGTCGGCTGGAAAATTATATTGTGCCGGGGAGATTACAAGGGAACCTGGAAGTTTATGAAATGCATGCCTTTTTTATTTTAATCTACGATTCACTTTTAATCCTATTACTGCGCAGACGGTTTAATAACGAACGTAATTACATATATAGATAATTATATACTGTAATTAACTTACGTCTGTTAAAGCAGAAGCGCAGTATGCGTTGACTAATAACAGTTTTTCTATAAGGCCGTATGTGCTTCTATTACGGTTAAAAGATTTTTCTCCAATACGGTTAATAACCACTTAACTTATCCTATATATTTGTAATTCTGATTACAGGTTAAAAATTTTAAATATTTTTTTGAGTAAATGAAATGAAATTTTTAATCGGTTTCTAAAACCCTCGTCATTTATATCCTTACAGCCGTTATACGTTCTAATTAATTCTAGACGCTGATTAAATTTATACAGCTTATTTTTCAAAATTATAATGAAATACAATTAATTTGCAAGAACAATCACTATTGACTTAAAGCTCAATTATATTTTGAAAAACTTATTTTAATTTTGATTAAGTTCATAACTATAAATCTCATACGTTAAAGATTTTAATTAATTTTTCAATTAATGCGTTATTACTGGATGAGTAATCGTTTTTACAAGCCTTTAATCAGTTAAAAAATGAAAAACGTTCTTTTCTTTGTCCACAAAGTAATAAATTTCAAAAAGCAAGAACCCCTTGCCAAATGTCGCATGTCCGTCTCCGCATAAATATATATATATATATATATATATACACCTGCTTATTTAAAAAAAAAACTCACCCTCGTCGATTTCAACAGATCGCAAACCGCAGAAAACCATCGCTTAAGCAGCCAAACTTTACCCATCGACAACGATCCATCGACGCCTAAAAACTACACGCGTCTCCCGCCGCGAATCCAACTCCGCTTCCCTCGAAATCCGCGCGATCGCCGACGGAAGAACGACGTCGAGCAGCTCAAGGCAGCAACAGGTGTCGTGCACGGGCCGGCGAGCAAAGAAGAGAAAAACCTTGCCGTTTCGCAGGTGAAGAAAAAGACTCGCGCGCAGCTGCGACGCACGAACCCGAGGCTGGCCCGATGATGCGCGGAAAAATGCCGCGCGTATTAACGGCTCTATCGAGCTGGAAGAATAGCCGCAGCGAGCGGAAGTATCTGCGGTCTCGATCCGCGGGTAAACGATTTTCGGCCCCGCTTCCTTTTTCTCTCTCCTTTTTTTCTTTTCATCCTCTATGGCCGCGCGTGTCGATCCGCGAGCGGACGGGTTTAATTAAGTGTTATTAATGGACACGGCGGTGGTATGCTGCCGAGTGCTTAAAATCTCGTCGATTTTGTCATAGTCGATTTGTGGGGCTTCGTTTTTTCTCGTTTATTATATAGGATGCTTGGAATTTTAATGCGATTATATATATATTGGCATTCTTGGCTTGCATTTTCTTTGGGAAAAAAGTTGAGAATTTTTCGGACGATTTTAATTTGGTATTCATTGAATCTTGAACGCAAACTTTAGTAAAAACTTGATCGATCTCATTTTATACTTGAGATAATTTTTCTTTATCGTTGGTGAATAAATTTCATTAACTGATACATATGATACCTGTAATTTATTTACTTCCAAATTAATTTATTAGTACCAGAGTTTTTTTCACTATCTAAATGGTATTTTATTAAATTATTAGTCATGAAGAAAAAACATTTTCATTAGAATTAATCTCTTAATAATGAATATGCAGTTACAAACAAATCACTTCCAGGTTTGCTGCACCAGACATTTTTTTATATTGTTTTCAAGAATTTACATGCAATCGTCAATGTAATGCAATAAAAACAGTGCTGTATATGGGAATGTTTCCCATATTGCATATGAATGCATTCAAAGTTGCTTAGAAAATTTTATAATGTCTGGTAAAGGTCTTCTGCATCACTTACTATTTAATTTTATGGCAAACTTTTTTCCTGTTTATAGATAATGTTATGCCACGGTGTAATTAACTGAGTAGATTACAATAATTTATTAACTCTCATGAAACAAACATGAGATAAATGAATTAAGTTTATGAAAAAAATGCGAACGAAGAGGATACTGGTAAATGAAGATATATTGAAATTTATAATTATTTACAGTTATCATAAATCTCATTTAACAATTAAATCCCTTCTATTTATTGCTTTTCAATTCAGTGTTCGTTTAGACAGACGTTCTAAAAAGCTCGAATTCTTTCGCACCTAAAATCAACATTCTCGGAAAAATAAAGTCATCAGGGCTCCGCTTCGCTCGCGATTAAAAGCATTATAATTCACCGGCGAATAAGGTAAACTCTTCTTCCAAGCGGATTCCGCGGCATCTAAAAAAAAAAAAACACTCGGAAATTGATCGCGGAGATCAGTCATCGATTTCTCAGACGATCGCCGCCCCATAACTTAATCGCCGTAGGAATCGAGCTCCGCGTCCGATAGCGCACAGCTCCTCCGGAATCCAAAGTACCGAGTAAATTATAAAGAAAAACAAGCCGTTGCGCACCGACTGCCTAAGGAGAAAACAAAGGGTGCCCTAAAAAAGACAAAAGGATGTCGGGGAGAGACATAACCGACTCGAGGTAGAGACAGCGGGAGAGAGAGAGGAGAGGAGAGGAGAGGAGGGGAGCATAAATACACATGGAAATGGAAATGCCTCCATCGGGAACCGGCCGTCGAGTTCACCGGAGACACGGCTGGCCGCCTGTCGCTCCGCTCTGCCGCTTTTCTCCCACCTCTTTCTCTCTCTCTCTCTCTCTCTCTTTCTCGCTCTCATCCTCCCGGCCTTACTCTTCTCACCTGGAACCCTTCTTCCATACCTGCGCCTTGAGACTTCGCGGTGACTTCCTCGCGGCCCCAAGTACTATACTCACTGGGTGTGCGCCAAGTTTCTCGAGCGGCGATTTTCTGCAGCGGGCTCGAAATATCATTTACGTCCTGGTTTCAGGTGAAATTTCGAGGGTCGCCGTTGGAGGGACGTCAGTTTTTGAAATATTTCTTTTGAATGGAATACGTATTAAAAATTATCTGTATTCTAAAATCTTCTTCAGGTCAAAATAACTTTGTTGTAGAAATCTATTGTAAAAATTATTAGCTGAATAATAATCAATGAGATAAGCATATCGAAAGGAGTCGTTCGAGTCTGTCTCGGACGAACAGATAAACAGATGTAAATCAACGGATTCGAATTAGTATTCAGCTAACGTGCCACTGCCATGCATCCCCGTTAACTCGCCCGACCGTCTTTTCCTGATCTCGACGAAATTCGGAGAACGATCTGGAGCCAAAAAGGGACCTGATGGTCAAAAATAAAAGATGTATTGCTTTGGTGGCTGCACCACAAGACTCTGCTATGCTTTTTGAATAAGAAAATGCTTGTAAATGTTTAGGTGCTTATGTTCGTCATCGTTACAATTATTAGGTTGACAATTAATGGTAAGCATTCAATGTATGCATGTAACAAAAAAAAATTGATTTGTTTGAGAAAAAAAAGAAATATTTTCAATTCATCGAAATGTGATTCGCGAAAGTTTCTGTTTTATATTAAGAAGCAACCGCAGTGTGAAAATGGCACAGACATTATTCCTTGTCAAAACAAAATTTGAAAATCACTTAAGCTACAGGACAGTCTGTTTACAAACAATTTATTTTCTCATGCAAGTATACACAAAATAAACTATTTTTAAATCCTTGAACGACCGTAAATAACTCTTTAATTTAAAATTTCGAATCACCGCGGGTTTTTTACACACCAATGCACGCTAAGTCCCTCCCGAAAAAGAAACCCTGCCTTAGAAAAATCAGGCTCTTAAACAATAGCCCCCGGGAGGATCAACAAACAGCCGCATCTCACGAGTCAGCCTTCGCTCTAATCTCCATCGGCGGTCGTGCGCACCGCATAACGAGCGCTAAAACACTTGTTACAGCCTCGCCTCGAGAAAAGAGCGCGGAGCAAGCAAGAGCCGCGACGGGCTGAAAAATGGCCTCGAAGAGACAAACGTTAAGCAGAGCAAGAATAACGCGATAAAAGCCCGCTCTCTCTCCGAGAGAGAGAGAGAAAGAGAGGAAACGGCGGGGGAGTAAAAGAACGCGAGCAGGAAGTAAAAAAAGTTCCCACAATCCGGCTCTCTCCTCCGGGAGTAAACAATGACGGCCGCCCTCTTCGGCTGCGGAGCGGAGGAGAGGAGAGGAGAGAGAGAGAGAGGATTTTCAGCGGCAACACCCGTTACATGAACCCCCGCGCTCTGCTCGCGCGCCCGTCGCTAGTAGCGCATGACAGGTAGCGCACAGGTGTACGGGGCTTGTGTACACGGCTCGCGCGCGCAGCCAGAGCGAGAAAGAGAGAGAGAGAGAGAGAGAGGCACTCGCGCAGAGTGCCGCTGTTAGCGCATCGCACTATGACTAATTATGAGCAAGAGCCGGGAGCCCTCTTTCTCTCGCCCCCGTAAGAGCGCCCGAGCTATATTATACCCTCCAATCTCGATCCTCTCCGCCGCCTTTTTTCTGATTCGAGTTCGGACGAGTGCGAGCGTGGGGCTTCTGCGCTGTCGAGGTTCTTTCTTTCTTTTATTTTTTTTTTAACTTTCTTTCTGATTCTTTACCTTTGCGTGGTTGCTTTTTAGATTTATAGGTAGAGGATTAATGTAATTATAAAAATTTATAACGCATTAAATAAATGTTTAGGAAACTATTTTAGTTTGCAGAAGTCGTTATTATAATATTGATTAATTATAAGATGCAATTATATTTCTACAAATCTTTTACGGTAAGTTTTGAGGACAGAAGGAAATAAGAATTAATCTCGAAAATCATAGTGAAAAACATCTTGATTTTACATTAAAAAATCTATATAATAATAAAATGATCATATAAATGTTTCATTTAATTTGTACGATTTTACCTTGCACCTAAAATATTAAAAAACCGCTGCCAATTCATTGGCACTTAGCTTCCTCTTAACTAATTTATCGTTCCAATATTATCTTCAATATTCATTAAAAACAATCGATTTCAACAACATTAATTCAAATTATTCTATATTTAACTGACTATTTATTTTTGTACTATTATTTTATTTGTATATATCCACTTTAAATTTAAATAAAAATTTTGTTATTGGAATATTGGCAAGGTATGGTTTGCACACATAAGAATCATGCACATATTAATTGTGCACAATTTAGCATAGCTCGGTATATCTATATATAATTTTCACCAATGCTAAAGTGTGCACCATTAATATGTGCAGGATTCTTATGTGTAAAAACCCCACCTTGCCGGAATATTTAAAGTACTAAAAAACAGAATAAAAATGCATGCTCTAAATCAAGCTTTGTACAAGTCGTATAAAAAAATAATGTTCAATACAAGAGAAAAAAAGTGTATTTTAATCTGGTGTTACCTTATCACACTATCTTCGTTTTGAAGAAAATTAAATAAAAATTTCAAGTAAACTGAATTTTCTCTACTTACTGTTAGCTAAAGAAAAGTATTTTTTTTTTATTTTATTTTAACTATTTTGTTGAAACTAATGTAAACAATCGTAATAAAGTAATAATAATAATAATAATAAAAATATGATTGTGTTTTATGTTAGGTATATAATTGCAATACCATATACGTATAATAAAAATCTTTATAAAACAAAAACTAATACATGAATTTTAAAAATTCTTTTTAATTTTGAAAATTTAGTTAAAGACGAAAAAAAATAAGTGGTCGATCACTAAAAAACATCGATTATTCACTAAAATATAGCAATTCACCAAATTAAAAAAAAAATGAAACCTTAATATCTTTGGACATAATAAATTTCATAAGCAGAAAAACTATACAGCTCTAAATATACAAAAGATCTATCTTTTCCCAACATTTCAAGTCAATTGAAGCCTTTTTACTCCCATAATCGTTGGACATAGAAAACCAATTTTTTTCAGTTTTCAGCCTTTTATATAGTCTTAATTACCACAATTTTTTTCAGAGCAATTGATAATTTAATTAAAAAGTTTTAATTTAAAAAAAAACAATTTTTTGTTAAAAACAAAAGAGTCACTACAGCTAGAGTAATTGTTTTTTTCTGAAATTATAGGCATTTTTATGCTCTTTAAAATGGTTTTTGCCCGATTCAAATATCTCAATCGTATCATTAAAAAACGACCCACACTCATCATCCATACAGACATATTTCAAAAACCATTTGTTCTTGTTTCTAACACCTCAAAGTTCAATTATAACATGCTGTTAGAACAACTCCAAAAATTATTATCATAAAGTTTCCTCTAGGAGGAAGCAAAAATAATTTAAAAAATGAAGCTTTAAAAATGAAAAAATATATCGCTCTCAATTGAGTTGCAAAATACAGAATAAAGTATAATGTTACGGTTAAAAAGATACTAAAAAGTTAAGTAACTAATGTTTTCCCCGTATTGAAAGTAATTTAAAAATAATTTTTCCTCCAACGTTTAGCGGTGTGAATGTCCCTGCCGTCTTTTTCTCGCTTCGTTCGCTCTCTTTTTCTTCGGATCGAGCGCGTCTTTTTTTAACGTCTGGCCTCTCTCTGTCTTTTCCTTCAATTTTTTTGTTCCCATTGTAATGGTTAGGAGTCAAAAGAACACCGCCGAGAAACGGTGACGCGACAAATCCTCGTGCAGCGGTCGTCGCCTTTGATTTAGAAGGAACTAATTCGCGCCTTCCGGTAAAACGTGGAGTCGGTATCCTCCGGTAACGAATTGTGGGAGGGAGAAATCGAGATTTTCCTCGTGTTTTACGCTCGAATCTTCGACAAATGCTTTCGAGCGAGTGAATTCTAAGGGTCGTTTGTTACTACCTGAAACAGGTGTTAGAATGAAACACGGTTTTGTACTAACTAAAAAATTCATTTACTTTAATTAGTCTCATTTTTATTGAAATCTTGCTCGGATTTTTTTTCAGCTTCTTGGTCAAATTTTTTTTTTTGTAATTTATTACATTATTCTTTCTTTATTTCTGTTGCGCACTAAAAATATATTTAAACTCGAAATGGGATTAAATTGAAAATGTTTTATAAAAATTAATAGAGTCATTAATATAATTAAATTGTTAAAATTAAAAAATTCTGACTAATGTACAAAATATAATATTTTTAAAATTGTATTAGTTCTACGTTACATTCTTGTATAATAATTAAAATAAATCCATAACATTATTATAAGAAATTACAATCACGTAGAATTTAATTAAAGTGATATTTATAATAATTTTGATTATAAGAAACTTGACTTGCCACGATAATCAGAAACAATAAATTTTAAAGACAAGTGTACAAAAATCCAGATGAACGTTTAATTGCAATAAAGTTAATTATCAACAATAACTGTACAGTAAATATTGTAACCAAATAAAGGAAACAGAAAATAAGTATAGATACAGAATTTTTAATACAGTTTTACATTAGCAATCTAAGATCTAATAAAAATTGTTCGTAAAGTCAGAATCGTACTTAATGAGTCGTACGGAGACTATTTTTCTGAAACAGCTACTCGCGGTGTCTTCTTTGACGTCTTTACACCATTATCTCGACATCGCATTGACGTGTCCACGCGCGGGACCTATTGTTTTCCTGACACTGATTTTTGTCAAGCTGCCATTTTTGTGTTCAGCCAGCGTTACACATTAGAAGCTTATTGTAAGAAAACCGAGAAATCTAGAGGCAGATAAAAAAAAATATAGAGCGGAAATGGAGTAATAACAGAAAGAAGAAAGGAATAAATAAAAGAAAAAATCCATTTTAAAAAAAGGAGTTAGATTTTTGTTCGGTGTTAAAATTGCTGCCTCTTGTGCTCGTAATGCGTTCAAACTAAAGCTGCTAAAGACGTTGCAAAAAAACGTATACCTATTAAAAATTAATTTGTACGATACCGTCGAAAAACGAAGCAGCTAAATCTCAACATCAGCAGTCTCCCAAATACAAATTATTATTTCTAAAATGGAACAACAGCAGGTGTTAAAAAAAGCGTGTTAAGTTCAGCAACAAAAATACTGCCGGTGATTGCGAAGAGAGAGAGAAAGAGAGAGAGAGAGAGAGAGAGAGGGAGAGAAAGGAAAGAAGGCTCGAGAGGAAGAGGGGCTCGCGAGATAGAGCGCGAAGTAAAGAGAGGGGAAACACGGAAAGGTAGGTAACATCCTGTGTCGTGGACGAGACGACCCCCCGTTCACGCTCCGCTGATTTTACACCGTAACGCTGATTTCATAAGCATTCCTCCTTTCCGGAGCGGTGCGCGCCGAGGCAATGAAAAATTCAAACGCCCGGCGCGCGATAATCTCCGTCTTCTTTTTTTTCTTTTTTTTTCCGCCGCGGCCGGACCTTTTTTCTGCGGCCGACGGCCTCCCTCCCCCCCCCTTATTGCATCGCGTGCTCGTTATTTGTCCGTAGGAATTATGTAGATCAAAGTCCGAGGGGTTAAAACTCGGCCATATAGGATTTCGGTCCGCTTGACGCTCCGCCGCGGCCGCCCGGCGATTCGACCGGGAGATTGACGGCCGGGTAAAAAAATTACGTCCGCCTGTTATGATGCGGAGGCATCGCATCAAGTGCAACGATTCAAAATAGATCCTTATCGCGATTATTTACTTGGGATAATGCACCTCCTGCGCATGAATTAAAGATGGGCGTACGCGTAATTTTCAGGGGTTTATCATATTTTTTTATGATTTATTTTCAGATTTTAATGGGATTAATTGTGGGCTTAGAAGGACGGACGCCGCGTTTTGCCGGACGGTGAGTGATATTTATAAATAACGCGGGTGTATAAGTAATTAAAATAAAGTTATTTAGTGCAATCGTTTTCTTTAAAAACCTCGGGTAATTGGTTTGCTTTATAAATATTAATAGATTGCCGTTTATGACAGGAAGTAACAAAGATTATTTATGTTAACGTATTCTTGAACTAAAAATGTATGAAAATAATATTACATTGACGGTTTTTGATTCGAGAAACTTTAATTCATTCCAGATTTTGAATTTTATTTGGTAAGATTTTTATAAATAACATATACAGTAAAATATTACAATGTTAGAAATAGATCTGAAAATTTGGGTTTTAATAGAAACCACCCTTTGAAATTAAATTAGAATATAAATTTTCAGATGTTTATATATCAATATAAAAAATATTTTGATCTTAAAAGTTATTTAAAATTAACAGTAATATTCATTTCACCGATAGTAATATGTATTAAACCAAGTTGTTTTTTTTTTCATTTTGACTATTATATTAAAATTATAATCGCGAGATTAAGTTCTATAGGATGTTTTGTCGAAACCTTTTGGTCGAAAACCTTTTTGTCGAATAGTTTTTTTATCGAATGGATGTTTTGTCGAAAAAAAATTTGTTGTTGTTATTTTTGTTTTTGTTTTTTTTTGTATTTAATATGTATATAAAATTTTTTTATCAAATATCCATTCAAACAAGAAACCATTCGACAAAAAGGTTTTCGATCAAAAAAAAGGTTTTCGACCAAACGTCCATTCTACAAAAAGATTTTCGACAAAACGTCCTTTGAAAGGACTCCTTTCGACAAAAGTTTTTTGACAAAACTTCAGAGAACCTTTGAAATCAATTTTTAATATCATAACAAATTATATTCTTTCTGAAATTTTTAATTGAAAAACTATAGCTGCATTTGTATATAAAACAACTTGATTAATAAAATTCTTTTGCTATACTTATATGCTGAATTCGTAATAATATAATTGATTCGCAAATTTTTTTATTAAAGTTTAATTATTATTTGAAATTTAATGTAAAATCGTATACTTTTAAATAAAAACAAAATTCATTTGAAAATAAAAAATTATTTCAAAAGCAGTCACAATATCTCCTTGGGCAAAGTCAGCCGTTCAAACATCACGTCACGCAAGGAGAGAGCAACACCTAGCTGTGCGACAGCAAGGCGGTACCACACGCCGCAGGTTTCACGAGGGTAGCAACAATTGGATAATTGATTAATCGGTATATACTTGCTTAATTTATTACATTTAAATTTACAGTATATTTATATTAAATTTGAAGTATAATTTAAAATGTAACTGTACTTCTCAGTTCAATATTCTTAGACTGCAACATCACGCTCTGTGGGAGAGGCTGCAGAGTATAAAGCATCCTTCATCTGAAAAGAGTACGTGCTTCTGCATAAGCGAGATTTTCGTCAGGCTTTCGAGGATCGTTTCTACGTTTAGAACTTATTATTCCTTGGATTGAAAAAGCATTCCTTCTAAAAAGATTCAAAGTTGACAATTTAATACTACTTTCCACTAAAATTAGCAAATATAATAACAAATACTATTTTTTTTTGCAATAGTATAGGGTAAACCACATTAATTTGTCTTGAAATATACGCGATTTTATGAAAAACGGAAACAAATTGTCGAAGATTATACGCTTACAATTGTAAAAACTATTTTTTTTAAATATCATCATTACTTCCCTTTTTGCTTTTTGTTGTTCATCCAAATCCGCATCTTCAGTGATATTTTGCGGTTCTTCTTTCACATTTTCTTCATCATTAGACATTTTTTGATCATCTTCAGCATCCTGCAGCATTGTCACACATAAGTACTAAAACGCAAGTTTAAACATGCAAGGGTTATCAATTTTTAATAATACGTCAAGTTGGATCGTTTATAGGGATCATTTACTTGATTAGAATATTTGTTCATTAAATTGACCCTTAGAAATCTAAATTCAAATTGTATTATTGTGGAAAAAGTTGACTCCATTCAATGGAGTTTTATAGAGCATCTGCACCCGAAATTATGCAGTTTTATATAAATTTTTATAAATTCGTTTTACTAGCGTTTGTAATTTGGCATACAGTTTTATTTTGGAAAATTGCACACTGCAGTTACTCTAGTTGACAAATAAATTTCAATCACTATTGCAAAGATCTCATAAAATCCGATAAAAGGTAGCAGAAACCTCATAGAACCCGATAAAATTTTATGTTTGCAATAGGGTTGTGCACCTGAATGCTTTCAGAAAATAAT